>JAODKM010000042.1:6283629-6309154 GCA_026780845.1 Petrocephalus sullivani
AGTGTTGGGAAAAACCTTCAAAAAGGTGCCAGGGGGGGGGGGGTGGGGTGAGGGGGGGGGGGGGGGGGGTGTAAAAGAGCATTTTAGCAAGGCGAAGCTTGCATCTTTCAGGCAAAACTATTAAAACTGCAAGCGCATTACAACATCAAACATCTAAGAGACTCCTGCATAAAATATGCATGATGTGTGTAGAGTAATACAATAACATTGAGAGGAAATGGTAAAATCCCCAAAGCTCTTCTGCTGACAGTGATTACCATACCGGCCTTGTGCTGTTAATATCCCACTAAGCTAATTTATCTATACACAGTGCACATACAGAGGCATGCTTGGCCCTGTACTTTATTGCTAATAATAGAGACAGTGCGTAAATTCTCTCTGGCATCTGATTTATATGGTTATGGCCAAAGTGCGAGCCAGGGATATATATATATATTTTTTAAATTGGATTGCCAGTTCGCTCCTCGCCCAAAGTTTTAATTCGACCGGAAATTGTGGGCGAGCACGTGCCGTCGTGCCGAAACGGTGATGTGGAAACTGAAGATGGCAAGGCAGAGGTTCGCCCAGAAGACGGGCCTGGTGAAGGCGACTCTCAGAGGTGGGAGACGTTTCCTGGGCGTGTTGTTTTTTTACTTCATGATTTGATTTATGGAAACTCATAATCAGCCACAATATCCCTTGTAACAATATATCCTCAAACCTTAATATTATACTTTCACATCTAGCCTTTAAAAAAAATAACAGCATATTGTATACATATAGCAGAGTATATATATCTAGGCAAAGACTCACACACATACTGTACATATGTGTTATATTATTTATGCTTTAAAAAAAATAACTAATTTAAGGGTGGTCATCCGAATTTTGTGAAATGATTATCCTTCTCAGAGAATTAAACAGCCACTGGGTAGTGTGCGGAGATTAACACATTTTAGGAGAATTATTCATTTTAATTTCAAATAAATGGGATTAATATGAGCCATTTAACTGTGTTACATGACCACCCCCCCCTTTCATCGGTGACAAGCTCCTAAAAGGATTTCTAGGAGGACAAAGTTGAGAAACATTAATGTTTTATTTCCTCACAAATGGCACAATTCAGCAGCGGATGCTTAGCTGACGTAATAATCGTGGTAATGGAACTTGAATAGGAAAGCTGGGCTCATGTTGTAAGACCTGAGTCACAGACACCAAGCAAAAACACAGCAAACTAAGCAGGCACATATATATATACACACACACACACACACACACACACACATATAGGGCGTGTAGCTGATTTTAGCTCTCGAGAAAAAAAATTTCAACAAAAAATTGTTGGTCTGAACAATGAGTCAGAAGAGCATACACAGATAAAGAGCTCCATCTTTCTATGGCCCATCCTAATACATGGAGACCTGGGAATTAGTACCGCTATATAAGTGTTTGGACGCGTATATAGTTAATTATTTTTATCCCCTATGCCTCAGCGAGGATGCAAATCCAACCCCCCACATGTGCAGAATACTAAATTGGTTAACAGCCTACCCCCACCCTTGACCTTTGACCTGGGGGGAAGGATAATATGAAGGTTTGATCAGTGCAAGCTTGTGTGACCCATCAGCCACGACCTTACAGAAGATGAAAAAGACCCGAGAATCTGAACGCGTAATACAATACGGACACATCCTGACATTCGGACGGAATGCAGTGAGTTACGCCCCACACACCGTGCTAAAAGGTCACACCTATTTGTGCCATTAAGTAAATTATGAAGTAAAATACGTCCACATTTCCATTATTACAGATATATTCTTCCACAAACCTTGCTGTCACAGTAAATGCATTTTAATATCTTAGTAACTTTGATAAGAAAATTACTTGAAAACATTCAAAACGCTTAATGGGCAATCTGTCTTCCCGCGGCAATATTAGCAGAGATATGACCCATTTACTTTCATGTAAAAATGATTGAGTGGAACATTCGTGCCTCATTTAGTCGATGCGTTTCCCCTCAGTGGCGACACGGGATCCTGGTGTAGCCATTAACGGGGTGATATCCGTGCGTCTGACACGGGGCCGGGAGGGCGGGCCGAGCGCACGCTGTAACGCCTCTCCTGACGGCCCGCGATCAGACGCGCTTTTAGCGGTGCCGGCCGCGTCTCGCTCAGGCGATAAAGCGTCACGTTCAGCACGTCCCGCCCCCTTCATTCCTGGGGTGGGGGGGGGGTTACGACAATTCTAAGTCTGGGGCCCTAAAAAATTTCTAACATTAATTGGGGTGGGGGCCCAATATGAGGTACTTTCATGGGGCCCAAAATCTCTAGCACCCCCCAGAACCTCTGCATTATATTTTTGCTGACTTTAAGTCGGGGGGAGGGGGGGACTTTTTACCATCCCAACACATAATTTATATTTAAAAAATATGAAATAAAAAAAAAACATTTTCCCTTCATCTCAGGACGTTATTGCTCTATTGTACCTCTCCGGTTTATTTAATTTTCTTCTTTTGTAATTTGCTTCACTTTAATGTGCCTAGTTACGAAAAAAGAAATTCCTTGCACTTGGGCAATACATGGCGAGCGAAGTTTATTCCGTCTCTGCCATGTTTTTCTCTTTGCTGGCTGCAGCCTTGAAGGCCGAGCGGGACCCCGTCGCCGAGGCCGGGGGGCGCCAAACGGCACCCGCTCCTCTGGGTGCTGCGGCTCCATTTTCCTATTTACGCGCACCTGCGGTGAAAGAGGTGCGATAATTAAACCCCTAAATACGAGCATTGTCTCGGCTCCATAATCGCTGACATTTCCGCTCAGGACTCCGAGTTACATTCTTATTCTACAAAGGATTAAATTAATCCAACGGCCGGGGACCGAATTACTATTAATTAGACAAAATGCTTAGTGATGGGAATTGCCAACATAATTTAAATGGCTTATTAATATGCAGTCTCTGGCAATATTTGATTTTTTAATTAGTGGAATTGCTACACTGTAGAAAAAGTATTTAAATGTATATTTCGCAGATGTTCATGGGGTTTGAAACTGCTTTCCAGTCGTTATGAAGGGCTAGTTTAGATATTTGACAAACGTTAGGAAAGACATACGCTTCCTTGCATTGTCCTTTCTAGAACAGATTATTTTATTATAACAATAAAAAATAAATGATCATCTGATACATAATTTAACCATTTTACCATTTAACAGTTCACCTCAACATCTCCCCATCTCATATTTCAGCTAAAAAATGTTAAAAACATTAAAAAGTAAAATCACTTTAATTATACCTGACTGTGAAACTAACAGTAATTGTGAACGGTAACTGGGCATGGCACTGTCCCTTTCTGAGACAGAGACTGGCACACCTAATTTTTACTGTATTAGGTGATTGCAGCTGAGAATGTAATTAAGTCTGATTACATGCTACGAACAGCTTATGACAACAAACCCAGAGTAAGTGCAGCATTGGCCAAACCCGGAGTAAGTGCAGCATTGGCCAAAACATTGTGTAATTCTTCACTGGAACCCCAACCATTATTAAAGACATGGCCAACCATTTTCTAGAACCTTTTATTCAGAACAGGGTTGCAGTGAACCTAGTCTGTCCCGGCAATCAAAGGTGAGGGAGGGAGGGAAAGACCCCAAACGTGATGCCAGTCCATCACAGGACACACACATCCCCACATACGGGCAATTTAGAGACGCCAATTCGCCTTATAATGTGTTTTCTGTCTTCAGGGGGAAACCAGCATAGCCAGACATTCTATGCAAACATTTTTCTATATATATTTTCTTGCTGAAATGGCCTTCGCCTAAGATTGCGAGGCGTGCGTTTAAGCAGAGCTGAGCATAAGTGCAGCACCCTTATCAGGCTGAGGGTTACCCACACGGCCCGTCAGCTGCCTGAGCCCCCTCTATGATAAGAGCGCTTGTGTTCCGCACCTCGGCCGATCCGGCACCTTCACAGCTCGATTTCACTCACTTAATCTCAGTGGTGCCCCCCCCCCCAGCGCGTGAAGGGAAGGCGTGACGCACTTTTCCCAAAGCCCGTCCGTTGCCGCCATCATCACCGCCATCATCGGCGTCGTCGAAAACGCACACCACCCCCAGGGAAGGTTCAAATTCCTCCTTTAAGGAATTTATACGTCTTTTTAAATGTCACATTTAACTTAGAAAAAACAAGACGGTAATGACCTTCTCCGTATATCCCTGTGAGGAGCCTCCGTGGTCCATATTTCCGCAGAGCTCAAGGGTGTGTTCGGCGTGATTTTCCGTACAAAACGGTGTGCTTCGGGCACTTCCTGGTTCTGCCTGTTTCATGGAATAAGCGCTCTGCCTTCGGCTAGGCGTACCAGAGCCCCCATCCCATTTTGCTGGATTCGTTATTATCCTCAGTTTGTAGAGCAAATGTGATTGGCTTGACGAGAAATTGACAGTCAGCAATGTTATCTCATGCCTCCAAGGGTAGGGGCTGGTTTCCTGTTCTTGCTTTGTCGGTCCGTCTTTCTCAAGTATCATAAATGGACTGTGTGCATTTATGTGGCTCTCTTACAAGTACTTCCGAATCCTTTCCAGAGCCAAAGATCTGCAATTTCGGTTTATTCCTCTCCTCTAAATGCCCGTAGTGTCGTAGTGTCCTCTGGTGGACTTGGATTCCAGGGCTTATCCTGCCATGTCCTTTGTGGGATAGTCATGTCCCTGCTCTGGATAAGCAGTCAAGAAAACAATGGATTATCCAGCAAGCAAAAGCCATACACTAGATAAAACAGTATTGAAACAAATTCTCAAGTGTAGAACAACAATATGTACGCAATCCACCATCCAATACCTGTAACAGTGTTTCTCAACACCGTCCTCGGGGACCCCGAGACAGTCCACTGGGGGTCCCCAAGCACCGCTTTGAGAAACACTGGCGTAGAAGGAAAAAGGTTTGCGTCTCACGTGTTATTTGGCTCTGTTTTCGTTCGATTTCGTGCCCAACGCACCTCTTTGTGATATGTGACCTTTCAGGGCCAGGGGCGATTTTTCCAGGTGGAAAACGGATGAGATAAAACAAATATATATTTTCTCAGGCCTGACAGAATGTCATTTTTGATCGACTAACAGCTCCCCGAGTTTTCAGCCCCCGATGATTCTTCTTGTAATACTTCCAGAGATCGTACAGATGCCTTCACGCTGGCTTCTGCTCCGTTTCAGCCGCACGCGGACATACTCAGAAATTCCTCAAGACACAAAGAACGCGCCAGATTTGCCCATTTTAACCGTAACTTTAGCAGGGAGCGGCTAATCCCCGCTACAAAGGGGGTCTTCGCATCATCTGTGGATAAATAAAAACCGCCGTGATTTCAGCAGCCATCCGGACCAATCAGGCATTGGCACCACCTGCCAGGGGGGGTGGGCTCTTTGCACTCAGGGGTCCTTAATAACGTGCTACGTGTTAAACTTCTGGCGCTCTTGAGGCCAAGTTAGGACAAATGATGGTGTCATCCCCTGGCTGGGGCAGAGAGCTAACAGAGCAGATGAGATCCCCGAGCGCTGCAACCCTGGCCAGCGGGCGGGTAATGCGCCACCGACGGGGCCCAGACAGGCATGGACGCCGCGAGTCACACCGCGAGTCACACTGCGGCTTCTCTCTGGCTTCACTCTAGCCCTTTGTCATCAAACAGATGCCAGCAGAGCATTCTGGGTTCTGAGCCAGAATATTCTCAGGCAGGGGAGTAGTAAGGAATTCTGGGTCCCCTGACAAAATGTCACCTTGTGCCTTCTTGGTAGATTTTGCCAGCGCGCTGGGGGGGGTGTACCCCATAGTAGATCAGTAGACTTTAATTGTGGGGCCCCTCCTGGGCCCCCTCCAGCTCACCCCTGCTTTCAGGATGAAATATAGAGAGGCTGATACAGTTAAATGAGTATTATATTTGGGTTATTCTTACACTGGTATTTGTATATTCTAGAACCTAGCATTACACAGAAAAGTTCACACCAACATTTTGCATTAGACCAATACTGCTCCATCCCAGTAGCGGATCGGACAGTCCTTTTATTAGCTCCCAGGACGATCAGCACCCTCCTGTTTATCTTTCACCTTCCGGTAATCGTTAACATCACTAAAATTCGACTAAATGCTCAAGCTAACTCGTGCCCTGAGTGGTTTACGATGGTCGTAACCCAACAACACAACGTGTCCTAAACATGATAAAGGACCTCATAAAAAAAAATATATAATAATTAAAATCCACCATATGGCTGCTCTGTTCCGTATGTCAATGGAAAATTCTCACAGTAACTAAATCCCCCGTGTATTATCAAGCATTCTGATATGCAATTATTTATAATAAGTACAAAAACCTGAATGGAAATCACTGCACTTGTTCCATGGGATATACAAACCATTTTTAGTTAAATAAACAATACATCTCAAATAATACGGGCCAGATATATATATGTTGCAGAAAATGCTTAACCATCAGAAGGAAAGAAAATAAAATACGTAAGAAGAGGGATAAGTAAAGAACTAACGGATTTGTAACTGGCAGCTATACATACCAGCGATTTCAAACAGAGTTTGTCTTTCTGCTCACTTTGTTCTAGTGAAAACTTAAAGATCACCATTTCACCACAACTGACCCTCAACACCCCCTTCACCCCCCCCCAACCGGCCATCACAGAAACGCATCTGGGGGAGGCCCCGGGGCTGAGCTGTATGATTTCACTTGTGTTGCGTACATGTCTGACACGTGGGCCAATCACGGCGCTCCATGTGGCGTCTGGCGAGCGGGATCAGTCGGCCGCTCGAGTTCACCCTCAATTTCCTGTCAGGAGCTGCAGAGGCAATTACACGGCGGTACGATATGAGGACGGACTCGTATTCACATCACGCTCCATCCCGCAGCATGGATTCCGAGCGCGCTTTCAACAAGCTCAGTGCTACCTGGGAACTTACCACAGAACTTCATTATTATTTTTTTTCCTGGCTCGTCACGGCAAAACCATCTCGAAAGATATGAAATAGCACAATAGGCTGAACGAAAAAAAATTAAATTAAAAATCCCCCAGTCACATGGCTTAAATTTAAAAGACGGGGTCTTAAAAACAGTTCCTGTATTAGCGGTGGGCCAACTACTTATGAAAACGGGGGTCAAAGGTCATAGCACGCCGATTTGACCTAGCTATTCCGTTACATTTCTGAGGATGGCGAGAGGAGGGGTGTGGCTATGCTATAGGGGATGGTAACAGAGGGGCAGTCTAAACAAGCAGAGGCACCAGTCCCCAGGAACAGGAGGGCTGTCAATGACACTTCGTACCACGACAAACATCGTGCTATTAGAGCTGTAATTTCACACGTAATAAAGCGTACTTAGCACAGCAAGCGGAATAAGATCCGGAACGAAGAAAAAGAACAGTAAGAAAGATATATGGTGATTTCTCTTGTTTTATTGCATGTTAAAGACGGCGCTAATGCACTCCCGCTTAACACGGTCACGATAAACGCGATAAAGGTGCGGGCCTCAAGGTTAACTTAGCGGAAATGATGGCAAGGTCATTTAACGGAGGAGCCGCCCATCCAGGACATAAAACCTCCAGGGGGCTGTGGGATCCTGACATGAGGAAACTAGCCTCCCTGCTAAAAAAAAAAAAAGTACAAAAAAATGGATTTTATGCCTCGAGTGTGTCCGTTCGCTCGTCCACGGAACCATGAAAAAGCGAAATGGCCAATTAAAACCACATACACAGAGTTTTTTTTTTTTCTCCCGGTGAATACAATATGCTAAAAAGACTGTGAACGGACTCAAACATGCCCATTAAGCGTCTAATGGTGGGAGAGGAATGTTTTATGTGGAGCCTGGACGAGACGGGAACATACATTAATGCAATCAGGGAACAGTAAATATGATCTAAATGTCCAATATGAAAGAGGGAACATATTTCTAATCACGCACGACAATGTGAATAACATCAATGTGTGACAGGACAGGTCATCGTATAATATGAATTTCAGCTCATGATCTGGTTAAAAGTCACCGATCCAAAAAACACACGCCTTAAGTTTGATGGGAGCAAGACAAATTAGCCTCCCCCTACCCGCCCCCACGAAGGTGTGCAAGGTGGTTGCCAATCTTAGATTTTTAATTGTAAAAAACCCAATTAACAGCCAGTTGGCAGCGGTGGGGAGTGGGAACAAGGGCTGGAATTACGGCGAGGCGCTCGCTAATTTTACACTTTCAAAATCTAAATGAATATTAAGTCCGCGTCTGTCTGACAAAGGGCAGAAGCACAGGCCAAACTTAATTTGAAATAAATCTTTCCATCATTCCCAAGTGTGTGATTATAGGAGCGCGGCGGTCAAGCAGTAATAATGTTTTTTAGCACGACATCATCTTTCCGATATAACGCGCCACTTCTAAAATTACGGCGGGAGCGTGGGTTTTGTTTATTCAGGGACGTGAGCGAAATGATGTTTTCATCAAGGCTCAAACACGTACGCGTGCATCTCTTGGTGACAAGTGACGGAACCTTCAGAGATGAACTCGGATGTTATATATAGGATTATGATCGCGTGAGCGGTTTGCTTAACATCAGCAATGCATAATCTAAGCATAGATAACTGTAACCCCGCGTCCCCCCCACTGAGTGGTGAGTCTGATTTAATTGGACTTGACTGTTAACTCCTCATATTCAAAAGGGAACTGCATGCATATTATGAAGAAAAAGGTTTGCCTGACAGTTCACAGGCTCTCCAATAGGAACATTTAATTAGGAGGACACAATTTTTGCTAAATTTTTCCCCATCAGTCAGGTGGTTAACTGGATCTCCTTGTCTTAATGTCCATGTCTGTGTGGTCCGGCGTTTATACCCTTTTTGTGACTTCTCATTTGCACTGTGACCAATGAGAACAATATTTCACACATCATATACCTAAACTTGACAATAAAAAATACTTTGACCTTTTTTTGAGGTTGAAGACACATGCAATCACCCCCAAGAGTGATACAAAGAAATGGTCATTCTGGACAGACCATATCAGCATCTTTGGGCAGTGGCAAGGCTGGACAGGGTCCCCCATGATGAATTTTAACGGGCCACAAACCCATCAGCCCATGGGGAAAATTCCCAGTATACCAGATGGCCAGGCCAGCCCTGGCCTGTGGTATCAACATCCTCGCACATTAAGAAGACAAAGTATTCAAATGCAGTGACACGATGCTCGAATTCACTCTCAACACATTAACAAATATTCATGCCCAGGTAATAAATCCTACGTTCCGGAACATGCAAAAAACATAATAAAAAGTAGCTATTATAAATGTGATTCTGTGAAATGTCTGCAGCATTCGTAGCAAAAAAAATTCCCCCAGGAAAACGAGAGTACTTCTGCCACACTTTCTCCCGCAGTGAAATTATAATAAAATGTACGTTCATTGAAAATTAACCAAACAGACATTTCTTGTCGTAATGGAAAAAATGTCTGCCATTGACAGCTGAATTATTCAAAGTTCCGCAAAAGAAAACCCCTTGAAATAAAATCTATTCAATTCATTCATTTATCAGCCAACTGCTTATCCGGTCCAGGGACGTGGTGAGCTTGGAGCCTCTCCCAGGGAACCAAGGACAGAAAGCAGCAAACACCCTGGATAGGATCCTAAGCCTTTGCAGTATACGTACATGCACAAAAACCACGCAGTATAGACAATTTATCTCCCTTCTGTTCCAGCATAGTACAGTAAATCCTAGCCTATCCTAAACTTTAATGTCTTTAATCTGGACAGGTCTGACTCCGTAAGCAAACAGTACAATTATGGTTCTACGGCAGACCCAGTATGGAGGTCCACGCAGTAAATTCCCAGAGTGGCCCTGTTCCCAGCACACGGCCCAACATCTATTATTAATATTGTTATTAATATGTAGCAAGTATAAATGTGAGCTCTTTTGTAGCCGAAGGCAGAAAGCAATTTAGAACAGTACAGCAGAGATATTTTTAAATACAAAGAAGGAGCCACAGAGGTCTATATATGAATATCTGTTGTAATATGCAATGGATATTACTGTACTAAAGTACAGTATGGTCGCATATCTAAGCAGAACCACCAGGGTCCTATAAGGTTGGGATTCATGAGTAATATTCATCAGCCCAGATCCCTGACCAGCACACACACACACACACATATAGACGGAAATGCATTACATAATATTCCACTAAGTACTAGGTGTTATATAATATGATATAATGACAAAAGAAATTAGAAAAAGATTCCAAAGAGCCATTAAAAATTCCAATATAATGAGGATGCAGAAAAAAAAAATCAAAGTAAAATCAAGAAAGCTGATTTGATGCAGAAGTGCTGTCCTGCTTCTCACCTTCTGACCTTTGCTCAGCCGGGAAATAGTCCGAGTGTGAATCTGATCATCTAGCAGGGATTATTGGGACCACGTCTCACAAAGAAATTAGCATGACAAACAAAATCCCTTGGACTGAACATTAGCTGCATTTCTGGTGTTGGTTTACATATTCAACTGCCCGAATGGTGAAAAACAACAGTGTACGTAAAAGTTATCAAAATGTATTTATGGGATGTGCATAAATGTACATATCTGGTTGGAAGAGTGGGAGAGGTCACATGGTTTCTAATCAATATCGGTGCTAGACTTAAAATCTTTGCCTTCGTTATCTTGTGCCAGGGAAAAACAAAAAAAGCAGCAAAAATAATTCCAAAACGCTCCGATATAAAATTTAAATAAGCTATTTTAATAATGAATTGCATACCGGCCTTTACATTGAATAGTTAAACATGAGATAGCAGTTCTTTGGCATACTCGTCTGTTTAAAAATCAATACAGGAATTTCCACATATTGATCAGACTGTTGATGAAATAACTTAGCAGCTTCTGGGTCATCAATATTAAACACAGAATCAGAATAGCAATCTGTCTGCAGCAGAATTAGATACAGTAAAGATCAGCATAGACTGGTTTATGAGAGACTTAAACCATTTTGCCATAAATCCATTAAAGCATCTAAATGCCACTATATTTTCAGAAGAGAGGTGAGAAAAAAAAAAAAAAAAAAACATGTAACGCCAAGGTAATTTCTGTTTAGAAAATTAATTACGCTTTGACAGGAGACAGTTACTCTTTTGACTGTAGAATGAATATGAAGGCTGATTCATTCCCCATGGTTTGTAACGCCTATAGATATTTATTGGCTATAACTGTAATTATAATTACATTCATGGCCTGATTTTTGCCAGCCGTACCCCGGTAAACCATGCGAGAAGTATTCAGCAGTGATGCCTGGAATTCAAAATCTGGGAAAAATGTCCCGAATCTGGTGCTGTGGGCACCTTGTTTGGGTCCAGCTATTACGGGTAGAAATGCCTCATTTTCATTTAGGCATTCAAATCGAACAAGACCCCTCACACAGGATGGATGGGAGCAATATTAGCATGAATTAGCATGTGCATTAGTATTAGCATATTAGCACGTTCGTTCATTGCTTCAAAAATGCGAGTTAACGGCACTAAGTTTGATCTTAAAAGCTACGGATGGAGACCCTGACTATTTTAAGTGCAGGGTCAATAACAGCGCCACCATGAGGAGGAGCAGGGAACTAAAACACTTCCCGGCATGAGATGAAAAATGTTCATGGGGGCAAGACAGATTTCACCTTAGGAAGATGGAGCAGTCCATTGAGAAAAGAGAATCCTAAGTCACACAACGTAATCTGTGCTTTTGTTAGAAACTATCTGTTGGGGTGCTTATCGGACATTTTTATCCAATGCGAATGATGTGGTTTACAGCTTTGCCCGTTTAGACCATAAGGTGTTTTAGTGATACATTTCCGACTAAGTGCCTGGCAACAGCGGGGAGCCTCCTGGGATTTGAGCCCATAACCCTGTGGTTATAAATCCCGTTCCTTAAACAGAACACTATCCATACCCTGGTTAAAGCAAGCAGCCGGGTCATGGGGAATATGGACAGGTCAGGCCACAGTGTAACGGGCACGTTGGAGTGCGAACGCACATTCCTATCAGCCTGGCTCCTCGTAAGAGCTGCCCCTACGTCTGACCTTTTTTATGCAAAGGGTAGGGCGGGGGGGGATAATGATTCTGCCCGAAGCTAACGCACGGACAAGAAGCAGAGCCTGGTCCAGCAAGACTCAGTCTCAATCGGGCTGGTGTGGGGTCAAAGTACAGAACATTACGTAAACTTTTATATAAAGCGCAATCCCCACCCTGGCCACAGAGGCGCGCATGAACTCACCTACGGGTTCATGGACAAAAGCTGCACAATGACAGGCATGTTTGGGGTGGGTGGAGGGGTCAGTCACATGACTGGGTGGGGAAAATCGACATTGGCGATGTCCGCTGGGGCGGGGGGCCGGCCTCCTTGCGCTGACAAGGCGGAGGTGGCCGGCTTGCCCGCTGATTGATTAACAGCCGTATCGCGGCCAACGTGCTCCGAGCATAAACTGCAGGCTCATCCGTTTGCCTGTCACCTTTGTGCCGCACTAGCTGACTTGGCCGGCTTAGTCGAGACAGGCAAGCAAACAGGCAAACCACTTTGTTTATTGACTCCGGTGTAGTATACACACTGGCCATGTGGAGGCGCTGTACAGATGCTTTTAGCAAAGTATAGTACTGAAACATTCAATCATATCCGTGCTTTGAAAGATACACTGCTGAAAGATGAAAAATGCATGACCCAAAGAAATCCAAGAGTATCGTGAGGTTTTTCATACATGAAGGGAATTTGAAAAATGCTCACATGCTGAGATGTGCATTCCATGTAAAACAGCTTTTTATTCATACTTGACATCTTTCCTGAAACAATTTAGCTAAGGTACCCTCCTCAAAGGTAGGCTCGTGGGAGTTTTACTTACACAAACATGTTCTCAAGGCAGAACCAAAAATGATTGGTTCAGGGAGATAACCAATCACAATGTAGAGGAGGTGGGTTCAAGCAACTTGAGGAGGCAGGACCAAGACATCTGATTCGTTAGTCTGACATCGGACACAAGATCTGATTGGTTATCTCGCTGAACCAGTCATTTCTCATTCTGCCCTTAGAACAAGTTTGTCTAAGTAAAAAGCCAAAGGTGAGCCAAAAATGGCCCAAGGTAGTACAGTTGTCCTCTTCCTGGGACAACTATTACACGACCATGTCCATAACCCCAATGATGGATATTACCATCTTTCACCACATACATTTAAAAGAAGCATCTTTAGCTTTCTTCCCATCCCCAATAGGAAGTAGAAATATAGATGTTGGGATTTTCCAAAACAAAAGACATTTGCTGATCAACATGAGCATTCTCACCAAGGAGAACTAGTGTACATTTCAGCTGAACTGACAGGCGACCAAGCTGGTAAAATTCGCTGACGAAATTAGCAAACGGCTCATCACTTAGAGCATTTTCAACTGCTAAATCATTCACGGACCATTGCGTCGTACGTTTCATTACGAAACAAGTGCCGCCCGATAACGGGGAGGCCCTTATCTTTGGAGCAGCATGCGATGTGCCCAACCCTTATCGCCGTGATTGTTACGGTGATGAGGTAATGATTAGCTAGGAGTCCCTTCTTAAAGTGCTTACCCTTATCTACAGATAGGACGCTTACTTCAAGTACTGTCCAGCCTGGTACAATACTGACAGCCACACTCTGTTTAGGGGCCCAACACAGAAAAACATGGGGCTGCACAGTACTGAATTAAAAGATAAATAAACAACAAAAAGCCCATTAAAATAATAAGCTGGACAAAAGAAAAAAAAATTCCCAAAAAGCCACCGGATTATTATTGTTTCTCTCTTTAATCTGTGACATAATAAATGTTCCATTTAAACATGCAAAGTAAACAATTGAATTTTAAAATCAGCTACGACAAAAACCACCCCTTAAATTTAATTTTAATTTTTTTAATGTTCCATTCAAGCATTTTATCTTAATTGAGAACGAATAACAAAAAATTGGGGTCAGTCCCAGTATGCAGTGGGACAATGGCTAATAATTCTAACAACACAACACAAAAGAACTGCAGCCCTTTTTCTGGAGGAAATGTTTTGTACCTAATTAGTTTTAAACTGATGAACAGTTTACCACTGGGATAAACAGAACTCATATGAATGCCATCCGGAAGCTATGTTATTTAATATTAAAATTAATAATAATGAAAAGATTTACAGCCACTGGCCTACACATGAACGCCTGTCAAGAAATAATATTTTCATAATATTTACATTATTATTACAGGGTGGGTAGGTGATTTCCCATTTGAGAGTCTGACTAGCCTCATTGGAAGCCAGACTTGTCATACTAAAGATTTGTATTAAAAGTCATATCTCTTTGTGTAAACGGTGTATTAATGTGATTTTTTTTAACAAACACCGATGTCAATTCAAGGGGACCGTTAATGAATCTATGCGCACACAAAGGCACATTTTCAGCGCTTTCAGAAACTGGGACATTAAAATAAGCCATCTGACAGGGCTGTGGGGTAAAGAAAAAAATTGCTAATTTAATGGCTCCAGGGATGGTGATTATTATGACATTTAAAGAGGTATTTCTGTGGCAGAAAGGAGTCATTTAGACCACATCTTAAGTGCACTATGAACGCCAAGGTCACGTCACTGTTTTCATTACTCTGCGCATAAAATGCTAATGGGAATATTCACATACCCTTCGCTTTCTCTATAATCCTTACTCTAAAGACTGGTTTATCTATCTCAGCCAGTAAAGTGTTGTCACTATATAAAATATATCTACTGCATGTCATCCATAACAAACACGGAGAAAAACGCGGAAAATATCTAATTTTTATATCGGTATCACTGTTTCCGTGCGCATACGACTTTCGCAACTTAACGATTAATTGATGCAACTGAAAGGAATCGGTTTTTTTTCTGTCTTTAAGTGACTAAATGCTTCAGTTCTCTATATATTGAGTACAATGATAGGTGAAAGCTCTTGTACAGTTAGCGAGATAAAACTGAAGCTTGGTACAATTTTGTATAGAACAAACAAATAAACAGGTCAAGCATAATAGGAAAGCGACCTTATAAACTAGCCAAACTTGAATTTTGCAAACTAGCGAAACTTTCGTAGACGATACATAGGTCTGCATAAATGAGGGAGCGCTAGGAATTGTTATTTAATAGTCGAAATCCCAGTTAGAACTAACCACCCCCCTAAGCTGCCGTAAGTTTCGTTAATAAACAGTGTGCCCCGTTTCACAGCCGTCAATTAGGGGCGCGCACTTAAACAGTATTAAATACACTAGTATTCTACGGTATTTTTATGGTATTCCTGCAGCCGAACAGCGCATCCTCCGTTCGCCGCTCGTTACCGTTTTACGACGCTTTTACCCGGTTATAAGCCATATTCCTCCGATCTGCCCCCGCTGGTCCCGGGGGGGGCTCCGAAAGGAAGCCCGGGCGAGAACTACCCGCATCATCCCCGCACTCCAGAGTTCGCTCGCCTTCATTTCCGACTTCCTAAGTTTTTTTCCCCTCCTCAGATCCATCGCTAAATACAATTACGACGCAGAAATTAACGTGTCACTATTAGTAAAAAGTTACAGTTTTCAGTGTCAGCCGTGCGCCGCTACTAATCATCAGAGACAAACATGAAAAATCTAATAAGCAATGAGGTTTAATATACATAATTAACGATGTTTTAAAATCTATTACAAGCGGCAGGACTAATAATGAATTATAACTGTCCCCGAGGTCGTATGTATACAGCCAATTATCCGTATTCCGTTATACCTCGCACCATTTTTAGCGAAAGCCGCGTCTTCATTAACATCACACAATTCCAGCGATTTGTCAGCCTCATTAGGGGTAACGCGTGTTTCCACATGAGCATCCCGTTAAAAAAAAAAAAAAAAAACTTCACCTGTAGCGAATGTGCAATAATTAAAAATGTTATTTATATTACGCGCATTATAGTGTAATGCGGCGATATTAATCCTTCCCCGCTTTTACCAAAACTTAGAAATACAGCAGTGCTGTGACAGGTAAAACTTCATGACGGGCTGTCCACCCACGGTAAACTGCTGTACCCTGTTTCCCCGGCGCCGTACCGTGATCAGAAGGAACACATTCACATAATCCTCAAGTAAATTTATTACATTTGATCTCACTTATTTTTTTTCACAGTAAAAGAAGACTTAGATATTACACAAAGAAATACATACATATATATTATATATATATATATATATATATATACACATGATATGTTATTGTACCTCAGTATCCAGTAGATGCCTGCTCAGCATTCTAGCCTGATTATTTTTTTCCTTTTCAAGGCAAATTAGACTCTTACAAAACAAAACCAAATGTTAAATTAACAAACAAATATGCGATTTGGTCTCCTTAGTACTGCGGCACATTAGGTGTGTGGCGGTACGGAGGTCTACATACTACGACCAATCCATTTATAATGTCGCGTTACGGAGACGCAGTTTTGGGTAAAAAAGAAAAAAAAATGACAGAATGATTGCTGAAGATGCGTGAATGAATCAGAATGAGCTGGAAAAGCCGTCCGCCGACTCATACGGCAAATACCCACTGTACCCCGTGTAATAGTCTTCAGTGTAAAGCAGATCTAGCTAGGGTCCGTATGGCTATGAGTGGTGGCGTCCGACACACAAGATGGGTTAAAGGGAGAAGGGAAAAAAAAGTTTTTTTCAGAAAAATAAAAGGTAGGGTCATATACCTGAGTGTTTACAAAGAGAAGCCGCGAGATCCACGGCGTATGTGCGTCCATTTATAATCTAATTCTTATATTGTCAGAAATCGTGGGATAAAACTACACGCACATCTCTTACCTTTATAGCTGCATTGAAGGTTTGCTCAAAACACAGTCAGAAAAACGATTTTGTTGCAGGAGCTTTACTGCCTAACAGGGCTCGGATATATTTCAAATATTTATGGTTAAGGCAAGGGGAATGCGGTAACTTTTGTATTCGGTGAGTGTAGTGTAGTCTACAGGCCTCTATAAAAATCAGAATCACGCTGGCACGATCTGAAGGTTTGAGAACAGGGAGCATAAAATCATTAACATTGCAGTGTGTTTCTTTTTTTAATGATTTTAGCACATCAGTATTAAGTTCCAGATATTTATTCCCTGACCGGAGCCCATAACCACTTACCGTACAGGCGTCTGCAAACTTTAACCAGTTCGTTAGCCTTACCGTGTACAAGGAGGCTGGCTGACATACACGGGGCTCGTTTAAGGGGCCAGTCACAATTAATCCGATGCCTGGAACAAGGCTGGTAGGGCACGTAAGGCGTGATGAGGATCCGAAGTGCGCTTCTCACAAGTGCGCCTGCTTGCAGGAACCCGGACTTTACGCGGACCCTGCCTGGCCTGAAATAACTCGGCATTTCAATGTTGTTTGTACGCCACTGATTACCTAGTGCACGTGCGATTGCCCCCTATGACCACCAGGCACTGGTCTCTCTCATTTGTATCGTTCCCGCATGGATGAACCTGAAGCTATTGCTCGCAGAGTAGTTGGACCGCTCAACATCAAGATCTTGGAGTGCCATATTAAGTTTACAGTTTTTATGGTAACATGTTATGTGTTAAGAAAGTCACTAATGGTGACCACCGCTGGACGAGTAAAGAAAGGTTTTTTCTTCTTTTGGAAACACGTTGTTTTATTTAAATAATATAGAGAAATATTGGTAATTTAGTGCATGCTCTCAGCAGTCCATTATGAGTGGAGGTGATTTTCAGCATCCCAAGCCGTGTGTTTCGGCTGGGCTATGTCTGCAGCACGTTCAAACTTTACATATTGTGAATAATGGGACAAAACTGCCCTGGGTTGGTCACCTTAGATGTGCCAGGCCAAGGTCAAAGCACGGCGACAGATTTACGCATGTTTATCCAGCCTTTTGCTGCGATTCGGCGTATTTCCCTTACAATGCCCTGTAGCCATTTTATATGGTAGGGGGTGTTGTGGCTTGAACGTGATGAATTTTGTTTGTAGCAACAAAAGCCAGGGTTGCCATCTTTTGTCATGTGTCTTGAGGGAGAGTTTGTTTGCACTAGGCAGGCGCAGAAATTCGGTCATTTCCGCGCGTCTCCACTTTACGATCATTCGATTTTACGATTGGATGATACCTTTTTTCAAAAAAATTAAGGCCTTGGCTTCTTACTGCTACTGCTGCTGTCTCCGGCGGCTCACTATAATACTCTGGTAAAAACCTAGTCACTTCTAACAGTCGAAGCCAAAATAATTAATATAACTTATAAGTACCAATGATTTTAAGAATAAACTTCTGTATAATGCATGCACATGCACGTACATGTAACAGCTTACTGACCTTATAAACAATTTGTAGGGTTCGCAAACTAGCCCAGCACTTCTGATTTAGCACACTTTAGGTTTATAATGGAAAGCTATAGATTTTGTATGAGATTCCTTCTGTAAGCATGAGCCTAAGGCTGAGCGAGTGTCACGCCAGATGCACAAGAGCTGACAAGCCAGCAGAAGGTGTATTTGTGCGTTTATGAGTACAGCAATGCAAGAAACACGCATCCATAATACATTAAAGTATAATTTTAATGTTTCTGACTCATTAGATTACATTTTCGTAAAAGTTTTGAAAATACATTCAGTGTTTACACACCCACACAATGAAAACTCAGCATACCCACGCGTAGGGAAAAAAAAAAACTTTTACGTGCCTGAACTTTACGTGCAAAGTACAGAAAGAAAATTAGGACAAAAAAAACTAAATGCAAGCTGAACAATATGACCCCAATAATGACACAGTGTATAGCTTAGGACACAGTGTGTAGTTTAGGACACAGCGTGTAGTTTAGGACACAGTGTGTAGTTTAGGACACAGTGTGTAGTTTACCTTAGGTGCATTTCTGGCCGTTACAGACCTTCAAGGCAATACAGGTCTTGCCTTCTCTGCTGCAGCAAAGCTAACACAATTTAGCTCAAATGAGATTTGCCTTAGGTGTGGACGTCAGGTCCAATCAACACTCATACATTTGGGCCTGCATTGAAAAATATTACTCTATGAAAAGCAATATAAAATGTCTGCCCATAAGTATACTTTTCATTTTATTAAATATCATTAAAGACACAACAAATCGCCAGTCTTTTTTTCACAGTCCTCTATAAGTCATTATTATTGTCATCCCTTTATTCCATCAAATGTTATAGATTTTCAGACCAAAAATTTAAATAACATTTCAATGCATATTTAACAGGTAATATATTTAGACACCATTGAATATTTATGGAACGATACAATTTCAGGGCAGAATTGATATCAGGAGCCATCTTTATCTTCCCAAAGGTTGAACAATTTCTCACAAATTAAAATCAATGTTATTTTTATGTGTGTGTGTGTGTATTTGTAATTACACTGACCAGATGTTCCCACAACCTTTACCTTGCAGGGGCATTTTTGTGGTCCCCACAAAGATAACCACAGTTTTATAAAAAAAAAAACCTGTGAATGCAAGCAAAAAACTAAAAATGTCAAAAGTCTTGTATTTCCTTTGGTTACTTATGGTTAAGCTTAGGGCTGGGGGTAGGCATTCAGGTTATCATGGTTGGGATTAGGGTTATGCCCATAGGAATGAATGGAGAGTCCCCATAATGATATGAATACATGGACTGTGTGTGTGTGTGTGTGTGTGAAACTGGGTGGCCTCAGATGAAAACGAAACAGCATGAGACCGAATTAAGTCTGACCGCTTACAAACCACATGGGCTCACAGCAAATGTGGTTTTTATTATCATTGTTTTGGTCAGATTTTTCCTATAATGCGAGACTCGGATGATCAACAGATATATAATAAAAATCAGTGATCAGCGTGGATCGGCCGGTGGGGGGGGGTGGGGGGCTGCAGGCGGTTTGGAGACATCGAAACAGTGTAAACATTAGATAAGAAATTGATTTCCATGCTGATGCGCAGGCATTTGCCAGTGTATCCCTGTGTGGTTTTGGTTAATGGCCTACACTTCTGTGGCTAACTATACTTCAAGGCTGCCCTAAAGCCATGCGGTGATGAAATATAGTAAAACTGGCTCATTAACAACCGCAGACACATATATACATAGGGTCATATTTCTGAAGGAAAGACACAAAGAGGGTACAGAGAAATATCGCTTTCTTTTTACACGGGACACCTTTAAATGATAACGTGAAAATGTGAGATATTTACATTCTGAATCTCCTTGGATTTGCTCCGTTACTACATCATTAACAGGATTAGAAAATTCAATATTTTCCAGCCCCAACTTTCAAGTGAATCAACGGATCAAATCTGGTTTTAAACTGGTGATACGAGGTGAGTGATCCAGCTGGGGGCCAGGAGGTACAGAACATTATCAGTGACAAACAAAACGTTGCTCACGACAGGAGGAACTTGCTTTGGAGGTCTGCTGGATCTCCAGGTTCCATCACATCCCGACTGGGCCCGCGTGACTTCCTCCGCCGTTTCCTCCGCCGTCTTGGCGCAGTACCTCTCCTAGCTGCTCAGCGGGTCCTGTACGCCCCCCTCTGTGCCCTCTAGCGCACCGGTGGTGGGACGTCTGCTGACCGAGCTCAGCTGCGTTCGTCTCCTCTGCAGGTAAAACACTCGCGCGACTCGGCACTGAAAACACCCACTGGCTAGTTTCACTTTCTGCGGGAGACTTGCATGCATAAAAAAAAAAAAACAAGCAAGGTGGTGAATAGTAGGTGTCAGCAAAAGAAACACATTTTATAACTTAAAATACAGATGAACATTAACAAGCCCCCATTTCACCATTAAACTCATTTTAATTATTTCTCAAGCATTCGCCATTGTTCGTTGACCCACGAAATGCACACAAGAATTCCGGAACATCACAAAAGCATTTTCTGCCAGCAGAATGCCTTTTCTGTTTTTTTTTTATTTTCTAATTCCCTTATTGTATTTTTGTATCTGTCCTGCCCACAAAAGCAAACCGCTGAATGCATTGCCGCAGCATTTGTTGACTATTATTCCTTTTTGTGAACCGCAGTTGCACAAATCAGAGAGACGGGCGCCCGCTCGGGGGACATACAATCAGCAGCAACCGGGGGCCGATTCTAAGAGGCCGTATCTACAGCGGCAAACTTAAGCCCCCAGGAAAAACCTCTTTTTATTCTCTAGCCCCCCCCCCCCCTTGTGACATCCCAAGCACAGTTGGGGGTGGGAGCGAGCTCCGCCCCGGCGTGACTCAGCAGAGATGATATCGTCATGGCATGCCGGAAATGTCTACTCGCCTTTCCATAACGTGAAGCGTACCCAAGTTGTGGCTGGTTGCGTGCTAAAGTATGACTATGAAGCTGCGTAATAGCAGAAGCTAAGTCACCGAGCATTTTAAGCTCAGCAGATTGTTAACTATGGACAGCAGGACGGGTCCGTTGCAGTGCCCGATCGGTTCCATCACGTCAAACCGAACGACCTTTTTCGGCATCGCGTGTTTAATGGGCAGCCCCTTGAAAAGGGTGGGCGGGGCTACTGTGAGTCGTCTCCAGGTCATCTGCCAATCTTACATCAGTCACGGCCTCCTCGCTCCTCTCCGGACCACTTCGGCTCCCGTTTTGCATCAGATCGATACTCCCTGCTACTGTTCAGGCTGAGGCTGAAGGATCTCCTGGCCACTTTTAGCAAATAAATCCTGACAAGCAGACGAGGTGAGGGCAGCAGACAGGCCTTGTGATTCTTATGATTCCTAACTGCCGTGAAACTGAAATGATCCAGCTGCTTATGTTGGTTCCAATAAGGAAGAATAAATGAGAGCTTTTGTTTTTTGGCGGATCTTATGAGAAATGTGAACTTCGCGTGGACGTTAGCTTGACATATGGTCGTCATGCCACCTGTTATATCCAGGGCCCGTGTGCCTGTCTTTCAGGACCCCTTCCAAAATTCTTTCTGTACAGAAATAATCACACACAAATCACTAGAAAGCACAAAGCAGCAGTCATATCATGAGATGTTCTGTCTTGATGTTTACTAAAAATTATTTTGTCAAGAAACTGTGCTTTCACATTATTTTAATAGATTTAATTAGAAAACTGCATGGAAATCTTTACAGGAGTGACCATCTACATCTATAAAGCTTTACTACATGAAAGGCAAAACAAAGTGAAATCTCTTGCGAGATATTTTCTTGCAAAATCTCCAACTATGAATGAGTTCAAAGTTCAAATAAAGGAAAGGCATTTCTCTGCACACTACATAATGAAACAAGAACGAGCAGTTTCTTACTTATTTTTAAATCATCATCCCCATGAGGATTGCGGCCATATTGTTAGACGTAACTTCCAAATGCGCAATAAATATTAGAATTTCAATTTCATCTCTGAAAGCCCGTTATCGGCGCGATCATGGGTAGAATTAGCTACCGACGTCGCTCCTCATTTGTTGTCACGCTCAGTTTCGTTATCTTCGCGGGGCATAATATGCTAGCTGTGACCAGAGGCTCGGCCGGGCGTCGGCTCCCTCGTTCATTGTGTCTGGGATCCCGGTGCTCCTGGCATGTCCAGATCGCAGATAAAAAAAAAATGCCGTGAAGCTCTGTTCTTTTTAATTTCCCCTGAAACTTCCGCTGGTCAAACCAAACAGAATGGGGGGGGGGAGGTATTTAGCAACACCTGGGACAGCTGGGCCTGGGGAGCCTCGGGCATAGAGAAAGTGGATTTAAACATCAGATTGTGTCCAAAAACTAATAATGACAATAATAAGGACAACAAGTCTGAATAGTGATAAAAAAAAAACAAGAACTGTGAGGTAACGCATGTATCCGATGCCAGCTGGTACACCCAGGAAAATCGTAAGCCTTAGTTTACCTTAGTTACCGTCCAAACAAAATGCAATATGACAACAAATCATCCATCCATCCATCCATTTTCCAACCTGCTTATCCGAACAGGGTCGCGGGGGGTCCGGAGCCTATCCCGGAAGCTATGGGCACGAGGCGGGGACAACCCAGGATGGGGGGGCCAGCCCATCGCAGACAACAAATCAATTTATCGATAATATTTATCGATACATTTCACTGCCAATTCACTGATGCACCAGTTTATTTTTTTCACCCCCCTATATATATATTTTTTTTTTTTCTGAGGACCACAGATGGTGTTATCATATGGTAGGTACTGAAAAAGCACTGAAAAATGTTTAGGCGTACTGCAAACACTTCAGCACCTAAGTAATCTGGCCTGTTGCAGTCTGCTGAAGATGCACTGTGAAATTGTTCATATAAATTACCTCCCCCCCCCCATAAGGGCATGAGAAGACTGCATTGGCCGATTAGTACGTATATTACCGATGCGGCACTTTATTCGCTGACTCCCTGTCCGGCCGGCGTCTTAATCGCCGTCCCCTTTATTTCGGCCTATCCATTTAATGTACGCGTCTATTTAAAGTCGTATGACATGAAATGATCTGGGCTGGAAGCGCCCCATCCGCGCGTTCCCCGGGCTTACGGGGCTGTCTGTCGGGGCTGCCCGTGTGATGCAAGGCAGCTATCCGGCGCCGGGGAAAAATCTTGCGGGCTAAAGATCCTGCGCCATGATGAAACATTAGAGAAACACCCTGCAATATCGCTCCTTAGGATACAGCGGCGTTTGCAAGCAGAGCAAACAGACACGCGTATTCCTCATTTCTCTGGGAAACACGTGGCGAATTGCTTTAATTAAACCCCAAGACCACGCAAACAGAAATTGATCTATATGTTTATTTATGCATGCGCACACATATATAGCATATATACAACGCTCTAGGCCTGGAATACCCAGCACTGAATAAACAGCTTTGTATGTATAATGTACAATAATAAATATATAATGCGCAAGTAGCTAGAAGATTGAAAAGCATTAAACGTGTAAATGATTGGCCCATTAGTACAATTTCTAGAATTGAGACAGTCATTTAGAATCGTAAGGAAAACATAAAAAAAAATTCCCCTTCCGTTATCTGCACTTTCAGAAGCTCCGCACTGCAACGCACCGTAATTAAGTGTAATTTTTAATTGTGGGTCAGCGAGTAGAAACTGATGTGTCAGCTGTCACACCGTTAGTTACATCAGTTTTATAAAGTAACTTCTTACACTCCCCGTCTGCAAGCAGAGGGGCGCCCGTCATAGTTTCATAGTGTAATTACTAATTTCTTTATTTTCTGCAACAGATTTGGCAAAAGTTTTTTTATGTCTACGCAAGATGTTTGGAGCGAGGCCCATTCTGTGCCTACAGCAGATTTAATGCAGGGATGCACTAGACTTCCAATGACTACATTACTGTTTTCTTAATACCCGTGGTTCTACCCTTGCTGACAATCGTGCAGATTTTTTATTCTGTTATTAGTCATCCAAACTAACATCCTCACCTAACTGCATGGGTTTGGACTTTGGGAGCATAGGGGAGTGCTCAGAGGGTACCCCCCCCAAGCCACAAGGAAAGACACGCAAACTTAACACCTACAGGGTGGGATTCGAACCCCCAACCCGAGAGGTGTGAGCTAACAGCTCTACCCGCTGGGCTGATGTGCTACCAGTTAATTGTTATCTTCTTTTGTTTTTTTTTTTTGGTAAATTACACATTATTGACACATCATTTTTCCCCGCACAGTTTTTGTTACATATCCTTTTCTGGGGGGGGGGGACAGATAGTCCACTCTGCTCGACATGAGCACAGGTGACGGATCAGGAACCCGGAGCGGAGCAGAGACGCTCAGAGTCGTCACCCGCCGCCAGCAGATGCCCCATTATGGCCTAGCATGTACATCGTCAAAAAGCAATTAACTCGTTAAGTGCTGTTTACTACCCATATGCACGCCAGAGGCGCAAATGACTCCCTGTCTTGGAGAGATTCAGATGCTCAGATTGGGAGGGGGGGAAGCATTTGAAATGGGGTGAATATCTGGTTGTGTTCAGCTTTAACTGACTAATCGGGCCTTACGTTACTGAAAGCTGAAGTTGTTTCCAGTCTTTTAAACGGTAAAGTGAGAAACACCTATAAACCTCCATAAGCCTCTGCGCGATGTAAGCAAGGCCTCCTCCACGCGGACCTCCATACATGTCTGTATTGCTTCTTTAGTAACACGCATCATGTTTGCGTCATCTAGCATTCAGGGAGCGGCTGGATCCAGTCGTCTGGTGGGTGTTTCGCTTCTGCTCTCTCAGCCTCGACGGCTCGCACCGAGAGTGGCCGCGCTAGATCTATCTTCTACTGTTTCCTCCATTATCTGATTCCTCCCTGGCTCACGGCTAAGGTTACCTCCTCGTCTGTGCCTGGCCTCCCCTCCCCAATTGACACTGGGCTGCTGTTAGTGGCAGCAGCCAACCACCTGTCAGGATCAGAAGCCCCGCCCCTCGATGACCACCACCAGCCACCACGTATTTCACTGGAAACAGGCTAGCGGTCCTGGCTTGGCCCCCCCCTGGGATTTAGGGAGCCAAGCCCCTGTGCCGGGTGGGCAAGTCCTCCCAGTTTTTTCCTGTCATGTTCCATCACTGACCTCACATGAACTCTCTGACCGCCCCCACCCCCCCCCCCCCCCCCCCCCCCCCC
>JAODKM010000042.1:6309254-6321436 GCA_026780845.1 Petrocephalus sullivani
CTTCACGCCCACCTCTCCCCCCCCCCTCCCCCACCAGGCACCTACCCTCTCGTTTTTTTTTCTTCTGTTTCGGGCTTCTTTCGGCCCCCCCCCCCCCCCCCCAGACACACACACACCACCGATCAACAAAGACATCGGATGTGCCCATCTCGTCTGACCTCTTAAACTGACAGGGGCCCAGACTCGCACCATTATGCAGCCCCGTGTCTGACACTCACCCCTGCCCCCTCCCTTTGCCCCAGGCTGACATCGACGTGGCCAAAGCGGCTGTCCGAAACGCTGCAGCTCACCGCGGTCGCGCCGTCACTGCGGGACAGCAGGGTTAGGGCTTTACACCATTGTTTATGCTGCCATGCCTATTTACGACCACTGTTTACCTATATCGATGCCCCGTGTGTATACTCCCTTAAATCCAGCTCTGTCCTGTGTTTCTAAGCCTTAATACTGCCGTGAATCCCCAGCACCACGCCTGTCTGTCTGTGGCACCATGGTCCCGGGGGAGTGCTGTATACCTGCGCGGGCGGGGAGGTATGGAGGCGATGCCCGGATGACTCCGGCTCGGCCCACAGTGACCGCTAGAGCTTGACGCTGCGGATTTCTTTCTCAGGATCCGGTGGCTGATTAACAATGTTTTCCCTCCGTGGCGGAACACGGTAAACAGATTGTCTCGGGTTTTTTTTTTTTCCTCTTGAGCAGTATCCAGCGCTGTGGAGCCCTGGGGTCAGCGGCAGAGCGGATGGGGGTTTGGCAGACGCTGGGCCACGTCTCCACCGCGGTGTGACGAAGCCTCGGCTGTCCCTCGGTGACACACCGAGCTGCCGAGGGGGCTAACACACTCTTGGGAGCTCTGCCAGGATCCCTGAAATCGAAATACCCCCCCGCCCCCACCTGCTTGGTGCGGAGTGACGACAGAATCCTGCAAGGCTGCTGTGAGCAAGAGACGCCCCCCCCCAACCACACTATGACACTGTCTCGCGGGGCCCTCCTGGGAGAGCAAAATACACCTCACAGCACAAAGGGCTGGAGGGGGGGGGGGGCGGCTTTTAAAGAAAGCGCTAAACAGGGCATCCGAAAGCCAAAACGGGAAAAAATATATAACAAGCAGCGTGCTAAGCCTCAGTACTGGCAGCCCTCTAGGCACCATTAAGAACAATGCCAGCACGGCGGGTCCGGCTAAACGCCGCGCGCCGGATGGCCTGTTATGTGGTTTTAGCGTGGCGCGCTCCCAGTGACGCGGATAAAGGGAGTGGGGGCTGTTTGGGGGATAGCTCTGTAGCTCGACACCCCAGGGTCGCGGGTTCGAATCCCCACCCTTGTGGAGTTTCGGATTGCCGGTCGCCTGTGCGTGCCCTGTCAGGGATCGACAGTAATAACTGCATCACAGGGACCTCCGGAAGCTCTCCGGTTCACATTCTGGAATTCCGTATGAGAAGGCCAGCACATCGCTGGAGAGTGGGCCCGGGAGCCGCGGTTGTTGGCAGACCCGCTGAGCCCATTGTGATTTCCGCGCCCCACCGAGCGCCTTCGCGCGGCCCGGCCCGTTACTCGCCGATGTTCGTTAGCGGGGCCCCTAGGCCCCTCCGTGCCGCTCTTCCTGCCCACGTTTTGTTTACACCGTCAACCGAGAGCAAGAAACAGACTGTTGTTTATTTCTCCATTTCATTTTTTTTCCCCCAGGTAACTAAAGCGAAAGCACATCTTTCTACCGTATCGAATATTTGACATTGCGTTTGTGTGGAATCCATATGCACTGTGCCGGGTGTCTGTACATAGATCCGTTTCAGGCTCAAATGAGACGAAAACGGGTAGATGTCCATAAAAAAAAGCATGTTATTTAAACATACAGCATTACTGTATGCTTACAGTAACAACAGGACACCTCAGCTGAAGGATTCCACTGCCAGATATAACTGCTTGCAAGAGCTGTTTAATTCCCGTCCTACACAATTATTGTTTAAAAAACATAATTCAGCCTAAAATGCATAAATAATTCATGTCCCATGTTTTATATTAACAAAAACCATCAATCATTCAATGCAGAATTTTTATTTGCCTCCATTTATAGCTACATTATAAATACTTAACATAAGAATAACTTACATCAGGAATAACTGACCTGCATCATATGAATCCTTTTCAGATTTCAGATTTTAGATTTAGACCAGATCAGACCCTGACCAATTTCATTATTATTAGGCATACTACATACTAACATATTAGTACTATTAGTAGTGGTGTATATGACTTATAGAGACACATACGGTACTATACAACAGTCTTTTTTTTTTTTTATTTAACATGCAAGGCCAAATATTAGATTTTTGTGCGGTAAAAAATATCTGTAACTTACCAGAAGGTGAATTGTAATGTGAATTTCTCCCCAGCATGGTACTGGATCCGAAGGGGAGATATATTTTAAGGAGATTTTACGGTGCAGGTCTTTACGTGGAGTGCAGCTTCGAAATATCAGTCGTGATTATAGAGTACCTTGACACACAAAGTACACGATGAAGCCTGATTGAGCCTTAAAGAGGACCCTGGACTCACTGACTAAAACGCCTACTGTATTTTAAAAGATGAATCCGCAGAGAGATTATTATTTTATCCGAAGCGACGTACCATTCAGAAAGCAGGGTCAGGCAGTCACTGCAGCAGCAATGGTGATAATGTATTACTGACCCTGGGATTTAAAGCAGCTACTGTCTGATAACAGGCCCAGCGTCCTAACCCATGGAGCTACATACCATACCCATATTATTATTATTATTCTAATTATTATTATTATTATTATCATCATCATCATCCATCTGTACATTTTCTATACCTATGCAAGGTCCTGGGGGTCCTGAGCATATCTCGGAAGTTATGGGCACAGGGCAGGGAATAAATCAGGATGGGGCACCAATCATTGAAACACTATTATTGAGGCCAAGCACCAATGGTGCAAGGCACCTATTGTAATCGTTATAATTTTTCACTATTGCTACACTTTCTGCCATGGCAGCCCGTAAATCGGATTGGTAACAATTTTTTTTTTTAATTTTGGCACATTGATTAGGAGTATTCGGTCACCACATTTGGGGTCAATCCACCCATCTCTGTGGCGCCACCATCAGGCCAAAACCGCCAAAGATGCGGTTTTGCTTATAACTACGGAACCGTTTGGCCTAGAGTTGCAAGCTTTTATTCCTCTGCATTGTCGCGTTGCCCCGATTTGAATGCACCCAGTGCTGTTAGTTTCCGCCATATAGGGTTTTTCTGAAAACCTGCTTTTGCGAATTCTTCCCAGGCCATTGATCCAGTCGCCACCAAATATGGTATGCATCATCTACAGATGGTTTGGACCGTCATAAGTCAAATGCTATAGCTGCTGCTCTCCAATGAATTTGATGACAAAGCCACCAAACAGGAAGTGAGGCCATATGTCAGCAATGCCGAATTTGGACTATGTGAGGACGGTCAACAAAAATGCTGTCATTCCAACAGAAGGAGGCGGCGCAGTATGGGAAAATGTGTTTTGGCAAATAACTATTGAAGGATTTAACATAGAAAAGCCCATCTTATGTCAGCTTCCAACAGAGGAGGGCCCAGTCTGATCTTTAATCTTTAACGTTCATCTAATTCATGTGGCCACCATATTGGAATTTACGGAATTTTCCACAGGCCACAGACTTTGCCCAATTGTCAGCAAATTTGTGAGAGATGATCTTCGTTCAAAGCTTGACGAGAGGTATTAGGGGGATCATCGATTGCCCATGCCGTTTGTCCGTCATTTCCAAATGAAATTGACGGCAAAGCTTGGGATTCGGTGCCACTGCCTGGGCACGTCACTGGTGGGCACTGCATGTCTATCCTAATACATTTTGATGTACAGTAGTACCCTGGTATGTCAAACTCGACTTTACGTCACTTGTCTGCAGTAATTTAAATGATTTTAAGTAAATGGCGAACAGACATGACTTAAATTAACATGGTCCATTTACATTGATATACGCGATAGCAGACAGCAGGAGGGCTTGACGAAACTTATAAAAGACTTGTAAAATACGTTATTTTGATGAAACACAGTACAAAATATTTAATGTAGTCACTTTTATTACAGTAATTTCTATTTTGTTTTTCTGAGTACTAGGTGAACACTGACCTTTATACTGAATTAAAGGTGCATTTACATCAATGAAAATGACTATGTCTATTTAAAGCCCTTCTCAGGCAATTGTAAGACATTATTTTTAGGTTATGTAAAAAATCGGCTTAACGCGGAGCTCTCGGAACCAATTAATGATGTAAGGCGGGGTATGACTGTATTGGCCTATCAAATGTGGTTATGTCATGTCTGAGATTTGTCCGGATTGGTCTCCGCCAGTCCGCTTATATCCTTGCTTTGCCAGCAGATGGCACTGGCTAACCCGTATGCTCATAATGACTCCCAGCTGCGTGCTTCAATTACTCACAGCTGGCTCCCATTTGCCGCTCACTGGCTACCTGTCGCTTTCCCTATACAATAGAAACTCTTTCTGATGACTTGTAAGGCCATACACGGGCTTGCCCCCCAGTATACTGCGGGGCTCCTCCTCCCTTACACACCTGCCCATTCCTCCCCGTCTGCAGGTACTGGTCTCCTGTAGATGCCTCGCTTTAGTTTATCTTTTAGCTCCAACACTTTTGAACTCATTACTACAAAGCCTCTGGTACCTAACCTCCACCTCAGACCTTTTTAAAAACATGCCTCATCGCTCATTGTCTCACTTCCTATACTTGATCCAGCTCTGCTGTTGCTGCAGTTTATCTGTAATATTTCCTACAGTGTGTTAGTATGCAGTATACCGTCTATACTACTGTTCTTCTATTTCCTCTTTCTGAATTCCTTTCAATGCCATCTGTGCCCTGGTTGTGTGCTTGACCCCATTGCTGCTGCTTGTGACTAAATTTAGATTAATAATAATAATAATAATAATGATAATAATTAATATTAGTAATTAGTATTGCTACTACAAAAAAGGCTCTTGTCTAAGCTTGGTTAATATTTTGCAGAAGAATCAGACTCATCCCTGAAGATGAGTGCCTTAGACACCGTGTCCGTTTATCTTGGAGAGTTACGCCGAGTTCTCTTGTCAAGAGCTATGACCCGTCTCATAGTGAATTTCAACAGCGATATCATCACACCTGGAAAAATCGGTCATTATGATGTCATCACAGTAAGCACTCGGTGGTGAGGTGACCTCACTGGGAGCACTCTGTGACGGGTGATCATACCCCCTAGGGCAGCCCACCAGACGTCTGAGTCACCTAGCCCTTGTGGGATAACATTCTTAAACGCCAACCCCAGATTTCTGGAAGTTCGCCATGTGCGGCGTTTTTCTCCTGCTGTTTGGATCAGGTGGTTCCAGTGATTTTGTATAAATTGTTAAAGTCTGTGTTTTTGCATGGGCGCGAGTCCCGCGAAACAGAATATGCTGTCGGTCGTAGCCGCCTCCCTGAACCCTTAGAGGGGTTCTGGGGCTGAGTCTGACAAGCTGGATATGTGATTTTCCAGGCCAGTGTAAACGGACACAGCTGAGCGTTTGTGTTGGTCATGTGACCCCCGCATGCGGGTTGGTGATGCCGCGACCAATTACATCCCTTTGGGCGGGGGCTGAAAGCATGTCATGTGATCACGTGGGGCTCCAAGAGCGAGGAAATGGCCTGGCCAGGACTTAACGAGGTGGCAGAGGTCAGGAGTCATGCAGCTAGAGCCCCCCCGCGCTACGTGATCCCTTGACGCACACATACCGGGGAGGGAAGGGGCTAACCACCATTCCCGCTCTCCCGCCAAAGACTCAGCGAGCGCCGCATTAAATATTCCATCCCCGCTACAGCGTGATTGTACATAGCGTCTAGGGCCCAGTAATGAGCCTCCTATTGTAAGGACACATCACCTCCACCCCCCGCCCCCCCCACTCCCACTAAGTCTTGATACTGTAGCCGGGGGCAATTAAGGCTTGTGCACCTCAGAAGATATTTGCTTTGTGGAGACAGATGTCTGCACTGAGCTAACTCGGCCCGCTAACACACAGTCCTCCGCCAGGACCTCTGACGTCTTCCCGTTAAAACCTCGCGCTGGGTTACTGTATGGTCAGCCTAGAAGAAACTGCATATTAATCACTGTGTCACATTGAAGAAAGTGGAAATACATGTACGTGTGTGTGTATATAGGACATGTCTGAGCTGGGAGTAATAATGCTTTAATGATATAAGAAATTATCCTTCCATCCCTCTTTCCAAACGCTAGCGTGTACGGGGGGGCTTGGAGTCCGTCCCAGGCAGCGGAGGGACGGGGTGCCAAGCCCTGATAGGACACCCACACACTCCGCCGTACACCACGACAATTCACATATAAGAAATGGAACACATCAGGGGCGGCTGGTGAATGGGGCGGAGGAAGCGGACCCAGAGATGGGAGTCCGACTCAGGTCTCGAGTCAAAACATCACATGTCCGAGGCAAGTCTCAAGTCCTGTGCCGTCGAGTCCGAGTCTTTCCATCAATTTTGCTGTTGAGTCACAAGTCGAGTTCTGAGTCATTTATCTCGAATCCCTAAGTATGTCCTTTTTTTTTTTTAAACCTTTGACGATTAAAACTTGCTGCAGTAAAAACCCACCACAGTACGTTATTTGATAATTGGTTTTGGATAATACCCGGATGGATGACTGGCCGGATGGATGGAATATCCAAGTGATAGACTGCAAACACGCTGCTGATCATTGAGATCTTCATATATGCACGAGCCTGGAGCCTGTTGGAGAGGGCTAACACCTCGGATGGCATGCCACAATGGGACAAACAGCCATGCACTAAGCCTAAATGCATGTCTTTGGACGGTTGGAGGAAAGTGGAGTACCTGCCAGTAACCCCCATGACACGGCCCAGGCAGAGCAGGGGCAGGATTCACACCACGCCCCCCCCAGGAGGTGTGAGGGAATTGTGCTGCTCTCCCCCTTACAAATATTACATTGCTATGGAATCACTGTTGCTGTCCTGGTGTAGGATCCGTCCTCATGTAAGACAAGGGAGCGAGGGAGAAAAGTACGGCCAGTGAGGTCCAGGGCCAGAAAGTAGAAATCCAGACCGAGATTTTGTTTCAACCAACCAGTTGAGTACTCTGTAATTGCGGCTCTTTATACTCAAGTGGTTGGATTTTCCACCTGTCTGTAACGGTTTACGTTTGTGAGTAACTTCCCCAACACTTACTGTTAGCTACCCATCGTGTCAAGTTGGGAGGGACCAGCCAGCATAGCATTTACACCAAATATTACCCTATTAGAATGCAGTTATTCGAGGTCTTTGTTCCGAGTGAGGCGCCCACCCTTTCCTCCGCTCTGATAGCTTAATGTTATTTTATTATTTTAGCAGAGTTGATGCACATACGAGTTCCTGCTGGTACGATCTCTCAGTCAGCCCTGAATTTATACGCACATGCCCCCCCAGCTGTCTGGCTGCTTATGGACGCATTAAGGGGGGATCGCTTCACCTCTCCATCCGCCTCGCCTTGGCGTTGTGGGCATTTCAGGACGGACCGGCTGTGAATCTTAGTCAGGGATCCCTAGTTCTGGGCGGAAGGGAGGAGGGAGGGAGCGGAGAATGGAGGCAGGAAAAGCTTTTTTTCCCAGAACATCTCACCTGGTCTGGGAGGAATCAATGTGACTAACGGTAGTCATCTGACTGACCTCCAGGCCCAGGTCTCTGACCCAGTCCAACCAATCACAAGCCTGGCCCAACCCAAATGGCAACCAATCACGTGTCTTTTTTTATTACCATGGGTGAGGATGGATGGATGGATGGATGGATGCCCCCCCCCACAGCTAGGCACGTCACCATTTCTGCAGCAAATTATTACTGCTGCTCCCTCATCGTTTGTGGCCATTTGTATTGCCATGGTCACACCGGACCGCTTGCTTTCATTACAGACATCACTCCTCCAGCTGGTTGGGGGGGTGGGGGGGGGGGCGAATGGGGGTGATCTAATCTCCCAGTGCGTAGGCCCGGTGAGCCCGCCACCCCCCGTTCTTGGCCGTGTTCTTTTCATCATGATGGACTGCCTTCCCGCTCAGACCAGAGGCTAAGAGCTCTCTTCAAATGGGGGTCTCCCCAGGGGACAGGGAGGATGGGGGCGAGGGGTCCAGGGGAAAGGGCCGCGTTTAGGAGGTATGATGAATCATCTGTGGGCCCTGCGCCTCCCTGGGGGGGGGGGTGGCAGTGGGATAATGTTCTTCCTAGGATTGCTCCTGGGGCCTGGCTCTTCTCGTGTTGGGGGGTCGGTGCCAGGACACTGTGTCCCCCACCCCCTCCACCAGCATCCAAAACAACGCATCATCTCTCAGGGGGACCCGTGAGACAGTAATACAAGAGCACGGGGAGCCGAAAAAATCACTGCAGCTTCTCCCAGAATGCACAACACCACACATAAGCACCCTTTTTTTATAGAGTCGCAAAAGCAACAACAACTGCATAGACTGCAGCGCTATCAGCTACTTACGCGAGTGTACACACAAATTAAAATGAACAAAAAAAATAAAAACTGAAAAAGATAAAGCATTCATCACAAGTCTCTAATAAAAGTAATTACCTTTTCTCTAATTGGATTCAGGCTATTATCTTTAATTACATAAACTGATTTTACATTATTACATCATTTGCTTTATGAAATCCTGCTTTTAAAAGGAACCACGGTGTTTAATATTGGGCTGTGATTAAAGCTAAGGCTGTCCGCGACCACGTTTGACCATGTCAACGACCTGGACTGTGCCTAAAACACAGTGGTTGAAACACAATGACAAGCGAATCTATGACAAATGCGTTGTTGGTTTAATAGTCATAAACACACATATAGGCTTCAATAGTCACTGTAGTATTTAAGAGACCCCCCCTTTTCAATTAGATGTGTCAGAAAAACCAACGATATTCTGCTGGTGGCCCTTTTGTCTGTGTTTTGGTGTAGGACATGCTAATGGTTCTGTGCTAATCCAGTACATTTCCTATTGATTATAGGGCTTATTCCAGGAGACCACATTATGCTTCTAGAGGATGCTGTGTGTGGCCGCGGGATTGAAAATATATGAATAAATTAATGGGAAAATATAATTGCCTTGAGGGACGACGTCGTAGTGCTAGCTAGAAAACATTACACTAAATGTTGAAGCGCCTGTAGATACTTTACCGCTGTTCATCAGTCTATACATAAAAATCTTTTTACTTAAATTTCCTAGTAATTCGCCCACACAGCCCTGAAACTTTGACCTGTTGGCCGTATATCACAACTAATTGGCTACCTTCGGGGTTTCCTAAAATTGCGAGTGGTTGGGTATATAAATGGGAATAAGGGCTCAAGATATAAAAATGTGTGCTGAAAATAATGACAAGGGGCTCGTGGAGGGGAACAAACAGTCAGCCGAAGTTCTTCAGTTTGTGAACTTGGAAGGCAGGGTGTTGATGACTGCATCTCATTCGAGATTCCCAATGACGCAGCACGGAATCCATCGGGGGAGGCGGGATAACTTCTCCTGTCATGCCACTCTTCCGTGAGTAATCCCTTGCATCCGTGATGTGGCATCCCCCCTGCAACAGTACCAGCCAGACAGCGGTGCGGAAGCCACCTGTCCAGAAGGCCAAGGGAGCCAGATCCTTAGGCTATCCGGTCAAAGCAGGTGGCTCCTAGCTTTTAGAGCCCCCAACTCCCAGGTGGTTAATCTCCTTCCCACGAATTCCATCAGGCATCTCCCCAGGCAGGAGGCCTTGGGGCAACACGGAACTCCCCAAAGGACCGAAATCCCCATAGGGAGAAGCGAGGAGTTCCGGCTACCACTGCTGGAAGTTGGCTTTTCACAAATCGCGCTCTTTACTGACGTTGCTTCCACGGTAGGCCGTCGATATTTTCGAACCCATGCGCTTGCAGAGAAACAGGAACTGGTGATCCTCAGCCAGTCGTTTTATTTTTGGAATAAGCAAACATATCCAAGAAGAAGGCTAGGGGACTGCGACTTCACCTTCTGTTCTCGAGCTACCTGGCGCCCGGCACGTGGCATGTCAGAAGGTCTGACGGGATGCACAACGCTCAGGCAAATGTGACTCGTTTTGACATCGGCATACATTCAAACATTTTTAGAGGCAGTTACTGACTTGAAGGGCCTTCAGTTCTGACTTAAGTGAATAATACGTTGCTGTTTTTGTTTGGAGGGATGCGGAGTCGCGGCTGGGACCGTGTTAGTGCGAGCAGCACCCCTGAGAAGTCGTTACAGATAAAGTAAGGGTGTCATTTGTTTACACCATTGACGAGGACGCAGAAAATGGGAGAATGGGGAGTACTTTCCGGAAGTTCTGTTTTAAAGAATGAGAAACCCATGAGCAAATAAAATAATCGGAGGCTTTTATTTAAAAAATTAAATATAATATATATGTTAAAAATCTTAAACAATTTTGCCTGTTGTTTTTTTTTTTTTTTTTACATTCAAGAGTACATTTTCAAAACCACAATGGAGAAATAAATTAACTGGATCTAAGTTTCACTTTCTGCTTGGCTAATCACGCAACCATATTTTCTTTATTAAGGAAAAATACGGATAAACCCTGCAGATAATAATATAATATTCTGTATACCTCTTAAATAGCTAGATGCAATCTTCCTTTGTATGTCTATGACCTAAATGTAAATGGATGTAATACACTGCAAAAGACCGAGCATAATAGTTCATTCCTTTAACGCGTATGATGTTCATGAGTCCACTTAGAAGCACCAGATAGGACACCTTACAAAGAAACCATCACAGACCAGCGATGTTATTCAATCCATGTTGTTCCAGGCCCGCCAGCGATAGAGGGGTTCCGTCAGTGCGGTGCGACCGTCCGTCTGCTTGAACGCGGCCTTAAAACCTCCCTGGCACTCTGTTTTGCTCTGTCAGGGCTCGGCCATCAGCTACAGGGGTCCCCTAGTGGTGAAACTCAATTACAATAATTAAAATGCGTTCTGCTGGGGGAAAAAAATTAATGAATTACAGAAAAGGTTGATGTTTGTTTATGCTTATTTTGGCTCAGGAACCGGAATTGCTACTACCGCATTGTCTGGCCAAACATTTTGGCACTGACCAGCATTCAGCCTCAGATATCATTTTAGGATGAGTCCCCATATTAATTGACATGCCAGACAGAAATATACCACGGCATATTAAAATATTACATTAAATTTCATTTAAAAAGACAGATCGTTGCTGTATGTGCTTTACTAATTTTTCTGAGCAGCATCTTACAATGCACTGGTTTAACATTAATAGGGATATATAAATATTTAAACTGAAGGCCTAATTTCAAATGAGAGATAACAGCTCGATTGATCAGGATTTTTAACGTCAGTCGAGGGCGTCGGTTAACGAGGAACAGAGCTGGATCCCGGCCCGAGTCAGTTGATTAGGTCGAAGCTAAATATCGGAAGCATTATGGTACGTTCCTGATTTTATCTCGCGAATGGTAAATGTAGCGCATGGGATCAAGGGAGAGGGGGAGGGGGGGGTGTTCCATCGCCATTTAAATACGCGACTCTCATCACATAAATCGAGCCGGAGCCGGTGGACGTTCCCCCCTCGCCGGCCTCTTGGAGCCAGATCCCTCAGAGCGGAAACTCGGCGTGATAAATGTAATTTCAAAATCAATTTGCATCGAAAAAGGTGGAGCGCAGCGCCTGCCATCTCCGGGCCGATAATAAGGACTCAGGCATGTATTTCATTAGCCGACCAAACCATCTGTACCAAGCGTACAATGCGATCAGTGACCACCCCCCCCACACACACTTACACACCCACCCTAACCCTACAGCCTTCCAGCGATAACTAAAAATGAGGATAAACACACTGATCTGTTTTAATCCAAAGTAAACTAAGGCTTGTGCCAGTAACATTTGCTTAGATTGGGATGGTAACAACAAAAAAAGCAGCATATCAAATCAGTGTAAGAATTGCAAAACGCAGCCGTAAGAATAAAATCATGTATTGGGAGGAAAAGGCTGATATGAAACTTACAAAGGGCAAAGAGCCAGAGGCGGCACGTCTGAACACCAGGTGGCGGCAAAGAGCCGCTAGGCGTCCATTAGCTTGATGGGTGAGGGCGCGGGGTAAGTCTCATTACCCCACCCCCGCGACGGGTTACGGCAGGGAGGGG
>JAODKM010000042.1:6323455-6348865 GCA_026780845.1 Petrocephalus sullivani
GGGGGGTCTTCCCGGGCGGCCCCCCCCTGTCCCCCCCACTTTGGAGAGCACCCCCCCCCCCCCCCCCCCCCCCCACATGAGGGGCACACCAAAAAAAGCAGACTGGAGTCATGCCTCCATCCCCCAGCCTCCCACGGACGCATATGGACCCAGCAGAGAGCACACCGCAGAACGCAGGCAGTCCGGCGAGGGGAGGGGGGGGGGGGGTTTGCGCGAATCTCTCGCATGCCTCGCTACCATAGACAAACTCCCACGATTTCCCGTTAATATTCCTCACGGCTGCCTGGAAGCTATCATCGGATCTTTGCACCCGTTGCCCTGGCCAGCCAAGAGATATAAGTTCCACGGGGCATGCACTAACCCTGCCATCTATTACGCCTTTCCACTTGTATGAATTCTTCCTCCCTCCCAATTCCCGTCTTTGCCCCGTCTCCACAAACACGAAGAAAGGAGTCAAAAGGAAAGTAAACGCTACAAGAGCGACGGGGGCGACACGCGGCCGTCCGCGATCCCCATCCCACTATCTAGCCATCATCCTGCCAGCAGCACCGAGAACTTCCCACAAAAAAAAAAATCGCAGATTCCCGAGAACACACTAGAGCAGCCCGGGTGCAGGCAAGGACGCGGAGATGGGAAGAGATGCAACATCCGCAGCTCAACGTGCAGGGAACATGCTTTTTTTTTCTGACACCGTGATGCTGAGGAGTGGTGGAAAAGGAAAAAAAATGGGAATATCTTCACAATTCCACATCCACGGAGGCAGCTTACCCTTCCTGTCCCGCTCCGAAAGAGACCTTCTCCTGCCTGGGCGAGGTGCAGCTGCCACCACCGTCCTCTTCTGATGATTGACCGCGGTACGCCCCGGATTATAAGGTCGCCTTGCCTCAGTCCACAGCTGATTTATGTGGGTTACCATGCTACTGAAGCGCGGCGGAGACGACGGGGAGAGCGAGGGCAGGGCTGGCGGACGGCCGCGCGGGACCCGGGCGGGCTGAGAGCGGCACGCGGCTCCCTCCCGGAGCGTCCGGCTTGGCTTCGGCGGGTCCGCGCAGACACGCGGGGAGAGCTTGTCGACGCCGACTGGGATCGGGGAGGGGGGAGGCTTCCCCCCGTGCCAGGTGGTGCTCCAGCAAACTTACGGCCACGACGAGGGAGAGAGAGAGAGAGACGGCGCGTGTGAGACTGAGATACTGAGAAGAGGGGCTGGGAGATACTGAGGGAGAGAGAGATAGAGGGAGTGTGTGTGAGTGTATGTGAGAGAGAGAGAGAGAGAGAGAGAGAGAGAGAGCAGGAGCGCAGCACTGAAAAAGCCAGCCACAAGGCTGCACAGGACTGTCATCTGCTCAGAAGAACAGGGAAAATAATTAGATTTGAGCCGCACGCTTTCTCCAAAAAGTCGGGGTCTTGAGCATCTAATGGTGGATTAATTAAGGCAGATGTGATGTGCGAGCTGCTTAGGTTCATCCCCCAATAGAGCTGGGCTGAAGCCCCCGGGGGCCATGGTTAACATACAATCAAAGTGCCTCTATGAGGATGGAGGCCGTGTGGTCCGTCATCACCACTATTCCATAGGAAGTGGTGTTTTTTTATTATGGTTTTGGACTAGCTGTAAAGACCTTAGTGTTCTTCTCGTACCGTCGTCTGCCGCAAGGAAAGTCCCGTTACCCGAACACGGGGACAATGGCAGCTGAACCCGTCCCGACTGAGAAAAAAAATCAGACACGAACCTAGGCCTTCCACGGGAGATTTGAGGGTCTTGGAAAGATCAGTAGCATCATTCCTGCTAAGGAGTCAGATTTCAGAAGAGAACAGGGAGCCGCCCCCCCCCCCCCAAAAAAAAAAAAATCAAAACGTAGATGATTTTAAGATTAGATGATCATGTTAATGCTAATCAACTTTTTTCATACAAACTCTTCACGACGGGAACAGTTGCTAGGATACTTAATTACTAATCGTTAATAGTCTGAGCATACTTATGAAAAAGGTCCAGAAAAAAAAGCATCACAGAAAAATCTGAATGGACTAAGGAGATCACAATCAATTTCAAATCTGAACCAGCCAATCAAATGAAAAAAATAGTCAGAATACTGTATTTTCCTGCTGTGCTGTTACACACTTTTACCAGCTAAGTGGTTTGTTATGTTTGGATCATTTTTATGGGGTTTAACACATCTATTGTAAAAAGTGTCAAGGCAAAGACTGAGAAGACGCTGAATTACCATAACAGAGCCTGCGCAGGAAAGCTCCGTACCACAGGATGCCATATTACCTTAGAGAGATTCGATTGACTGAATAGATTCATTATAAAATAATATTTTCTATTTTTTCATACTTTTAATATGTGTAAGCAATAATATGTGTAAGCCTTTCAAAGCCACATTTCGGGGGACGCATTTTTATAACCAGTACAGTACAAATCCTTGTTTTTATATTTTAAAAAAGCCTCCTTAAACCCGCAGCTTGCAATGTGGGACGTGGAGAAATAAGACCCCTGAAAGAGCGGTTATGCTTTTAACAATAAAGGTGGGGATGCGTGCGACTTTTAAATAAGGAACTGGAAGATAATCGAAGCCGTTCGGCGAAACGGGGCCCTGCCATACAAAGGAGACAAAGAAGCCGGCAGCGGGGGCAGGTCTGGCGATACGCAGAGATACACTGCCCCCTAGTGACCAGCAGGCGATGCGCATGCCGGTGGCATCCCTGATTTCTAAGGCATGTTAAATTATGGCCGAATAACAAATTCCAGTTATTCATCGAGCACGACTGCTGGGGGGTTGGGGTGCGAGTACGAAAAAAAAGAAAGAAAAACACACAAAGCAAACAGAGTTCCAAGAAAAATATTACACGTGTATATACATTAATGTATAGATAGAAAATATTATATAACTGTTTTCCTCTTATTGAGATACTCCAGGGTTTCAGCCACAGAGGTCCGGTATTTCTTTATGGACAGCAAAACCAAATCTCAGGCAAAACAAGACTACATTTTATAAAATAGCCGTCAAATATATTTGTTTTGATGTCATTTGATTTTCTGTGTGTTCTTTTTAATGCCTTGAACATTAACCAGTGTCCTGCATCTTCAGATCCCCCCAAAAATTCCACAAACGCCGATGACTCAGAAGCAGCACTTCTGGTAAAATCAAAGACACACACACACACACACACACACACACACACACACACACACACACACACACACACACATTGCCAGCAGCTCCAGGAATGTGTAAGGTTACGTCTCACTCTGCCACCAAACATCCCTGTTCGCTCACGCTGAAATAATTGAAATTGACTTTCAGATGCCAGACGACTACGCTGCATTAATTGGTTTACAGGGGTTGAGAAAATTGTCCCCTTAATGATGTAACTGTAGATCACCCAGAAGTGTGACCACCCAGGCGTCCCGTACCGTCGCAGTGACCCGTCACTGTCCACCCCTCCCCCTGTACAATCGAATAGAAAAATGCTAAAATGTCAGATCGATATCGTGATAAATACTGATTACGAACTCCGCCCGTCAGAGACACTGCTCTGGAACATCTGTTTTGGGCCTATCAGGTTACAGCATTAGGAAGCAGGGGAAAGAGAGGCTGGACATGCATGGGGAATTAAATACTAATTGTTACGAGGTACTCCGCTCAGAGGAAGCATGCTAAATGGGATTAGCCAACGTAATGTTCCTTCTAATGTAATAAGAACCTTTCAGTTAGAGAAATCTTTATTTTTAAGTTAACGCCAGATCTGGGGTCTGCTGTGCAGGTTCTGTGACTCTTGTAGGCCTGTAATATATACACATGAACAACTTTATAATGTGGTCTGCATGGATGTTTGTGAATGAGAGCGCTACAGGACGCTGTCGCCGGAGTTCAGAGGGAACACTTCCTGCGCATTTCACCCCTTAGATTGTTCTTAAAAAGGAACCCAGAGCTGTGTCCAAATTTAGGGGCTGCATCCTTCGAAGGACGCAGTCTATGAGGCCTTTGCAGGCTGCATCCTTCAAAGGTTCACGCAATGAATCTTGGGATCTCTGCAAAAGAATAACATTTCTAGACTGAATCTGAAGGAGCCTTCGAAATGGGACGGCCTTGTTGGGCTGCTACGACACATACGGTCTTCGAACGCTGCCTTAGAAGGATGGACACAGTCTACGGGGTTTTCTCAATACGAAGAACACAAAGAACTTACTTGTGGTCTTGGCAAGACAGGTCTTGTTGACTTACCTCCCAAGAACGAACCTGGGACGCAATGAATCATGGGATTGTTCTCATTAGGCGAGGATGCAACCGATGCACCCTTGATATTTGTGACGGGCCATGAATGACATCCAGGGATTTTCACCATCCTCTGTACTTCTGTTCTTTGTTTCGGAACGGTACTCAACAATGGAAGATGACGTAAAATGGGTTCACAAGAACACAAATGTGGTCAAGTACGCATACTGAGAATCACCCTAGGTGTGTCCCCTTGCTGCTAGGCAACAGTCGCGACAAAGGGCAATGAGATCAGCCCTAAAAGGATTTTTACTGCACCAAAGCATGCCCCAATATATGTCACTCATAAAAACGTATTAACTACAACACTCACTGCTGTTAAATCTTCTCATAGACCACAGACTGGAAAAACACAGACAGATTTTCCCCTCGGTGGTAACTGAAGTAAAACACGCAGTTCAGCAATCATTTAGACTTTCTTTGGTATTAAAAAAGCGAGATGAGAAAGGTTTAGTTTTTCATATAATCATCACCAGCTACAGGTTTGCATATGGTGACGGGAAAGGTATTGTCCGCCTTGGAACCAGCAGATAACGGCTCGCATTAAGAGCTGGTTACTGGTAACACATTTGGTCAAATTTGTTCGTAACTACCCATGACCCTGACCAGCATAGGATGCATGCGTGTTAGTAGCCAGCGTCCATGAACGTCACAAATATAATAAGAATTAAATGCTGCATGGATGCATCAGATGTAGTAAATGACGATTCTCACGATGAAAGAAAACGTGAAATAGATATATGAGTGTGGTTTATATTTATCGTTAATCGCACCCGATCTGTGTGTATAATAGCTAATCTGTGAACTGAGGCTGGCTTTCTAGGTAAAGTGCCGTCGCGCTGTACATCACCAGTGCAAGGCACTGCCGGCAGATTAGCAGAAATATCACCAGCACAATCTCTCACTTCCTCCCGCCTTTTCTCTCTTTTGCATTTTCGGCAAAGGGTCGTGCAAATTATTTGCGGATCTATTTAAGAAGCAGGAAGCCAGTGGTGGGACTTAAGTGCGTCTTTTTCGATTAGATACGGGCGGCTCGGGACGGGCGTGTTTGCAAAGGGTAAACAAGGTTTAAAACTCAGACTAATCACAATCTCCACCTCTAAAGTAGCCGGAAAGCTTTGAAAACTAGCATTTAAGGGGAAAGTGGACAAACCGATATTCGGTTATTTATAAAAACTAGATTTAAAGAAATATGCAGGGTGTCGGCTGGGCATAACTTACAGGTATCCTGCTGTTGCAGGCATCTATATGCGCCTCATGTAGGCAAAACTATTTCGTATGTGGAAATATTAACTATCTCTGCGACGGGAGTATTATTATTATTATTATTATTATTATTATTATTATTATTATTATATGCACGGTGCGTAAACTGAGCGAGAGGCTGACCTCTCCACCGGGTAGCTCCCGGATGCTCGTGTCCTTCTCAGCCCGGTAACCGGTGCAGGCCCTCTATGCCACATGTGCGCATTCACCGGCTTCCTCTTCCTGTTGCACGGTTTATAAAGCTGTCAAATCAGTGGCGAGGTTTTGATTGGCCAGCGAGGTCAGGATTCCCATTCCTAGCTCTATGAGGAGTGCTTTCATGCTCTCTTTGCTTTTGGTGGGAGGGGAGGTTCTCCCAGTATTCTAGTATGCACAGTCCAAACACATGCAATTAACAGAAATGGTGTATCTAAAATGCCCACTTTGTGTGAGTGTGTTGTGCCCTACAGTGAATTAGCATCCTACCCAGGGTGTCCCCTGCTCTCTTTCCTGTCCATCCATGGATAGGCTCCTGACTCACCACAACCCCGTACTGGACAGCTGGAAGACAGATGGATGGATATAATTAACTATTCTGGCCTGAGTCCATTGTTTCAAATCAAACTGGAGGACTTGGAAAGGAAACCCTGTACGATGTATTGATGTATACAAAGAATGATGGTCACACCCAGGTAATGCGAATCTCACACAGGCTGTCTGTCGGTGCTGTAGGCTCACGTGCCGGTCTGACCGTTTTGTGGGTGATAACAGCAAATCTACCATTAAAGGATATCCGTGGGCTGCTAAAGAGTCATGTGAGCTTCCCAGCAGCCTCTGCGGGTGCCTTGTATACATTTACAGCTCGGCAGTAAATCCATCACGATCACCAGGGCAAACAGGAGCATCGGTATAATAGGTGCCGGTATTAATATGAATGGCGGTATTCCACCGAACAATATGTCCATCCATCCATGAAGGGCCGCACATCCGCTGAGGGTTGCTTATCTGGAGAGGAATACGACCCGGGGGGGGGGAGATGGGGTGGAGGGGGTGTGCAAAAAGTAAGGCTTTGGGAAGAGGGTGGAGCAACGGGTACTGAGCCAAGTGTGAACACGGGGAACTCCTCGCATTCACAGGGCGTGTCGCTGAGCCCCGTGTCCTAAAATCTGCAGTTACATATGCAGCATGATATATGTCTGAGATATCGGAGGTTCCCCTAACTAGGGAAGGTCTGGCAAATTTAAATGTTGTTGACTGGGGGGAGGCTTTTTTGCGGAGACCTGTGGGCATCATCCTGGGTAACGCTGTGCATTTTTTTAGCACCCCCGACTATGATACCATCGAGAAGTATAGAATTTAAATCTATTGAATACACTAACAGCCCCTTGCGACACAAAGCGTACACTCCATGCAGAAAATCCGAAAGTACACGGCCACATAACATGCGTACCTCCATAACCCCCCTCGCACCCCCCTTGTATTTGGTCCCCAGGACCAAAATCCAATTGAGATGCCCGTCTAGGACTCTTTCACTACCCTACAATACTTCATTATCTTCATTCAGCCCGTGGAGACTGAGAGATCGATGCAAAGAGGATGCAGACGGGGGACCGTTTGGGGGGAGGAAAAAATCACCATAAGTAGAAGCTATTTTAGACCGGAGCTGAGGCTATTGACTTCAGCGCCACTCGCTGTGCGTTGATCTGTTAGAGGTCAGCACACATCTGTGTTTACCAATCACTATCTGTCAGCCCAGTAATTGCTTGGACACTTTTTTTAAACCCTTGTGACATGTTACTTTTACCAATATATAACTATCCCCTGCTTTCAGTGTTATGATGTAAGGTTTAATCCGTAGCCGTGGTCATATCTCTTCGGTCACATTTTGCCGAGATTTATTTTATCGTTTCGATCGGAGACTATAAAGACCTTAATTATAAAAACTCTGCTTACGGGGGGCTTGGAAACCTGACCTGTTACCAGCTAATGCACCCCTGTGCAGCCTTCCGCCATGACGGCTTATCTGGTGCAGGTCCGCGGTGGGTCTGGAGCCTGTATGGGACAGGGGACATCCTGGTTGGGATGCCAGATCATTGCAGGGCTCATACACACAAACACACACACAGTCACAATATTTCTCTGGACAGATTAAAGATACCAATACACCTAATTCCCATCCTAGGACTTCAGAAGGAACACATTCAGAAACAGTTTCCTCTGGCATAATAGAAGTTTTCTGATTCTGAGAACAGTAAAGTTTCTCACATCCGGACCGGGGCACTGAATGGGTGATTGATTTTCTGGATAGTTGAACGTTACTCTTGAAAAACACTGAATTGTAACATATTTCTTACACTTTAATCCTTTTATTCATTATACATATACATTTAAGTAAAATATTGAATAGAATGTAAATAGACGTAAATATCAGCGGAACAAGCAAAAAAGACAGGTGTAAGAATGGGCAGGAACTGACAAATACTGTGCAATGTTTTCCTTGTTATTTTTAGTTGGGTAAAAGTAAAATTTTAATGCAATATTATAACTTATTATTATGAATTTGTAATTCTTATACTGATGTGTTAGAGTTGTGCAGGTTACTTGAATGCCAGAAACAGGAGTTTTTAACTGTACCTGGAGGAAGCCACAGAACAGAGTAAAACTCTGTACACAAAGAGCCAAGGGCAGGATTCACACCCTCGGCCCTGGAGCTGTGAGACCGTTGTCTCATCCAACAGTTTTGTTATTTGGGAAAAAAATAAGGAGGTGAAGAAGATGTATTTTTACCTCTAGGGGGCACTGATTTGGGGCTGTTGCCTAGGGCGGCATTTCAGAGAAAGGTCCCCATTTGCTGGGAAGTGCCTCTGGGGAGGTTCGTCGCCGCGGCAATGATGATGTCGCGGTCCTTACTGGAAGCTGCCGGTGACTCATTTTGGGGTGGGGGGGGGGTTCGGAAATGGGAAACCTGGGGAGCTCGCTCGGGTTAGTCTGGCTCTACCAGCCCACCTTCCCCCCATGAACAAGGTTAGCCGGGAGACTTGTTACTCCCATCGTGTGCGTGTTTAGGGGGGGGGCTGTGCTTCTATAGTGGTGACACAGCCCCAAACTCGGCCCTAGTCACCATGTCAGGTGTACTTACAGCATCTGCTCCTGGGATTCAATCCCAGCTCCTGGTTACGGCAACATCCCAACGTTTTGGGGCGATTAAGCGCTTTGCTCAAGGGCCCATCAGGCATGTGATTATTCTGCCCAAGGACGGGAACCTTCTGACCAAAGGTGGCCACCTAGGGCACCATATTCAGAGGGCTTGCCAATTGAGCAAGGCAATTACACTGTGTCTCAGACAGGGGGCACCAGCAGTGATGCTTCGCTAGGGCCCTACATGAACTTCAAGCAGTGCTGTATCTGGGACACCATTCCTGCTGAATGACCTGTGCTTATTGTTCATTATGAGGGCACTGTTTTTGTTTCGGTAAATTCATCTGCAACAGAATTAATCAGATTTCCAAATATTAATCTATTAACCCTAACAAACTAGGCTTCGGAATGCGAATCGACCTCGTCGGCCAAGTACATCACCACATACGTAGATTATGATATAGTTATTCTGGAATTATGAAAAGCACGATGCAATTTTTGGTCATTCGCTTTGTCTTACTTTTCCTACCCAATTAGATGTTTGTATGTCTCTCTTTCTTTTGAGAGCCGTTGAAATACTCTGTTTACCGCCAGCTAACGGAGGATGTCGCTGCCCCCCGTGCGGCTGATACCCACCCATCCCCTCCCTGTTTTATCACTTGTAATTAAACAACCGCTCCCACGGGCGCCCCATTGTTGAATTTAATTTGCTTTGAATTTAAGTCTTCTAGTTGAGAAATCGGCATTGCCAGCGATAAACAAGGCGTGATAATGAGTAAATAGGATAAAGAACCTCCCCCCAAACTACCCCCTTTGCCCGTGCACCCCCCATGTCGCAGTATATTAAAGCTGATTTCAGGATTGGATCTGGGGGCTTAGTGTTGATAGGGGTGGAGCCTTTTGTGCATTGATCTGTTCCACGTTTCCAGGGATGGACAAGGGAGGTACGGATCCCCCAGAGGGTGAGAGCTCCCTCACCGGCTGACACCTGCCAGATGACTGTCATGCCTCGAACCCGAGGCTGAGCCCATGGTCCTCGGCTTCCTCACCCTCATGATAAGGTCTTCCACCTCCGCTGCTTCGAACAGCGAGAAATAAATACGCAATTCGGGCAGCAGTTTTAGCGGCGGAGCACGAGAGGGCCGTCCGCTCCCAAAATGAGGTCCCGATTCCTGTGACATCCGCCTGTTGTTGGTGGATCTTGGGGAAGGAGCGGATCCTGATGCCCGAGACAATGCGAGGCCCATGGGCTCAGAGGAGACGGACCTCATATACGTGTCCTTCACATGTGATGACAAAAAATGAGGGGGGGAGCAAATCCTGTGGAGCTTCTGCGAATTCCCCGGGATAAGGTGAACCGCTGCGTTCCCTGGTTTAATTAAAAGCAAAAAAACAGACTGATGATCCTCTTTGATTTTTCTCCATGGTCACCATGGTAGCCTTCCTCAAACCCAGTGATGGTCTTTCTCCCTGAACCCAATTGCCGTCCCACAGAAACCAACAGCGGGGAGTCTGATGTCGACACCAAATTTGCGAGACTGACACGTTTGTGAGACCTCACGTTAAATACAAAGTGCAGGGATGATTCTAGGATTTTGTTAAGTTGGGGGGGGCTTAAAAGTGGCCATTGCTCTTACAGAGGAGTCTAACTTTTCATTAGCTAATGATATGTTTTAAATTGGTTAGTGACAGGGGAGGAGGCACTCCAGGGGCCAATCAGCTTTCAGCTGGGGGTCAGTGGCCCAACCTCTGCCAAAGCATCCACCACAGAAGAGAGGCAGCTCCTGAGAGTGGTGATCCTGCCACACGAGGGCCAGACGGACTCATAAGCGGACGTGACGGAGCCTGTCAGGATAGCTATTGTTTTATCACAGGATTCAATCGGTGGAACTGGGAAATACATGATGCGTGTAAGACATGTGACAGGGGGAATGAGCTGGCTCAGCCATCAAGGCCGCAGACTGGCGACGAACGCCGGTTCGAGTTCTCAGGAAGGGGACAAGCATTCCTCGGATGAAGCACTTCACCTGTATTGCATCAGCAGACATGCAGCTGCATGGGTGGGTGAGGCTGTAATTTGTACGGCTCTGCGGTGGATAAAAAACACTGCTGCCAAGCTGCTGTAAAGAACTGCCTATGCAGTACATGGTTGCGGTGAGTCTGGAACGTATCCCAGAATCCACAGGGCACGGGAGGGGAGGGCGCCCTGGATGGGATGCCAGTGTCTCACAGGGCACGCACTCAAATGTACTCGTTTGTTTCTTCCCCCTTGGCCTTGGAGATTAGCGCTTCTGTTGAAACTGTTCAAATCCATCCTTCCACCCTTGGTGGCAACAAAAATAACCCCACACCTCGCCCTCCCTCCCTGAAAGGACCCCCCCCCCCCCAGTCACCTGCTAGCAGTTTACTCATTAATAGTGTTTCTGAATCCGGTCCTCGGGGACCCGCACAGAGTCCACATTTTTGCTCCCTCTCAGCTTCCAGGACACCTGAATCAAACAATCAAGAATGAACCGAACGATCAAGAACGAACCGAACGATCAAGAACACCGAATACTTGCCGCAGTTTTGTTCGGAGCTGGGAACATCACATAATGTTTCTCGGACAAACGAGGCCCAATGAAAACAGAGCTTAGGGGTCGTGGCCGGGCTCCTTGAGGACGGCAGCACTGGGCACAAAACTGGCTAGCGGGGGGCAGGGAGAGAGGCGTATCACGGCCCTAGGCTTGAACCAACGGAGCGAGGGGGAGGTGGGTTGGGGGGGGGGGCCTGTCACGGAGCCAGAGAGGGTGGGGAGGAGGTGGTGGTGAGAGTGGGTGATGCAGAGAAGGCCCGGGGCGATTCCCATTAAAACGCGGAGCACGGAACGCGCTTCAGCGAGGGCGCGCCGCTAACCCAGACGCCGCTAAGCCGCGGATTTACAAACCTAACTGGAGGGGAGCGTGGCGCCCTACACGGGAGAGGAGGCGCAGAGCCGGGAGAGGAGGCGCAGTGCCGGGAAACCTGGCCGCTGGGGACGAGGGTTTCAGCCGCAATTACACACACACTGGAGAAGACAGGCAGGGAAAATGAACCCCCCCCGACCAGAGTCGTACTGCACCGAATATTTTTAGAGAGCGACTGGGAGTCTGCTAACGTTATTATCCGCCACGTCGTTATCCTACGTTCAACAGTCAGCGTGACAAAGAGAGACGCGGTTACAGCGAAGGAAGAAAAAAACGCCTGGGTGCCGGCCACGCGCGGCCCCGCCCCCAAGCTGACACTACCGGCCTTATCAATATTTCACACGCTATTTTGCAATATTCACGCAATATTTCACGCCTGCTGTACGAAGCTCTCGCCGAACGTGCCGTCACATCAGCCTGTGGCAATCTGTTGTTACAGGGCGGAGAGAGCAGAGCGCTCTCTGTCTCTGACTGAACACCCCCCCCCCCCACCACTTCCATCCGCCCCCCTCCAGTGTGGGGGCTTACCGGCTTCACTGGTTTTTGGAATTATAATTAGACAGAATATTACCGCTACACAAGCTCAAAATGTCACGTGGCTCGCAAGCATCGTAACGCCAGCCCCCTACCCCCAAACACTCCGGCCCCAGATCCCACCCCCCCCACCGAAACACTGAAAACAAGCAAAAACAAAGGAGTAATATGCATCTATTCTACTACGCACTCAAACAGTAGCACCGATCAGTGATTTCCGCTCGTCTTCTGACGAGCCGTTCAGGGACGACTGAGATGGATCTGAATTTTTCATTCACTTCTTGTAAATATTGCCTTTTGAAGCTATGTTTTTTCATGTCTTTAAGAAAAGACCACCACGCTAGTTTACAGGGCGTCACAATACTGGACATTATCGCCAGACACACCCAGCACAGAACCACTGGGGCCCCCGATTCCCGGACCCTGTCATCACAGCCTAGATTTATCTAGATGATTCCGCAGCTGTAATCACAGCATTTCACAGTCCTCTTGTTGCGCGGGCAAGTGTCCCGTGCTTATTTTAATTTTATTTTCTTTTAACAAATTGTACTTCTATTCTAACTTTAGGAATGCTTTCAATGACAGCTTGCATGACCAAAGGTCAGATGGAGGCTGGTAGCCGTTAATTAAGTAGAATTGGTGAATGTCAGGACAGCAAAGGTCAGCCCTAATCTCCAGTTATAGTACCCCCCCTCCCCCCACGCCCCCACACAACGGGACGGAGGCCTGCACGGCCCGTATCGACGTGTTTGCATACTGTGTTTGGATTTTCTTTTTCCCTGCCAACACCATTAGAGATCTGGAGATCTGTCCGTCCATTTACGCTAGCTAAGGGCGAAAAATAAACATTCCATCTCCAAATGTAGCTTATTTTTTTATTCGGAAAAAAAAACATGCAACCACAGTATCAGAGACATCACTTCTTACTCCGCGACCTTTCCAGCTCGCAAAAGGGGCAACGCAAGCCTCCGTCGGCCAGCGCGTAATTATGCAAATCAGTCGTAGTGCTCGCGAAGCTGGCGGACTGCTTTCCGAAAAACTGTGCCTTGGCGTAAACTCCAGTCAAAGGGAAATATAGAACTGGGTCTATTATGGGCCACGCCACACCTTCGCAAATAGTCCCCCCCCCCCCCTCCCCCGTCCAGAAAACCTCACAGCTGGAGACTAAATGTTTTATGAAGCTTTAAGGAATTGTAGAAAAGGACATGTTTGATTACGGATCAGCCTGGAACGCTCAGGGTCAGGTGTGTAAGTTTATAACGAGCAATATCTCAGCTCTCCCAAGATCGTTCCTATTGATCATTAGCTTCCTGCGCCTATAGCGATTTTTATTATAATTGCTCTGTCTGGAAAATGTCAGCCGGCATCTCCGATAGCGTCCGCGGACATTCGTAAACATGGCGATCGCTAACTGGGACCCGTGCCGCCCACTCCGCCATCATGACGCATTCTCCCGACCTGCAGATTTAATAACGCCATTCCGTGCACGCTGACCTCCAGCTGCATCCCTGAAGTGTTCTCTTTCATCGTTAGGCCGTGCGAATCGAGCGGATACATCAAAACATGTTAGAGCGGGAAAACTGGTAGCATGGTTCTGCGTTTCGGTGTTTTTACAGGCAAAATTGTTATTCACACTCAGAGATTACAACCCCCAACCAAAGACACGGACCCGTGATGGAAAGAGGGCGGGGTCTGTGGCACTGGTGGGTGGAACTGTGGTCATGTGACATTGATTTGCAGGGTGGGCTCAGTGGTACGGCGGCTTAGGTGGATTGTTCTACACCCATTATGACCCAAAATGGAATCTGGACCTTCCCTGTTCTTCTGTTGTATCTCAAATTGCTGCCACATTTCCCACAAAACAAATGCAGATTTCTGCAACTTCATCTGGTGTTTTTCTCAACAACCAACCAGCGCCAAATTTCCTTAAATCGGTTTTTACATTTTGTTTTGTTGAGATCCGTAGGGCTGAATTTGGGCGTCATGGTTTGCAGGAACACGAAAAAGTACTGGTTAGCATGCGCGAGTGCACATGCGTCTACATCAATGTGCCCTGCTGATGTGCACAGACCTGATATTTAACCTAGACTACAGAGTATTAAACGTGTACGTCATGTGGAGACTCAGTGGGTACCTTTAAGATGTTTGCTGGGCAGAAGTTTGACATATTGTCTGAGGGCTGCCGGGGTCAAGGGTCAGGGGGCAAAATGCCCCATCAGTGGGGTGAACCGTGCAAGACTGCAGCAGCGAAGCAATGGCTCCCCCGGGACATCTAAACAGCGGAGGGGGGCAGTTAAGGATGTGAAAGGCTATTCTTATTCTTAGCAGAGATCAGCCTAAAGGCAGTCCCTGACTCGCTGCCATTTCCAGAACTCCGCCACAGACGTCCTCATAAATGTCACACCGGGAAGCGCACAGCCCAGGTATGACATCAGAGGCCCGGAAACAACGCGCATGCGAGGGTCTAGGCTCGCGCCCGGTACCTGGCCTGGGGAACGGGCCCGACCGTGCGGGGGCCCTCGGAAGCTATCGTGCTCCTCGACCTCCGAGCCGGAAAGTGGCGGAGGGGAAAATTACCCACATGGCCAGAAACAACGTGCAAAAAAGAACACCCAGGAAGGTGGGCCGCATGTCCACGTGTCCGGTCTTCTGGACCTCGTATGCTTTTAAACACTGATGATCACTGCGTACGAGAATAAACAAATAAATCAGAACGCGATAGTGTAAGAGAGACGCAAATTCCTGTGAGGGAAACAGCCACACAGGTTGGAGTCTCTCGTTAGCCGTCGCCATTCAGCGGGACCGACGGTCCGGCTTGGATTTGTTTGTCCGGCTCATTTTCCCCGCTGCTCTTCCCGGCACAGTGAACCATAACGCAACGCCTGCAGGCTGCCAGATAAAGCCAGTCACTCTGGGGTTTGAAAATAGAATCAGAGTCGAGCTTCAAAAGTCAGGTTTAGATTTTTTTTTTCTTCCTCCTTATGAAGGACCAGATAGCGCAGGCTGTCGGGGAAGTCGTATCTGAGTGCGTTTCTCGTGAATCGGGAGCCGGCTGCGGCGATGGAGGGAGTCGGGAACTTCTCGCACACAGATGGACTTCCAAATGTTTTGGAGGAAGCGTGGAAACGCTGGTAACAAACAAAATCTGAGAATGAGACTGAGACAGGACTGAGAAACATTTGCCGGTTACGCAACGCAAGGCGGGCGGGCTTGGGGGGAGGGGTTGCCAGCAGAACCCCTCGGCGATGCCATACCCGCGTTACATCATGCCGTAACCAAGACCGCCATCGCGGTCACCTGGAAACACTACCGGTAACTTTCTTACACTGCCACAACATTAAATTAACAATTAAATTTAAATTAGCAATTAATGCTAAGCCTTGTTATCCGTCTTCAAGGGGTACAAGTGGGAAAAGTGTTGCTCTTTCCACGGGTAACAGGGATCAGGATCGACGGGACTGAATCAACATAATGAGTGCCAGTTAGTACCCATGCTCTAGATCACCATCTTCTGAGGGGGTACCAACTTAGCAAGGCGCGAGCGGTGAAGCTTGCCTTGGGGACCATGTGGGCTTTTAGCAGTACTGAACATAATAAGCAGGAATTATGCAGGAATTACAAGGCTCCTCCTTTGGAACAGGGGGACATCATATCATCACGGGGGTAGGAGTAAATTAAAGCCCAATTTAAAAAATTTAAGCCCGGTTAAAAAAGAAAAATGTAAAAAAAAAACTCACCCTTAGGGAGGAGGGGGTATTCACAGCGGAGGGACTGGAGTGGGCTCTAACCAAAAAGGAACTGGCCAGACCACTGCTCCCAGGCATTCTCTCAAAGAGAAACCCTACTTTATATCCTTAAAGCCCGAGTAGCAGTGCAGAGAAGCTTGAGCAGCGACTTCCCCTTCCCTGCTAACATCCGTATGCACATAATGTCTCACACCAACCAATACATACAAATGCCCGGGAATGACATGGAACTGCTAGGGCAGATGGCTCTGGATAAGCAGTCACCTGGAGCTAACCCTAACCCTAACTCTCACAAAGTAACCAGTTCCTCGTTACATGCGCTCAAAAAAAAAACTGTAATATAAAGATTTACAGATTTTTTTATTCCTTTGAGGAACAAGACAGGCGAGGTTTTTTGAACATGGGCAGAAGCCTAACCCTAAATGTCAGGGGATAAACAAAGTGTCCAGCGTGGAGGAGAAGAGAAACCAGGGAAGACATACTCTCCATCACGGCGGAGTTACCGGGACGATAAGTGGAAGGTCGACTCCAAAAGAATTCCTACAGGGCCAATCGAATCGATTTCTGCCCCCCCCCCCCTGCCCCCCCCAGCCGACATGCAGGGTCAACATCCCCGTCTGCGGAGGGTAGCAGCAAGGCGAGACATGGAGTCAACGGAGCGACTCCTGCAGCCACCAGACGCTGAGTAACGTTCGACAGAAGGAACGTCACCGAAATCTGCCCATCAAAGTAACAGCAGGTTTTCTAGGGGGGAAATACTCTGTCTGGATATGAAAGCCGAGATTAGCTTGCCAAGTGTGGAGGAACCTGGTTGGGGGGGAGCTAACTGTCTGGCAGTCTATCGCCAAAGCTTCCCGACCTCTGACCTGTTATTTTTGGGGGCACTGAAATGCATTACCATCACCCAGGCAACATGGGGTAGCTAAATTTAAAGGTCATCTCTTCCAAAAAAAAAACGGCCCTGCTTGCGAGGGTCAGGTGATCGGGAGGCTTTTGGCAAATTAGGCGTCTCATTGATGGCATCGTAAATAATTGGTTCCTGTTTTCACTCACTCAGATGCAGCCTTGATTGCCGGCCGTGAGTGTTGTCCAGTAACCAAACCAATTCTCTATGTTTTTTACTCCTAAACAGCTTTTCTTCATCTCTGACAATCGTGTTCCAGCCTCGTCACTGACACAGAATAAAACGGCCATTACTTCTTACACCAACCTCCCCCCCGCCCCCCCCGGCATGTCAGTCTATAATCCTGCCCATCTAGCCCAGAAACATGGACTCATGGTCACCCCTCGCAAATTCACCTCCCATTCGACAGGCCATTGTGGACAGGTGGTCCCCCAGGCAAGTTTTCGGCGAGTTAACTGACCTCACAATCTGGTGATGAGCCATCAAACAGATACAAGAGCATCAAAGTCTCTGAGAAGTCCCGGAGGGTGCTCCCCCGCCCGCCCACTTCGGTCAACGTCTCTCGTTATCTGTTTCACGCGCTCTGCGAAAAGGTGGACCCCTGCGCATGTTAATAACTCAACTAATTGCAACAAATGACAGCGGCGTTTCTTTAATGAGCTCCTTAATAAGTAAAACAGTCCTAATTAGGGGGCGAGGGGGGGCATCCAGTTCCTCATTTGGTTTGGGCAGGCGGCCGCAGTGTGGCACAGTGCTCTGAGCAGTGACCCTGCAAACACTCCAAACGTGGCAGACCACTAGGGGGCGACCAACGCTCTGCGTCCACCACATTATCGACAAAAAAAAAGCCGGAACGGGCCCCACGTCTGGTAGAAGCCACTGAGGCATGGTGGAAGTGCCGGGAGGGATCATGAGACCCTAAAGATCGTTGGTCAACCCTTACTTGGGGGGGGGGGGGTTAGGGGGGGGGGAAGCTACTTAAAATTCACCGCGGGGGAAAAAGGGGCAAATTACAAGCTGTTTGAGTAAAAGCAAGAAACGGAAGGTGAACAATGTGATTTTGAAGGTGAGCCATTAGCTTAGCCATGATCCAAAAGTGAGCAAAGACAGCCCCGGAGCTATGGGTGCAAGGCCTCACATGTAACACTGGCAGGTGGCTTCCTGGGGGCTTTTTCTCTCACACCGATGGGGAACATGCCTTCTTGCCCCCCACCCCAGGAGCTGAACACGGGTCCCTGCCATCGGCTGCTTTACAAACAGAGGGAAGCTCTCTCACGTTTTGTATCTCGTTACATCGCCCAGTATGCTGTTCACGGATCTGCCGTGCGGGGGCCAAAGGAAAACACTGGTTTTTTGTTTCTTTTTTTGTGAGGCATGAAATATTTATGCGACATATTTTATTAACATGGAAAAAAAAAAAGAAAAAAAAATGAACACGTTCCGCTATTTCAAACGGCGTGGATTTTTCTGGCGCGTCTTTACGCAGCCGCAGCGACATCTCTGCCGATCTCGATGAGAGCAAAGGCGCTCGTCTTCAAACTGACGATGTAAAAATATCCCATTCCGGTACATCGTTCCCGAAAAAAGGCACCCTTGTTAAAAAAAGTGCGCATGTATCAGTCACTGTGTTCCCGCCGAGTCGAATCAAAGCCAGACAACAATGCTAAATATTAATTTTGTCGCGTTTCACCTGCGGGCTCCTGGGGAATGTTTATTCGTTTGGGGCTTTGCTATTATTCGCCAGCTCTCAGCCTTTAAAACAAGTCGATTTTTAAAAATATTTTCTCTCGCGCACAGACAGGTACACACGAGCACCCCTAGGGACCATCAGGTCTCACGTTACTCTGCAGAAACGTTGCGTCGTTGAGACCTACGATTTTTCAGTGGTATTTTTAGCAGCGCTTACAAGGGCACGAGTAACCTCTGGAGCATGCTCAAGAGATGCTCTAATTGAACAGCTTTTTCTTACAGGAAACTCAATATATTTAATAAAGTGGCATGCTTAAAATTTGAGCCGCTGTGTCACCAAACCAGCCTTTTAATAAATTGTTGCAATTTTTTCTCCATTCTCATCCCAGGGGCTGGATCACAGTGAGTTCTACACAAAGTTTCAACCTGCTAACCCCAGTTAATAATTCTGCCCCTGATCAGGAATAAATCTGTGTCATCAGGCCCTGCGGGTCTATTTATACCCTCTCAAACGCTCAAGATATCTTGTTTCACAATTGTGCAATTGACCAATGGGTACTTATGGCCTTCGCATATCCCTCTCACAACTTTCCAGGTGTTTACTGGAACAGCAAAACAGGAAGTGAGTCAGAGCAAAACAGGAGGCGAGTCAGAGCAAAACAGGAAGTGAGTCAGAGCAAAACAGGAGGCGAGTCAGAGCAAAACAGGAAGTGAGTCAGAGCAAAACAGGAGGTGAGTCAGAGCAAAACAGGAAGTGAGTCAGAGCAAGGAGGTGCCACGTGGAGGTTTTTCTCCCCAACCTTTCTCTGCTCGGTGGATTAACGTTCACCAGGCTTCCAATACCACTATGTGATGAAGGGGATGAGATTCCTCCATTAGTTTTTTTTCCCCTGTCGTCCCATTGGAGTGTCATGGCCCTTCGCTACGGTTGAATCGCAATGATCAATCACGGGCTAAAGTGCCCGGCTACAGCGCGGTGCAGTCGGAGAAATACGACTAAAAGCTTTGTGGTTAGATTTCATTAGACCATAAGCCTGCACTCTAAACTCCTTCGATTGTTAGAAACTCGCTCCCATAAACGGAATAATCCGTATACATAAAACCTAATTTCAAGTTTCCCTTCTCTCTCCACACCATGAAACCTAACAGTCGCCGCTCCAGATGCGGCACGTCCTAAATCCAAATCTGAATTTCATTGAGGCATAAATATGACTCATCTCCAGTCCCCCGTTGATAGAGTCAATTTCTTCCTTTTTAAGGAAATCCATCTTTCCTTACTCGCTAACACTACAGAGACCTTAAAAAAATTTTTATAATAAAACTGCAAGACCTGGAGCCCAGTATTGGACGTCATCTTTCAGGGGAGTGATTTTAAAAAGTGACAATTAATCAGTCGCCTAATCAATGGAAGTTCTAAAAAATGTCAGGGGCATTTCTCCATAAGATGAGTTACCAAGGCTGGCCTACCCAACCCCTTGCCTAATATCTCCCCGAGAGCTAATCTTCTCCTACCCAACAAAACGACAGAGATGAAATGCTCTCTCAGTGTAGAGTATGTCACTGTAAATATAGGTAAATGCCCATAATTGGGAGCAGGCGCTGTTTACTTTATAACGGAAGAAAGTTAGTCCCATTAGACACGTCCGTTTGTGAGATCTCCGATCTACATTACTGAGGCAACATTTGGTTTTGTGAGTGGCTAATTATGGACATCTATGCCCTCAAGGAAGCAATTCTGGCAGGGGACTCGTGAAAATGAGACTGGCTTATGATGTTGTTTTTTTTTTATTATTTCAGCAGGCAGCCTACACATTTCATCTACTGCCATCTCATGGCAGAGCAGAGGCTCACGGCCACAGGTGACATCCTCCCCACTTGGGCGGCACCTCGGTGCATCGGCTGCGGATGCTCGCGTTCCCCGGGAAAAGTGGTGAGATCCTATTAGACAGGGGAGAGGCAGGGTTTCCTAATAAAGAATGAGCGCTAGCGGGACGTTTAATCCGCCCGCAGCACCGCCCCCCCTCACACGTCCACCGTCCCGACGCGCTTTGCTGCGCGGTAACGAATGCGTGCTAGCACAGCCTGGAGCGTCTGGCACAGTAAGCGCGGACGTCCCGCAGGATGGGTGTTTGGTAACCGCGCCGTGTGCAACAGCTTCTATTTTCTAACTACTTCAATCGACGGGTCTGATAACTTACAGCATTCACGTAGAAGACAGGGGCGTTGAGGAAATATATCAATTTAGCTGAAAATAAGTTAAAGATACCGGGGAAATACAAATTATTCATTTAATAGAAAGAAATAAGTTTAAGGAGTATTTTTTTCTATGCAGTGTCACCTGCTATGCCGATTATTTGCAACAAAAAAAGAAAAACATACAACTCATGTAAAGTAGGCAATTCAGGGAAAATAAGTTTAAAAAAACATGAGCGCGAATGTGCATCACGGACCTGTATGATTTACAGAATCTGTCTTATTTTCCTCTGTCGGCCTGCTGCTTATTATACAAGCAGACCGTCTCCTCTCTATCTCTCCCGCTTCTCCATACGGACTGCAGCATAAACCGCACAGACGGCCACCGCGCTCAAACGTCGCTGATTCTGCAGTAACGTAGCCGGCCTTTCATTTCTGTAACCCGGCCACTTTCCCCTCCTAACCTCGGGACCCCCCCCCCGCGTCTAAGCGGCTCCCCTTTCCCCGATGCTTCTAAGCTCGTTAAGTACACACGTGATTTGGAGGAGCACGTTCTTATTTTCACCTTTTTCTCCACTGAAACAAAGGTTTATTTTAATTATGGTGCACTATTACGGAGGTAGTCGGCGCTGAGCGGATTTTCATTATTACTTGGGGCGCTGAGCTGGTCCGATATTAAGCGCTTTTTATTTTACAAAAAGTGCAACAGATTTATGTGGGAAAAGGTGGCGAGTATAACTCTGTGTGTGTGTGTATTTTGGGGGATATCTGAATTTCTTAATGAATTTACACCCGCTTCTCCCTGGTTTTCCAGCACGCCGTCTATTTGCATTTCGAGGTTTCGGCTGAAAGATAAAAGCACTGACAAATATTTTATTATTTATGGGGGGAAATGAACCCCCATACCTGTGATCGAAAGAATGCTTATTTTTGGTCCCGTTTAGTTCCCATAACAGGCAGAACATGCATTCATTTATAGGGTACTGATACATCGCACATGGAATTATAAATGCTAACTCTCTATACCCATCAACTTGCCACGTTTTTATTTTTCGTTTTTACTTCCATCAATGGAGGAAAATAGCACGCCCCCCCCAACAAATTCAACATATAAATAAATAAAGTAAGCCCATGGACGTAGTGAACGCTCATATTAATTTTTAATTCCTCGGAGCAGGATTCTGCGTGCATATTTTCCATTGTTATCTCTTCGACAGTGTTGCTGGGTGTCACTTCACGTTTTAATTTCGCTCTTTCTACCTGGTTAGCTTGCAATATTGTTTCGTGTTTGTTTCTTCGGAATCTTAATTGGATTTCACAGGTTAAAGGTCTACAAGGCGACAGTTCGCGATAATGCCCCCCCTCCTCCACCCCCCAGCATCAGAAACACCAAAAACACCGACGGTCTCTTTCCTCTCCGGGCAAATGCGTGCGCTTTCCGATTAACGATTAACGCGTCGCTGACATTATAAGCGAATAATCGCATTGCGTTATTATGAAAGGTGGACCGAGGGGGTACAGCATGCGTCAGTTGGGTAGATTGTAACATTAATAAAACTCTTATCCACGTTTAGGCTTTTGCGTGATATCTCACCAAATGCAATGGAGTCACGGGGGTATATAGAAAGAACAGGCACAGACACTTACATTAAGAGCACCACGGGGTCAAGGATGAAAAATCCACAGGCACATAAATGGAGTCAGAGCGACAATACCCACAACTCTGAAAGCCACAGTGCTACATTGTTGCCGCAGTTCAATTTAAAGGCACTGATAATTCCGAAAATTATGGGGAAATAATTAAAAACGCATGTAACTAATCAAGAAAAGAAAATCTGATTGGACTGGAAGGGAAAGTGTCTAATTAATGTTTGAGAGAATTAATTAATTAAAAATGCTATCAACAACAACAGTATCAAGATGTGTTATTGCAGAGTGAAGAGCAGGTCAGAGTGTTTTTCAGCCAAATGATACGTTGGTGCTAATAACACACACGTCCGCAGGCTCTGACCTTGATACATTAATGATACATTTATGAATCACTCATGAAGATTCTCCTTTGGTGAGTTGTGGTCTGGGTGGCAAACAGATAGCGGCAGGAGGATGGAGCAGAGACTTTGTTCTGCCGGTATTTTGCAAACGGGGATAAAAATAAAATAGAGCTGTTTTGTCTGCTGCAAAGGGGGAAAAACTGAAGGGTATAAAATGAGCAGAGTGTCTTGGTAAGGGCAGCAAACAGATCAGGAGACGAGGTCTGAGTGTGTGGCCTGGGGCCAGAGAGACGAAACAGAGTCAATTTGATCCATCCACCAGCCTCCATTATGGCTTATCTAGTACCCAGTGACGATAGTCTGGAGCCTATCCCAGGAGACACCAGGCAGGGAGCTGGGAGAGTGTGGGTGGGATGCCAGCCCAAAATCCATTTTACATTATTGATTTGCAGGTGACTGAATGAGCTGGTCACCTGAGTCTGCCCCGTCCACCCTCCCCCGCCTTTTGACATGACATATGTAGTTCTTTGGCCACACTGGCGTAATTCGTTCCGTCTAAGGGTACTTAACCTTTTAGGACGCAGCCATGAATCAAACGACATTCGCGTTTAAGAACAAAATTTGCAATCTCCGCACTTCGGGAAAGCTGCCCACACCTACTTGGCACTGGGATTCATGGTCAGACGTGCGATCGCTTCGCTCAGAAGTTTGCCCTCCAGTGGGAGTGGGGTTCCCAGAGAAGTAGGGTCCTCGGCCTGGGACAGACGGGCCCCCGGCACTCTCTCCAAAACTCAGCGAGCCCCACGACGGTACGGCGAACCAACAGACATGCACTTCCAGGTAGGACCTTGGCTAACACTGTTTCCATGGCAACCAACAGTTGACCGGCTACTGGGACTGAACGGTGATGAGGGTCCAGGCCAGTGATCCATGGATACGATGGCGGGGTGGGGGGGGGGCAAAAAGAGGATTATGAGGATAAGTTCGGCTGCAATGAACCAAACGGATCTCTGGGAAGACGCGCATGTCGAGAAACGGCAGAGAGTTAAAAGGAAACCAGAGGTGACGGCTGCAAGCCGGCGGTGTAGCAACACCGAACCATAAATCGCGGCGTACTGTACACGTGTCACCCCAGCTGCTGGGTATTTGTAGGTACGGCTTGTGAATAAAACATTAAAAAATGCTACAGCGATATAAACAGCATCATTCCATTAGCTGCACAGTGGTTTCCCCCCCCCCACATAAAAAAAAAAAAAGAAATCAGCACAGGCCAAGTGCCGTTTGTTTCCTACACTTGGAAAGCCCGCTGCGGAACGCTTGTCCTTCTTTCCCATAATTACAGTGCCGCTCACCAGGAGACAGCTACCAGGACACGGCTTTTTGGCACCGAGCTCCTTCCGCGCCCCGGCTGGCCGCTATGACCCGCCCCCCCACCACGCCCCTCTTCACCTGCTCCCGCCGCCGCAATAAGGAGTTTTGGGAGGGCGGTCTGGTTTGCAGCCCTAATGGACCTAACAGGGATAAAATGTAATTTGAAAGAAGCTGATCTATGTAACCTATTGTTGAGGGGTAATGTTGATCTAATTATCGGTTGGCATTGATGGAGCGCCAGGGCTTCGCAGTCCCCCCCAACCCATCGGGATTCTGGGTCTGTGCCACAGGGCGGCGATGGGACCACGATACATGGGCCCTTCCTCTTCTATTGGCATGTGCCACAGTGCCGTCTGGGAAGCATCTGTCTTAATATCTTTTGTCATATATTTATATCTCCGTGTCCCAGTGTCCTCTAGGAAGTGGCTCCTCATCCATTGTAAATATATTAGGGCAATCTGTTCTCAAAGCAATTTATGAGGTGCCGATGAAATCAAACCCCCCCAGCCTGCACCCCCCGGTCTAAATCAACATAAAAACAGCACAGCCAATCCAGGGTGAACGAGGGTGAGCGGTGCGCGTCAGCAGGCCCGTTGCCACGACAGCATCACCCTGGCAGCCGACCTGTCGCCATGGGTGCCCCGAAGACGACGCCGGTCTTTTTCACCCGCCCATCTGTCCGCGTTGAGCCGGCAACAAGATGCCGTACCGGGAGGCCGGGCCTTCCTGGCCACGGGGCTGCGCTCGGCACCTCAGAGACGAGCGAGCCTCTGGCAAACTAACGTGCGCGAATTCACGCCCCCCCGTCAACGACATCTGAGCGGCAGGCTTCACTTATCATCATTTACATCCTGCTTCGTCGTTCTGCTTGCATGTTTTTTTTTTAACATAATAATTAACTAGCAGGTTCCTGTCTTGGATGGTGCATCCAGATGTTCTGTCCACTGCACCGTTCTGCTAGACATCCGGCAGTCTTGCAGAAAATAAAACAGGAAAGGTACATGGTGTCCTGTCGGTCTGGGTATGCAAGCTGAAATCTTCTAAGGCAGTTTTGTTGTATCACTGAAGAGGGAATAATCTACAAATGAATGAGGCAGAAGCCGGAGAAGATGGGAAATTTAGCCAACGTTTCAATTTCATTGTATAAGTGACAGAAAAAAACGGATACACAATTTTTTTAACGTGATGTCTTACAAAATCTAAGAAATAAAGTCTTTGCAAATTTGGTTCAGTTCACAGGTGGATAGTTCAGGTCCAGAAAGTAAAAATCCAGACCAAGATTTTATTTCAACCGACCAGTTGGTTGAACCTTGAACCTGGTTGAACAAAACCTTGGATTTGTACTTTCTGGACGTAAAATGTTCACCAGGAAGGGTGCTG
>JAODKM010000042.1:6358523-6375305 GCA_026780845.1 Petrocephalus sullivani
AGTGTATTATGAGATTCAGGCTAAGGCACTCTCTGGGGGTCTTGTCTGTTGTCTCAGTGTATGCTCGGACCATGGTGCCCATGAGGTGACACCCCTCTGGTCATGGGTGACGTCATTCCAGCCACTGGCCCTGACAGGGCTGGCTACGAGGACTGTGTAGGGCCCCAGGGGTCTAGCCACCGAGGTGAGAGTAGCCCCATGTACCTTGACTTTGTGAATGGTGAGGGGCTGCGGGTCGCTGGATCTTGGAAGAGATTATTTAACCAGGTAACAAATCAATCAAATAAGATTTTTCATTATATATTTGCATAGTTTTTCATTTTTTCCCCCCACAAAGATATGGTAAAATGAACAGCAGAATACAGTGATAAGGTGGCCAAGTGAAATATGTTAAGTTATAGATGCGTTTCTTTTTTTTATTATTATTATTTCATTTCTTAATCGGCTCCCTGCTGCTTTCTGAAAAGGATTTATATGACGGGTTTAAATAGCCAGTGGAGCAAATCAGCGTAATTAGTCTGGCACAATATTTGCCACTCTTTCACGCACACAGCAGAACCGTTTTGGTTAAATCGATCAGTCCTGGTTCGTCAGCAGGATGCTAATTGACTGTCAGGAGTAAAAGGGCTTGTGAATATTTTGGGCCCTTGCAGCTACAGGATTTTTAATTTATTTATTAGGACTGGACCTAATATCGGTAGCCCCAAGCCGCCTCACCACCATTTGATGTATTCTGTATAAAAAAAAATCCCAGTCGTCAGAGAAAGGTCAACTCGGTCAGTCGCAGTGTTAAACCGAAAAATTCAGAACTTTGTGCGAATGAGGAGTTTGTAACCTGTTAATTAGAACAGAGGTCTGCCATTTTTCACCACATACCTTGCTGAGGTACCAATCTGTCAAGTAACAAATGATAGCGCAAGTTAAATCATTACACGTTAAAGTACATACAAAACTCTGCACAGTCCTGCGATGAATAAGCATTTGATGATTGATCAATACTCAACATGCTCAAGTTGTCAGCAGCCAGTAGTTGATATAGTTAGACATTTTGTATTGTATTTCATATGTGTATTTTTAGTTTCAGTGCAGATAGGTATGTTTTTGAGGATATGTAAACAGCAACTGAGACAAGTGTACAACATGTACAGTACCACTGGTGTCCTTCCTGCTTGTTTTTGGAACACTGTTGGACGTAATGACCAGAGGTGGGTAATTCAGGTCCAAAGAGTAAAAATCCAGACTAGGATTTTCTTTCAACCTGCCAGTTGAGTATTAAGAGTTTCAGTCACAGAGTGCACAGCTAGGTAGTTGGAACAAAAACCTGGTGTGGATTTTTACTCTTTGGACCTGGATTACCCACCTCTGGTAATGACCAGTTAATTAATCAGTTAGATGTGTCTAATGGACTGCCATCCCATCCAGGTTATCCCCCAGCCTTGTGCCCTTAGCTGCCTGGCATAGGCTCCAGACTGCCTTCCCTGCAACCTTGTGGTTGGATGGATGCTGGTTATACTGATGCACTTTAGAGTACTAATTCCAGAAGGACTGGAAAAGGCAGCAAAACCTTTCACCCAACCCCTTTCACTTTCCAGTTGAAAAAGGTGATCAGGACAGTACACCTGGATAACAGTGTACATGAATGCACAAATCACCAGCAGTCACTGAGGACTTATGAATGAGACTCGCAAAACCGAGCTGTAAGATGGCACATAACTGCAAATCATCCGACAGAGTCGAAGAGATTCACAGGAAGTGTTCCCAGGTCAGAACACAACTGCTGACCGATAGGACATTTCCTAAGTTACTGAAGAGCCAAGATCGAAAACTGATACACAATTCTGTACACCATCCTTGCATATATTCGCCTTAATTTATCTCTCGTTAGTCCTCCTTTTACGCCAATGTGAAGTAGATCCAAATGTAAAGGGAAGTAATGGGGCGTTAATGGATGACCCCCCCGCAGGGCCATCGGGGCTTTTATAGCTACCAGAAAGTGGCGACTTTGATCATAAAAAACACCAGGCTAACACTTTCGCTGACATAAATCCAGTAAAACCATGGCAAAGGGGGCCGAAATTCCCCCAGCGGGTAGACGTCTGATGTCCTTGAAGCCCAACAGTTAATATCCACGAAGAAGACATTACAGGGGAGTTATGAACCCCCGATCCTAATTCATCCTCATTCTCCACTTCCCCATTGTTTGCTCGAACCCGGAGCTATAGCGTTTTCATTTGACAGAACACATAAAAGCAGACACACTGATCTGGTTGAAGAAAAAGGGAGATGCTCGGTTCAATGACATTCCAAGAGGGGGGAATGAATGAGGAACCGGAGTCTGGAAGAGACAAAGCAAGAAAGATCCATATCTGACATTCAGTGTTTTACAGCCCGGGAATCTGTTATCTTTCAGACTGGAAGAATGAGAACGATAAGAGTGAAATAAATTGCGACTTTAATAGGGACGAGCCATCTCTCAGCCAATGGATTTCCAGGGGACTGGGCAGTGTGTGGACACAGTAGGCGTGTGAATTTCTATCAGTGGTTGAGGAAATACAGTGTTGCGGTTAGCATTGTTGCTTCATACCTCTGGGACCAGGGTTCGAGCCTCTGCTGTGCACTCTCAGAAGAAAGGGTACCAATTTGTACCTTTGCTTGTCACTGGGGCTGTACTCTCAAAGGTCTGCCAATAGTACCCTGTAGGTAATGGTACATTTTAAGGTACAGAAATGGAATATTGACATCTGAGGAATATTTTTTTACCATTGGGGGTACATTAATGTTGTTTTTACCTTGGGGATATCCCTCAAACATCCCCAAGGTACAAACAACTTTAATGGCATTTGCTCGCCTTGGATGCTGGCTGATAACAACGGTCAGGAAATGCAAATTGTGTAGCCAATCGACCACCAGCATTCCGCCCTGCCCTGCCCCCCCCCGGAGGCCAGTCTGGGGTATGACATTCTCGGGCAGAAACTCACTTCCACTCCAGCCTTTGCAGCTTCTGATTGTCAGTTCCCACTCTCTTACACGCACCTGGGTGGCTCTTTGCAGGACTCGCGCCATCTGACAGGTGACACTGGAACTCCCCCAAAGGACACGCACAAACTCTGACAGTACATGGGCCCCACACTGATCCCCTGCGATTTGTGTGGACATGAGACATCCTGTCCCGTTCAAATGATTGAACATTTCAAAGCAGAAAACAGACTTGTAAGGGACCTGATCCTGTTGAGAGAAATGTCAAAAGCAATGAAAAAAGTATGCCGACATGTTCTTGGCGGCAAATAGCATCCATTCAGGTGTAGGTGTGTGTGTGTGTGTGTGTGGGGGGGGGGGGGGGAATAAATAAACAGTGCTACTAATCCTACTGCTAAAATAATTTGCAGCCACTTGGCCAAGCGCGCCTAGATCCATAATTATTTCATCTCATTAGTAGATGAAATAACGAATGAGCTTGTGTTCTTCCTGGTGATAAATTAAACCCATTAATTACTGCCTACTAACCGACACAGGAAGCTTACAGCTTGCAGTGTTCTTCCACAACAAGCACGTGCTTTTAAAGAAAAGCACATGTTTGTTGTGGAAGAACACTGCAGTTTCTGAGACTGCGCACCAGGACGGCGTTACTTACCCGGCTGACTGGTTACTATCTTCTCTACCTGAAGCGGACATTCTGTTTATAAATATCTAATACCAGCATATGCCTATATTAAACCCATTAGCTCATAGACTCTCTTTCAGCTAAGGATGAATCTCAGTTCAATATATATGCATTCGCTTTGATGGCGTATATTAAATTTGATTTTCTCCTAACCTGGTGGCCGGGCCAAAAATATTAAAATTCATGGACATGCATTTTTCAAGAGACTTTACAGGCAGATATTTCAAAATGTGCGGATAAGTCTGAAAATTGCTACAATGGAAAATGGATCATTGTTCTCAACTGGTCTCTTAGCAGCTAATGTCGGCTAAATTTTCTTAATCCTCATCAATGCATCAAGTTATATTATGATAAAGTATGGAAAGTTTTATGAAAAATATAAACGATGATGATTTAGTAGTTGCCTCAGTAAGAGAGATATGTAAAATAAGTTTTATTAACTTGAGTTTAGCATTATACACTCTTGTTCACAACCAGTAGATACTGTTATATGGGAACCTCAGAAGATTGCCATGGAGACACCATGGCAACAAGGACGTTGCCGGGACCTCTTAAAAAATAAAAAAATAAAAAAAACCTGTGAGTGACATGCAAATATATATATGGCTGCAGTACACATGATTTAAGACTTCCAACAAAACAGACAATTAATTAACTTATTATGAAATGATGCAAAACTATATTCTGAAAAATTAAAAATGTATATATAATCACTGAATTTCACTTAAAGGTACACAATGTCTTCATAAAAATGTCCACCGACATGTAGTTACCATAATGATTTAAATAATGCCATAGCTTTTTACTGCTTTGAATAAAATTAACCAAAAAAAACCAACACACAATCGATGACCCATAGAGCAGTACTCAGTAGCAGCCAATAGGAGACAATCGTTCTGATGACTTCATTCATATTTCATTGTGAAGAGGCTCTGATTGCCCGGAGCCACCGCATTTGCTTTCTGCCTGAGATTCAGAGGAAGTGGCCATATGCCGAATGCGGGTGGTAACCCCCCCCCTCCCCCCCAGTACTGGGAGAAGTACTGGGTCACTCGCGGAGATGATCCAATCACAGGACTCTAGACATGAGATACAGAACGACACATGGACAAGTAAATATTAATTGTACATACAATATGCATGAATTATTACATAAAAGCACTGTCTCAGTATAAAGGTAATGCTCTGCGTCCCCTTCCTAGAGCAGGCGTTCCTAACAGACACGCGTGTCAGAATTTGGCCACACCCCCTACTGAACCCCCATCTGGATTTAATGGGCTTGATGGTTCCCCTCAAAGAGACTGAGCCTGACAGGTTCTGATGCAGCACAGAACCGGCAGCGGAGTAAATTTCAGGGCATTAATCCAAGGCTTGAAAAGTGACAAAGGAATTAAATGGAGAGTCTTGGTGCTTAAATTACAGTAGATGGTAAGATATACTCCCACCGTCCAGCTGTGATGCTTTTATTGATGTATAAAATAATCCTGACAGGATCCAGACTCCCTTCTCCTCCAGCACCTCAACGTTTCTCAGATCGCCTGAACGTTTAACGCGTCACGCATCATTCAAGGCGGTGACCTGACAGGAAGACTGACTCGGAGTGAAAAAGAGCAGCGATGCTTTACAGGAGAGATAAAACTATACAGTCCATTCAACCTGCATCGTACACCAGAGCATGTGAGCGGACCGGAGCGGTGAGAACCGGAGAGGCTGTTGACTCTGCCCGCTCCTCCACTCTAATTGGCACTAAGCCGCTAACCGAATATTACAACTCTAGCAGAGATATATTCATGAATTAGGGCTGAACGATTTTAAGAAAGAAGCTAATTGCGACTTATCTGACAGATTGTCAGATAAGGGGAGGAACGACCCAAAATGCAGGTTGTCAAGGTGAAACCCCTCAAGGGGGTGTTTATTAACGTGATAAGGGAAGCACGGGAACCAAAACAACGGACAGTATGAACAATGACCGGACGGGGATCACAAGACTGAGACATACTTATATAGGGGACTAATCAAGGAGCAAACACTAGGCAATGGTGATCAGTTAACAAGGGGGCAGGAACACGAGTCAAGACTTAATAGGGTTCAGGGTGACACGGATATTGCGATTGTCATTTGATTTGCGTTTTTTTACTCAGTTCAGTATTCACTATATGTGTATAAAAAACTGTAATTGAGCACAACCTGTGCATTGAAATCTGAATTGCGGTATACATTAATCCAAAGATAAGGATGGAAATATATGAATTGAATCCAAAATGGATTTATTCTAATACATAGCTGATATAGAACATACACCTAATAAACCATAGAACAATTCTCTAGCAACCCGAACATGGTAAAGTGATTGTATTTTTACATGCACATTTTAAGTGCGGCGTTTGCAAACAGCGCTGGACCGCTTTTTTTACCCTTAGTAATGTGCTTCTGGAAAGTCCCATGTACACAAGGATCAAATTATCAGAGAAGAATGACGCATAAAACTACTATTACAAAAGCCGCAACTGTATTAAGTTAAATAAAGTAAACAAACCCACTCCAGCAATAAAAACATTAGGGATCTTGCGGCTAACGCTGCTTGGACCCATAATAATAGGACCTTTCTGTGAACAATCTCTGACCATTAAATAAGTAGGTAATTCACTTATGGCTTAGCAGCAGAACCAATATTTTTCCGCATTACGAATGTAACGTTTTCCTCGGGTTTCACGTGTCTGTTCTTTGTGGGCGTATACGCAGTCACTTTGGGCCACTTATAATTAGTGAGCATGATTGGCACGCGAGGAGCACGGCACTTTGGATTGGTGAGACAGTGTCACACAAGGATGTGTCTCAATAAAAAGGGCCTAGACGCCAATGGCTCGCTCCAATTTAAAAAAAGGGAGGAATAATCTGCATGTCTAACAACTTTCACCTTTTGTGAAATATTTTGCGATCTCGGCCAATTGGTGTAACAATCTTGATAGCTGTACAGATGAATTCTGTGTAGATTTGGGCACGCCTCATGAGCGGGAGTGAAATTGTTTTTTTTCTTTTCTTTCTCTTTTTCCCTTTCCCTTTTGGAGCGAAATTGGAGCGAGACAGAGTGACCGCTCCAGCCTTAATAAAAAAAAACGCTCCGTGATCTGACCAAATTCCACCCGCTCCACTCACATGCTCTGATCGTATGGAGCGGAATTCTTCCCTTCTGGGAACCTGCTTGTGGGGACCTTTTTGTGGGAACTTCGAGCACTTACATTACAGGGAACCTCCTTGTGGGAACCTCCCGTCTTGCGGGAACTTTAATACGCACTGTAAACCAATACCTCGCGTCAATTGTTTTTCCGTGTATGCTGAAGCCGTGTTTGCGTTGCAAGGTGGCACGAATTCCGCTCCATACATCGCATTACTGTTCTATGACATATACGTGTGATTTCCTAAAGGAACATAGCTTAATCTGACAAGCTAGTATAGTGTGTCGTGGGTGTGCAATTGTGTCTATGCAAATTTCATCAACGTAATCTGAAAAGCTGTTTGTCTCAATATTTAGTATGTAAAAATGCAACGGAATCAAACCCAAACCCAGTAAAATATCAATCATTTCCGTAAAACACTGTAATAATACTGTATGTGTGTGTCCATTACTCTTTATTTACGTGTGGTGATACATTACTCATGTACAATTTCAAATCATGTCTACAAACATTCCGTATGCTTCAAACAAGTTTTTAAATACATAGCAAACGTTAAATGTTTTCAGGGTAATCTTTTTGCATTTAATTTTAATTAATACGAATAAGGTGCATTGTTTTCCTAGCTGTACAATAGAAGTCCTCCAAGGTAAAATTTATTGCATCCCAAAACTAGTTACAAAAACACATGGTTGCTTACCCATGTGTAACAAATTTGATGAATAATGCATAATCTCACTGTCAGCTTGTAAAATCAAGGACCCGTAATACAGCAGAACTTGCATGGAATTAAAAAAGCTTTAAAAAAGATCACGTAGCCTTATCCTTACTACACTGCACTTCTACATTATGACTAGATAGTACTTTCTAAGAAGACGCTGTATTATTCAATAACAGCCATGACTGTATAGATTCCCCTTGACTTCTTTCACTTTTCTACATTTGCTAACGACATTGTAAATAATAAAACCCTGCCCTATTTCATTTCATTTAAAGATCTGCCCCCCCCTCGCCACCCCTCCTGACTTTCACAGCATCCATAGAAGCAAACGGATTGTAAGGAAGCACAGCCCGCCTCCATCAGACGCACACACCGTTCATCATGGCAGGCGGCCATGACGGGATCCTCTGCTCCAGCCCAGGGGAGATCATGCCAGGCGGCAGTCAGTCCAGATTCCAGGGCGGTCGAGGGACACTCCAGATGATGCCGGAGGCCGCTCACCATGACATCTGCGTGCAGAGCACATCGCAATCTCCCCTTCTTTGCACAGCGGTTTCACATTGAGGCCCCCCCCCCAAACAGGATGCCCACGGAGACACAAACTGAATCCCATTTTAACATCTTAACATCTGTAGTCTAACATATTCCCGTGAGGCATAACCAGTCCGCGCTATTCACCCTCTGAGTGCAAAACCATCATTTTCATACTAATACATTAATATTTTCTACTATTTCTATGCTGTGGTTGGCTTTGATTGGACTGCACTCTTACATACTGAACTATACAAACACAGGTTTTTGTATTAAGTTGATGAAATTTAGACACATACACACACACTCCTACCCACAAGATTATTTAACTTCTCAAATTCAGTGAGGTTCTTCAAATCTCTTATATGGCATACATCAGTACTGTGATGCAGGTTGAATGGCCTGTATAGTCTTATCTCTCCTGTAAAGCATCGCTGCTCTTTTTCACCCAGAGTCAGTCTTCCTGTCAGGTCACTGCCTTGAATGATGGACCGCTGTCTTCTTCACCTCCCCATTAAGCCATGGTGACGCGTTAAACATTCAGGCGATCTGAGAAACGTTGAGGTGCTGGAGGAGAAGGGAGTCTGGATCCTGTCAGGATTATTTTATACATCAATAAAAGCATCACAGCCGGACGCTGGGAGTGTATTTTACTATCTACTGTAATTTAAGCACCAAGACTCTCCATTTAATTCCTTTGTCACTTTCCAAGCCTTGGATTAATGCCCTGACCAGCCTCCTAATTTACTCCAGTGCCTGTTCTGTGCTGCATCAGAACCTGTCAGGCCCAGTCTCTGTGAGGGGAACCATCAAGCCCATTTAATCCAGATGGGGGTTCAGTAGGGGGTGTGGCCAAATTCTGACATGTCTGTTCTGTTAGGTGTGCTTTAGGAACAGGGCGCAGAGCATTACCTACATACTACGACAGTGATTTGATGATATATAGAGAAACCAACTGCGTTCCGTTTAACTTTAATTTTGTCAAATATACTCTCATTTCAGAGATACCATGGCCAATGGCCACAAGGCAGAGAATATCCTAGGATGGGCCATAGCATGTTTTTTGAACTATGCGGGGGGGGGGGGTGGAGGATCACCTGGGGGAAATGCTCCAGACTCTGCCATGCTTAATGGATGGATGGATGTATGGATGGATGATGGGATGACACTGGTGGTCAAAGCTGGAGAAGCAGTGAAAGGCATGAGTGATAGGCTTGTACTAGAAGGAGGATTTCTTTTCATATTTAGTGGCAGAGGCAGGTATCACAGTGAGCTTCACACTGCAAGCCGAGTCTTAATCTAAAGGTGTTTTATTGATCAGATTTCTGCATCTAGAGAACCTATTTTTAACAAGCACTGCAGCACCCTCAGCAAAAACGATCCACTTTCTAAACTAGAATAATGGGCCAATTACTTGGAACAGAGATGTAATTTTACACATTTGTTCATCTGCATACTATTGGATATCTTTTAATTTGAATTTCATCCAACTGGAATCCAAAGATTGATTATCTTCCTCGCATGTACATAACGCTAAAGAACCACTACAATGACCATCAAATACATCACCGTCACCACAAACTGAATCTGCTTAATAACTGCCCAGTACCCAGAACGCATTGCAACACACATCTGTCTGCATCAGAAATGTCACTCTCACTCTGGGCGTGGGTGCACTTACAACAGCCCCTGAAGGATGTGCTCACGCGTTCCTGCACTTAGTCCAAACTGGGCCCATGGCAGTCCATGGTCTCACAATGAGCAGGCACTCTCAATGTTTGCTGTTGGATATAAATGCAATCTCTCCTGCCGGGACCTTTTCACAGAGGTCAGATTATTCTTGTCAGACTAGAGGACATCCCTTTAAGTGCAAACCTTTCAATCCCCTTCTTTTTATTTACGTCTGCACCGGTCGGTCAAGAAAGAAAAGAAAGACGACGATTCTTACCCCGTATCATGGAGAAATACAGAGAGTTCGGTTCGACAACAGCGGGGACAGACGGGTCCATTTGCTCTCATCTGCACCTGCTCCGTTAGTTGTGATTTTACCACGGTATACTCTGCCCTGTTACCCTGTCCAGTTCCCATCCAGACCTAAGGTGTGACTCCACTGCAACAGCTGGTTCAGGCAGACGAGAGGTCGCACGTCACATTGAACGACTCCACAGTCAATCTACTAGCAGAACATATCTCACCAAGTATAGAAATGAGTAATAGATTAATGGTTTGACATGATGCTGATTCCACCTTTAGAAGATGTTATCTTTAAGCTAAAATAGTGCAGGGGGGGCATTTATTACTGTTTTTTAGGACCAGAGGCAGATCTTGAGGAAACAGGCTGGACCAGACGAATTTGCTGCTAATACGTGCCTGTGTCCAGACAGAGCCCCTGCATCAGTAAGGCTTTGAATTAAAAATAGCAGGTACTTATGACTCCATCCCACATCCCAACATAATGCAATTATAATGGACATTTGTATCTATAAAGGTCTCAGGCTATGCCCACTGATTTTGGTCTGTTAGCGGGGAGTCTCATTACTGCCCACTGGTTTAAGATTTTCCACAAATAAATTAAATAGTCTTTTTTAAATGTTTTTTTTATATATTTGTCATAAAATTAAAAGAAATGTCAAGGCGGAATGCCAAAGTTATTGATATTTTTTAAATTGTACTAAATGCTATATCTCATTGCCAGCTCTACAAATTCATGGGGGTAATTAAACTTTGAAGGCCCAGGTGGGTGGGTTTAATTCACTTACTGTCGAGTATAATATTGTACGCTATGTTTAAAAATGTAACAACTGATAGCATATATGATAATCTCAGCAAATGTGGGCTTCATACGCTCATTTCCTTCCATCTGCAGGTTCCGCATGTTTGCTGTCTCCCAGCACTCAGTTGATTCACTTCAAAATTAAGTTACCATTTGGGTTGAATATCACATAAACTTGGCTTTTGCAGGAGTGAGTATTTCACTGGGCAGATTGTTTTTGTTTGCTATCTAATTTTCACAGACGAAATGTTGATGTTACCTTCTATCCATAAGTTATCAGTTATCAAATTATAACAGCTCTAATACTTACGATGGAATATTGCAAAATTTTACATTTCATAACATTTACATATTCATATTTTGAGTTTTATTGTGAATTCCTGCAGAAATTACACAAATTATCTATAGCAAAATAAGTCCTTTACTTTCTAAAATGAAAATGAAAACTGGTAAAACTATATCTTTTCTATCTTACTAAAGCACATATTTTTCTTGCTTGGCTGAGATTGAATGTGCATTCATTTTACTTTCTGGCCATTTGGCAGGTGCAGCTATTTTCTGCATATTACATAGGGCAGCGCACTGACCTCTCATACTTTCATCACAAAGCACAGTTCATTTTAAATGCAGTTCATTTTAAATGCAATTCAGGAGCCCAATGGAAAGAAGCATCCTAATTCTCAATTATTAAACCTCATTAACTGGTACTTGTGAAACTCAAAAGACATTTATACAGCAAAAAAACATTTCTGCCTCATACAACGTGGTTCATTCAGAATGTAATTATGGCAATAAGATCAGTATCTGAGACTTAAATATAAATACAAATTACAGATTGTTTGGAAGGTTTAATGAATTAATGACCTTGTTCTATAGCAGTAAATAACACTGGCGGAGAGACACCAATGACAGGAAAACTAGAACAGATGCGGAATCCAATAGCCTATGCAGATGTGGAGGTGGGGCGAATAACCAGAGTCACCCGTCACTCTCTGATTAGCATGTCAGGCATACTAATCGCTCACCGATCTGCACTTTGTCCCTGGCGCAGTGCGAGTCCAGCTGCCGTCACGTCAGCTACTCAGATCCGCCCTGGCAGGTGAGGAGAGCATGTCGACTGGGCTTTCCTGCTGTCGGGAGGCCCTGCCAATCTGCTCCAACTCGTCTCTTCCTCTAAAAGGAAAGTTTACCTACTGAAGAAGCCATGAATGGCACCGGTCACCCCTGGAGACGCCTTGGACCGGTACCCCTTCCTGCAGCTGGATCTTGCTGCCAGAGGCCAAAGGCCGGGTCGCGCCCCGGTACGCTATCCCAAGCCAGCCGAGAGGCAGCACCAGCAGCCCCTGATGATAGAGGGACAGTCCAGTCAGGGCTTTAGTTAGGGGGCGAAGATCAAAGGCAAACAGGGGAAGCCCTTAGGATAAGCCAACGGCAGCCGGCCAGCAGCCAGGGCATCTGTTCTCTTCCCTCCCATAACAGCAACCCTGCGGCACCGAGCTCTGTAGCCAAGGCCTGGCGTTAGCATTAGCGTTACCCTGAGCCAGAGCTACGGGAGAGCAGCGGCGAGCTTTTCCCGCGAGCAGAAGAAACAGCAACAAATTCATGCTCTTTAATGAGGCATGTTTTGCAAATTAAAAGTAAATCTCTCAGAGCTGCGCTTTTAAAGTAAGATGCAAGCGTCAGACCCGCAACCACAGCCAGGATGAACAATTAGAAGCTGCATGGTTACCATCATCCATTAAAATGAAAGAGGGGATAGTAACACTATATACATAACATATAATTACAGTAATCCACGGTTTCTATATCTCATCCGTTTCACACAAACAACAGTACTTTACTGTTAATGTAAAAGCTTCAGTTATTTTCAGTCAGAATACTTTTTACTTGAACCCATAATTCCACATATAAATTGCTTTGTCTGCAGACTCCGAGAGCATGTTCCATACATCCCACTTGTGATTGTCACCTTGGCAACAGTATATGCAGACTGCAGTATATCAGACACAGGAGAATTACAGGGATGTGTCTTTCTTAATATGGTGATTAATTTAGAACCTCACCTGCTAAAGCTACAGCACACAGTGTGTGAACTAAGCATGACAGTATTAAACGGTGCCTTGTCACCAATATGTAGTGCCGCACCTGGAAGATCAGCCCTAGCCTCACGCCGGACCCCGTACCCAATAACCCTCTTCCATCACCTGACTCCCCTTGGTGTTTTTTTGGTTCCACCAATCCATATGGTCTCGAACCCATCTCCATGTTCCTGTTCCTGCCTCCTATCCCCTACTTCCTTCTGCAGTCTTGCCTGGAGTAGCTCTTACATGGTTCTTCCATTAAAGGTTTGGTTTGCTCTCTACACCAATGTTTCCCAATCTGATCCTTGGGGACCCACAGACAGTCCATGTTTTTGCTCCCTCCCAGTTCCCGGGAGCGAAAATGTGGACTGTCTGGCAGTGAGCAGGGAGGGAGCAAAAACATGGACCAAGAGTGGGTCCCCGAGGACCGGACTGGGAAACACTGCTCTACACACAAAAAACCTCTTTCCTTCTTTGCCAAATCATGTTCAGGTCGTCATGGTAACATTTCTTGACCCGGTTACGCAGGACGGCACAGGCTGATGAAGGCCGGGTGTTCTCCAATTCTCTCCTCTCTGCTGTCCGCCGACTTCTCTTTCAAAATTACCAAAATTCAAATGTTTTTTTGCTTTATTTACACGTATACACAATTAATTTGTTTTTCAAACTTTTATTTATGTATAGTGTAAAAGGTCAAGTACTCATAAAAGTAACACAAAAACAAGCTAGTTGGCTCCGTACAACACATAATATACATTTAAAAAATAGGGAGAATCTGAATATGAATTAGCACAAGAGTAAAACTGCGACAGTGATTATCTACTCAAACAAAATACACTAAATATGAGCATTAAATTATGGAGAGACAACAGTTATTAGGTTATTAATAGGTTGGTTTGTGACTCTCACTACATTTCAGAACGAATCAGACTGTGAGAGTTATGATGTTTCTCCACATCATCACTTTACAAGGAGATTAATTACAGAAGGTCAGAAGGTACAGAATTAGGTGACAAAACCACTTTGGTGATAAGTAGGTTCCGGCAGGTAAGTGCACTGACCGCGGGCCCAAAATGCTTCTAATTCAACTCTGCCCAGAAATGTTACATTTAAATAAAATTTATGGACATAAGGGATATTTACTCCTCATTCCACTAACTGACGCCTTGTCGTTATTTCTTCAAAAACCGAACTGAAATCGTCCATTCAAATGGAGCAGTTTTTCAGTATTCTTCAACTAAGCCGTATAAAACATCCAAATTAAATCAGGTACCACAATAAAGATTGAAAAATGAAGTTCTTAAAAAGATTAATAGCGAAATTCCACAAATCACTGGCAGAACGTGAGGCTTCCAAGTGTCATGTCAAGGGGTATGCCAAGGGGTATGCCAAGGGGTATGTCAAGGGGTATGCCAAGGGGTATGCCAAGGGGTATGTCAAGGGGTATGTCAAGGGGTATGCCAAGGGGTATGCCAAGGGGTATGTCAAGGGGTATGCCAAGGGGTATGCCAAGGGGTATGCCAAAGCCAAATCTCAAAAACCATTAAAGACGAGGACCTGAAATTTTGTGCCATTATTTGGTGTCAAGATAATACAGTCTGCCGTGTTACATCTAATCTGGGCCAAGTTTCGATATTTACCTGCCAGTACCTATTACAAGACAATCTACATACATTTCAGACATTTTACCACAACTTATTTTAAACTTTTCAGATGTTCAAAGGCCAGGGATGTTCTCCAAAAGGTACAGAGTGAAAAAGGATTCCAACAATTATCAATATTGGTCAGAATTTCTCTTTTTTTCGATGTACATATATAAAATAGTATTTGCTGGCATAACATAAAATGACCCAAAGAACAGACATGTTAGGGACTGTAAGTGTGGATTCAGGCATAACACATTATTGCTTTAAAATGAGTTATATGTTGATTATCAAAAGCAGGAACATCAAACATCACAGGTAATAATCTGATTTAATGAATATGCATGGACAGTCATATCTGCTACACTTCTGAATGATCTATTGCACGTTTATACCCTGCTACTCAGGCTTTTGCCAATGTGCTTGGGACGGTAGAGGTGATTCACTAAAGTGATTTCATAGTTACAGTCGCCACGGTAACTTTTCATGACATTTATGACACTTTACAATAGTGACTAAAAGTTTACTGTTTGCGTTTCTGCAGGTACTCTCCTAGCCAAGAACAAAATGTTTCACCATTTCTTGACAGTCGGGGGGAGGGGTGGGGGTCTAAACACAAAGGACTGAAGTAGCGCTTTTTCATTTTGCGGGACAAGGGAGATGCACTTAATTTCATTACACGAACACTTACCTTGACTCCGGAAAAATAAACACACTGACACCCAGACGATATCGATTAGAGCTTGATCTCATTACACGGGGGGACAAATAAATTGTTTTTTCACGCTGCCCTTACATAAGGCATACAACCCCTCTGCCATATGCTCTTCCTAGTGTGATATTTATCGGAATTACCCAGAATCCCACTCACCACAAACCACTGACTGCCTACCAGAGCTGACCTGTCGTTATTTAATTAATGTGCAGATACTCACCTAGGGACTAGCTGGTACTCCCCAGCCGTAAGACTTGTTCAATAACATCTCTGAATAAAATAATCACTCCCAACTCTTACCTAAAAGCCACGGCAAAGTGCTTATTAACAAGCCATCATACATTATTCTGGCTAAATCTCTCTATTTCTATGTCTCTTATTACACATTTACTATAATTTTCAGTGTGCATTCAGAACCAACACTGCCATTATTACTAGTATACATTAGATAAAGATTACTGTGAATATTTGCGGTGCTATTATTTTGCACTAACGAAGCCCTCTGGCTGGGTAGAAAATTGCTAAGTGGTTAAAGGCTGAGGCATATGAACTGGGAGGGGGGTGTACCCCCCATCTTTAATTTGGCTTCATTTGTCCTGCCCAAAAAACAGACCTTTACATTTAATTCAAAATCTCTCCTAGGCCCTTGGTTAAAGGGCTGAATTTGTGATCGTAAGGAGATGTCCTGGATAGAGGAAATGGCTTTAAGAAAAGAACCTGACTCACGTTCATTTTAAAGGATACACCTGTACATTTTGTGCAACTGACATGGGCCAGTGAAAATGCAGGGGGTTTGCCTCATGGTTTCCTTACAGCCTGACCACCAATGAGTGGTCTGCTACGTCATGTGACCTGTCACGTGCCACATGAACCTTCTACTCAGTCAGTCTCTCGGCATGCCAATCAATGCTATGTAAACATTCGGCTGCATTACATTTTCTCTGCAGGAAATTCCCTCTCCGGCATTTTGTTTACTTCAAATTCCACTCGCATAAGCTAAACCTAACAAGCACAAAGTGATTCATTTTGATTGTATTACACAATATATGAGCAAAATTTATTGAGTCTTGCTTTTAAATCAGGAATATACAACAGCATAATTTGCTAAATAAAAAAATACAAAAATAAACATTCAGATATTAATAATTACAATTAAATACTTTTAATCCACTGTGTTCGTTTTTTTTTTCCTGATCGTCATCTTAGGTTTTAATCCATTTACTTTGTGAACGGTATTACCATGTTCAGAAATAAGACATGGGAAGATTGATTTTTTTTTAAAATAAAAATGAAATAAAAAAATATGATTTCTAATCTTGGATGTGGTTCAGTGGGGGGGGGGGGGGGGGGGGACAAAAATGTTTTGGTGCAGATAAGGCCGGGGGGGGCGGGGGGGGGGGGGGGGCGGGCTGGGGTGTCAGCAGGCGGTGGGAGGTGAGAAGGCTGCCTACTAATCCTGTTGTGCGGCAGAAGCTGATCGCTCC
>JAODKM010000042.1:6411584-6429722 GCA_026780845.1 Petrocephalus sullivani
TGCGCAACCATCTGCATATTTCATGAACATTATGAAATTAAATCATGTTTTGGAGGCAAAAAAGTCAACATTTTCAGGTCTGTCAGGTGTTCTAATAATTTTGGCCACCACTGTGTATATATATATAACAGCTGCCACTCTTCTGGGTTCTGGAGTGTGTCTGTGGGAATTTCTGCCCAGTGAGCCAGAAGAGCATCTGTGATGTCAGGCACTGATGTTAGACGTGATAACCTGCCTCGCAATCTCCATTCTAATTCATCCCAAAGGTGTGCGATGGGGTTGAGGTCAAAGCTTTATGTGAGCCAGTCAAGTTCTTCCACACCAAACTCACCCAACCATGTCTTTATGGACCTTGCTTTGTGCACTGGGGTACAGTCACGCTGGGACAGAAAAGGGCCTTCCCTAAACTGAAACCACAAAGTTAGAAGCATAGAATAGAAGCATAGAAGAATGTCCAAAATGTCTTGGTATGCTGAAGTATTAAGAGTTCCCATCACTGTAACTTAGGGGCCTAACCCCTGAAAAACAGCCCCATACCATTATCCCTCCTCCACCAGATTTTATAGTTGGCACAATGCAGTCAGACAGGCAATGTTCTCCTGGCATCTGCCAAAGCCAGACTTTTCCATCAGACTGGCAGACAGAGAAGCGTGTATCGTCACTGCACAGAACACGTCTCCACTGCTCTAGAGTCCAGTGGCAGCGTGCATTACACCACTGCATCCAACGTGTGGCACTGCGCTTGGTGATGTGCGGCTTGCATGCAGCTGCTCAGCCATGGAAGCCCATTCCATGAAGCTCAAGGTGCACAGTTTTGTGCTGGAGGAGGTTTGGAACTCTGCAGTTACTGAGTCAACAGTGTTGGCTACTGTTACGCATTCTGTGCCTCAACACTCAGCGAACCTGCTCTGTTGCTTTACATGGTCTGCCACTTCATGACTGAGTTTCTATTGTTCCTAAACACTTCCACTTTGCAATAATACCTCTTACAATTGATCGTGGAATATATAACAGGGAAGAAATTCCACTAACTAACTTATTGCAAAGGTGGCATCCTATGACAGCACCACATTTGACTTCAGTGAGTTCCAAATGAAAAAACCCACCCTTTTCACAAATGTTTGTAAACCTGACTGCATGGCCATGATTATGGGATTTTAATCACTAGTGCCAATGGGTCTGAATGACCCAGTCAACACCTGCCCTCAATGATTAAGAGGTGTGTCCCATATAGTATGTATGTGTGATGCACATATCTGAAAAATGCCAATAGCTTATTGTCTTGAAAACTTAAATATGTAAGTTTTATATAGATATATAAAACTTATAGATATAAATAATGGTATACTTTTTGCATTGTTGTTTAATTACAGTTAAATCTTTGGTAAAGCTGCTCTAATTAATTCATCTGAATTGGTTTTCGCAAGAGCACAATAACACCTTCCTTTCTGGGATTTGAATCTGTTTGCTGTCCTTTTTCTGACAGTGAAATCATTTGTATTGGGGTTAGGAGTTAATACAGTTTAGAAATTACAGATCGATACATATTGTTTCCTAACAAGAGCGGCTATATATACTATGGCCCCTGCTGTTTTTTATGTGCAATTCTATATAACCCATCCAGAAAATTTCTATACTGTTTATCCAGTTTCATGGGAATCCTATGCAGCTGTCCTGAATAGATATTTCGGCTACTGCTATAATGCATTCAGTTCCACCAGGGAAGACTGCCACGATAATATTAAAAGGCCATGTGGATTCTGGGCATGGTGTCCTCTGGATATTAAGTGTTTAATTACCGTTGATTCCGTGCCAGATCTTCATTTTCTGGACAGCTCAGCTAGGCTCCACGTAGGGCTCCAATTTTAAGGCAAGTCCCCGTGCTCTGTCAGTCTGCGTCTGCCTGTCGGTGGGAACGTGGCGTATAAGCTTCTGCACGTTCGACATAGTAAATTGCGCGGCTAACACCTGTAGCTGCTTCATTTTCTGAGGATATAGCAGCAGCTCGTTTAATTTCTCGACATCCTACCTGCAGCTTCGCCGGTCACGTCCTCAGTCTCTGTGCCGCTCCGCTGCGGCGCAATTTTGGCGCGACGACGTAGCCGAAGCTAATGTGATGCGAGGCGCGGGGGACGCATGGACACATGCGTAGGACACAGAGGACACGTATTTTGTCTTGGCCCCAATCTCCTGGCCGGAATGCATTTTGAAGGTTGCGAGACGAGATGACAGGATGCAAAGGCCGTCTCTTAGGAAACCAGACAAGAATTACAAGCTGTAGCAAGTGATTGGGGGGGGGGGACAGCCCTGAGCTATAGAACAGCTTTCTTTCAAAAGAAAGTCAATAGAATTCCCAGATGGGCTCTCGGTCCCAGAAGCACATGGCTTTATGAATGTATAATTCCCTTGTTAAAATTTTACTGAGCCGGTCCACAGTAGATTATCAAGGACTGTCTAAGCAATCTATACCACTGGTTCCAGTTTGAAATCACATTGTTCTACACTGCCAGGCAATGACTGTCATAGAATTATTGTTAAATGGCCATTAATTGTGATTCCTCTAGCCATTGGAATTACTAAGCTAGCAGATGCATGTGCATGACATTTCGGTATACTCTGATTTCTCTGCTTGTATCCCGTTTCCTTGTAAATTCATGCAGCCATGATTTCTGCAAATCGACCTGTCAAAATCTCAGCTTAGCCCTGTACAGGCTAAGCAGTTCAAAAATGGGTGGAACGTGTCTGGAACTAATGTAACGAAATGACGGTATCCGTGAAACTGAAGAAGTGATGTCAGTTCAGACGCTTCCTTAGCATCATTGGGTCCCCTTCAACATTGGGCGATCACAATGACTTGCCCCCAAGAACTCATCAAAAAATATTTTCCAGTTGCTGTTAAATACTAAATCAGTAAATCATGCATCTCAGGAATGAAGGTAGGACAACATGCTGTGGACTCAAATGTGTCACATTTGCTGTGTCAACAATACAAGGACATCCACTTGGCAAAGAGACAGGAGATTGTTCTCAATGAGTCACACAGGGCAACAGGTAGCATAGCAGAGTAACGACGTGGAACCAAGACACAAAGGTTTCATTCCGTGGTTCCCATTGTGTAATTGCTGAGCACACTTGTTCTGTTGAACTGTACAGGTCTATAAATATATAATAGTCATTAATGCCTAGTGTCCTAATTGTTGGGTGCTTTTTTGGGCAGCTCCCCATCCTGGCATCGTCGGTGGTCAGCCTGTACTTCCTGGAGCTGACGGATGTGTTCAAACCCGTGCGATCCGGATACAGCTGCAACGACCGCAGTCTGAGCATGCCCTACATCGAGCCGGCGCGCGAGGTGGTGCCATTCCTCATGCTGTTCAGCCTCGTCTTTGCCGGGCCCGCGGCCACGGTCAGTCACGCCGACCTACCCCACCCCCCACTCCCCCTTGGGCGCCGTGTGGGATGCCATGAGAAGCTGGCCTGCTAGGGATGCGGGAGATCTTCAGGGGAACCTTTGAGAGCTAGAGGAAGCCTTGATTGATCTGCAGGGGCACTGCGATATTGATTGAGGCTGCCGGTGTTCTTGATGGACTTGACGACTATGGGCTATGAGGACAAGTGCAGCATAGCGGTAAAAGACCGGGGGGAGTCATCTCAGGTCACGTGACTCGTGAATCTTGGCACCGAAAACCAGGGTTTCATCCATGTTTAGACGAACTCGGGGTACTCTGTAGGTAATTTCCGTTTTCCAGGATATATTTCCTCCAGGCTTTTTAAAGATCCAGCAATCCAGGCCTTCATTTTGCAAATTAGCTGTCCCTACAAAGAGATTCCTAGGGAAGACTGCGGGACAAGGCTTAGGTTCGGCAGCAAGCCACACAGAGGACCCTGCCATTGGCATCTGCCATGGTGACACGCTTCTTCTGAGATCTCCTAGCAACCCGTAGGCCTGTCTCTCCGGTCCTCCGTCACGCTCCGTTTCTGGTGGGCACACACTCTGCCTTCTGCCATCAGGTCAGATTTTTCTCAGTCACCCACTCAGCTTAGACATCTGCACATCACCGGGATGAGGTGTTGGGGGTGAGGCACGGCCCGCCACACTGCCGCTCCATTGGGCAGCCTCGTTCTCCCTGGGCTTTTGACCACTGTTTTGTCCTTTACCACTCTGCAGACCGTTTCAATAAATGGGAACCATCTTCGCGTTTTTATGTCGAGTTTGGCTGCTACCCGTTTGTGTGGGCTTTATGTGCAACTTGGAGAGGATGTCGCCGCTTCAACTCTGCCCCCCCCCCCCCCCACCACCTGTACACACTAAAGCTCTCAAAACATTGATGAGAACACTACCCCCCTCCCACCTACACCAACGCTGCTCCCAGTACGCTGTAGTAGTGAATGTGTTTTTCCCTAGTGTTACATAACACTGTGGCAGAGCAGTATAAAAGTAGACACAGCTGATCTGTGTGATTTCATCTATTTCTATTGTATTCTATTGTATCTCTTTCTTTCATTATAAAGGTGAACATTGCATTTATAAATTATCAGCTGTGCGACCAAACTGGGCTCAACGCCTTTAAGCTACATGTTTTTTATGACTGTGTTACCAAGTCAGCACAGCCAACTGAGGTTATATACTCAATACAATACAAAAATAAGCATTACTTATTGTTACTGCAGTTCCCGGTAAAACTACCCTAAATGCATTCTGTGCCTCTATTCATAAACAATGGGCTAATTGAATTTATTAATGGCTGGTTATGATTTGTGGGTTGTAGGATAAATGGTAGGATAGCCGTTTTTGATTTGACGGCAAACACACGCTGAGCGCAATATTTTTATGCAAGACCAGCCCTGTGTGTTCTAGCGCCCTAGGCGAGATTCTGCCGAGCAGATGAAAACAAATTTTGTCAATTAATTTATACTAAAAACATTTCAGTAGCACAGGGTCATCTGGCTGCTAACTAGCTAGCCGGCATGTTTCACGAGATAAGTAGGGAAATATTAAAACTAGTGTAAATAACTGTACTGTCAAGCAACCAGAGGTATTTCTTTCGATTTTTTTTCACTCACTCTTTGGTGCCCCTTATTCCATCTCTCAGTCTCACTCCCCTTTGGTTGGCTTGGACCTTTCAGGCAGATGCCAAGGTGCGGGATCTCTGGGTCATGTTGCTCTGCCCTTTGGTCCTGTGGTGTTGCCAGGTGTCCTTGCAGAATGGGGTTGGGGAGGGGTTCAGGAGACTGACGCTGTACAAATGGAGCATTCCTCTTTGCCTCATCCTCTGCCCTCCCCACCACAGAAAACACACACGGTAGCCAAGGGTCTACGCTGGACCAGCGTTGGCTGACCCACCAGGCTAAACACCCACCTTCTTCAAGCCAAAATTATATCAAATCCAAGAGACATGACTTTCCAGTCGGCTGACTATGTCAGCCAGGGACTGCCTGGTACACAAGCCTGTGGGCAAGCTCTCGCTGACTCAGGGGAAATGACAGCCCACCACCTACTGTCCCAGTTTCCTCCGGCAATTGCAACCCGAAACTGGGACACGGAGGGTACTGTGATTCCTGGCCCCATCAGAATCCCTGGGGCCACACCATCCAGTCATCAAGTAGCGGGTAGACTGGGGGACAGATTTATTTTTCGAATGCCAGTGCCGGTGGAGGTACCACGGTACGGCCTGACGGATGAAGCTGTTCGTTGGCAGATCATGATTGGCGAGGGGATCCTGTACTGCTACCTGTCCAGACGGAGAAGTGGGAATGGGGCGGAGGCAAACATCAACGCCGCCGGCTGCAACTTCAACTCCTACATTCGAAGGGCGGTCAGGTTTGTTGGTAGGATTTAACATTTTTTTTACGTCCATATGCGTACCAGCAGTCTTCAATGCCCATGCCCACGCTAAGACATGTATGCCCCTCTCTCCCTCCTGTTTTGAATGTACAGACGTCCCTAAAAATAGCCTCTGGTTCCTATTAATACATTATTCGGAATAGATTGCATGGGTCGCAATAATTATTCTGTTGCCCTTCTTTCTGAGGCTTTGTGAAGACGCATGAAGTCTCTGACTTTTGTTTAAAACAAGACAGAAATCAAACATCTGTGTGAGCCATAATCGTTTTGACTTCCTGAACCTTTGACCACCCATCCATCTGTCCATGTTGCGTAACCACTTACCCAGTGCAGGGTCATGGTGAGTTTGGATCCTGTCCCAGGAAGTAGACTTTTGACAATCCTATGCTAATCATGCACATTGTGTTTTAACGCTGTCAGTATCCATGACAATGTAAGAGAAGACGGCTCGAGGATAGGTGCCGCTTAGATCCACCTTCATCTTGCCCCAAGTCGCACTCTCAAGGTCCTCTCTGCCTCCCGGGGCATCCCTGCCAGGGGTCCACGTGTTTGGGCTGTGCGGCACAGCACTCATCACTGACATCATCCAGCTGTCCACTGGCTACCACGCGCCGTACTTCCTCACTGTCTGCAAGCCCAACTACACCACCCTCAACACCTCCTGCGATGAGAACTCCTTCATCATGGATGACATCTGCTCGGGGGCTGACATGGCCGTCATCAACGGGGGCAGGTTTGTGCCCATCGCTCAATGGCTAATTTTGCCATGTGACTCGCAGCTCTTCGTGGGTCCAGTGGAGTGAGGCTTAAGCAGGTTTAGCTAAGTTCTTTGCTCTGGAGTTAACGACCAAAGCCTCTGGGGGGGACATTAACTTGCAGCCTCCCATTAACAAATTTCCAATTACTAGCCTGCCTGCTACATTGGTTATACCCCAGTACCAATGTAGGCCATTAGTCACTCCAGTACAGGGTCAAGAGGAGCCTGGAGCCTATCCCAGGAAACACTGAGGAGGAGGAAGCAGACAAACCGAATGGGATGGCAGTCGCAATCGCACACAAACCATAGACAATCTAGATACACCAGTACACCTCTGCATGCCTTTGGACTGGAAACCAGAGGACCCAGAATTAACCCTCACAATCTCCTCACACACACTCAGGCTACAGCGCTAACTCAAGCTTTAGTTGTTTTGTATTTTGTATTTTGTATTTAGTAATATTTTAAGTGGAGTAATGAACTACCGATCCAGTGCAATCCCATCAGGGTTCGCGGAAGTCATCTGCTCACTGGACGTGTCCTTCTGCACATCGCAGCTGGAATAAATAAACTGTGCAGCTCCTCTCCCAAGAAGGTGTGACAGCAACGCAGGGAGAGGAACAGAAAACTGCAAATGTCATTCCTCTCAGCCCACACAGTTCAGTGCGAGTGTATTTATGAGCATCGGTGCACAAATCTATCAAAGCACTCCCACCCAGACACACTTTAATGTAAATTTTAATAGAATTTAGTACTATATCCTGAGTGTATGAACTGTTTTTTTTTAAAGAAATATATAAGGAATTCTGTTATATCTATGGTAAAATTCAGGCCAGAGAGAGCAGGATGATGAGGACCCCTAAGTGTTTTGAAAAATTGAAGGGACATTGGGTTTCTTAACACGATTGTTTTGAACTGTGGCACTATACGGTGCCCTAGGTTGCGTATTCTGTGTTGAGAGGCGCTGTCGCTTCCATAAACAGAAGAGTAATTTATGTCATTTTCTCCCTGGATTTCAGAAAGTCGTTTCCATCGCAGCATGCCACACTGGCAGCCTTTGCAGCTGTGTACATCTCTGTGAGTATGCAAGGCCCCTCCTCATAGCCAGCTAGGGAGAGGAATGGTCACTGAATGTCATTCTGTGCCAAATCAGAATGGGTGTTTTTAAGCCGTGGATACATTATAGACAGCTGCTTCATTGGGTAGGTGTCACAGTCAGACATTTCAGAATTGAGATGTTGAAGCAGATGGTGCCAAATGAAGATGGATAGAGTTGACATTGAATATATATACTGTAGTTCAAGTGATTCATTCACTCAGACACAAACATAGATCAAGGTTCAGGGCAACTGAATGCTAGACAAACATTCCTTAGTCCTATTGGGCTCACTGTCTTGCACATGTTCATCGCCAACGGTTGGCCAATGATGGTTTGCACCCACCGTGCCACTGGTTTGCAGATGTACTTCAACGCCACTCTGACGGATGCCTCAAAGCTGCTGAAGCCGCTACTCGTCTTCTCCTTCGTCATCTGTGCCATCATCTGCGGGCTCACGCGCATCATCCAATTCAAGAACCACGCCATCGACGTCTACTGTGGCTTCCTCATCGGGGGAGGAATCGCCGTCTACTTGGTGAGTAACAAACCATCCATCGCTCTGTCCGTCCATCTGTCATATATAATAAAAATAATAATACTAATGTCCTCTAAAGGTATTTGTATACTGTATATGTACATTGCATTTTGAGGATTAGTGCAGGATAATTTTTTCCATCAATTACATTGCTGATACAAATAATAGTGAAATAATATAAGTGCAATAACAGGCCATATACATATAAATCCAGCTATGTGCAGAGCCTGTCTGCAGAAGAGCATGAGGAGGCAGGCATCCATTGGCAGGCTTGGCCTGTTCTGCAGAAATTTCACACTATGGATGCACACTAGGTGTCTCTGGCTGCTCCCCGCTAGTGATGTGAATAATAATTCAGCATATAGTATCTGCACTCTGCCGCTGCAGCGTTATGAGGGACTGATTTAAGTTCACTAAGGGTACAGTGTGTTCATGTACTGTATTCTAAGCCACTTTTTCATGGCCCCCTCTCTATGGTATATATCCAGTGAGATGGGGGGGGGGGTGAGTTTTGGCACCCAAGGCCCATAGCAAACATTGACTTTTAAATTACCTTTCAGTTACTTTCATTTACTTCTCCCTGGCAGTATAACGTGTATTCCATTCTAAGACATTCCCTTGAAAGTTGATAAATCTGTATTCAGTCCCCAGTCTGTTCACTGTAGACTGTAGAGACCGTACACAGTACAAATCAACAGAAACGCAAATGCAAAAATCCATTTCTCTGCTCAGGATACATGAAATACAGCTTCTGCTTGGGAAACCTGTTGTCTGTTAGTGCCAAAAATAGCTATTTATGTGGCATTCCCATTGGAGTAAGTTTGAAGGCAGCAGGGGTTGAAGAAGGTGGGCTTTATGACTCTGGGGATGTGGGTCTGAACAGCCCATGTACACTGTGAAATCCCCGGAAAAACTTCTCAAAAAATTGGTTGGAAATGCCGTTCATTTGTGATGAAACTAGAACTCCTTAATCTGAATGCCTTTCTCTTCTCTTTAGCACATTCGGTCCCAAAAAAAGCAAAGCAGGGCCGATGATATTTAACATCACGGCTTTCAGTTATGTGAGTGCTGGCGGGAGGAACTGTAATGTAGGATATTGATTTTTATCCAGCTTGTCCAAAGGATGACTTGCGGTGCTGTAAATCAAAAGCGGTATTAATCAAAGATAATGAAATGAATAAGCTAATAAAATGTATTCCTTTTCTTCCCCAGGGTCTTTATGCGGTCGGCAACTTCCAGCCCAGTGAGGACAAATCGACCCAGCCAGCTCAGCCTCGAGAGCCCCTGAGGTCACTGCCCAACATCAACCAAGAAGCAGCCCGGCACCTAGCACCCAAGAACCCCAACGGCAGCGATGGCCTCCCCGGCCGACCGGAGACCCTCCTTACCCGCAACCACCGGGATGCCAGTTCCCTCACCAACCTGAAGAGAGCCAGCGCCGATGTGGAGATCATCAGCCCCCGGAGTCCGATGGGGAAAGAAAACATGGTGACCTTCAGCAACACCCTGCCCAGGGTCCATCATACCTCGGGCATGGAGGAAACCACACGCCGGAACGCCAGCATCCACGCCTCAATGGATTCCACCCGCTCCAAGCAGCTGCTCTCACAGTGGAAGAGCAAGAATGAGAGCCGCAAAATGTCCTTGCAAGTGATGGAGACGGAGCCTGTCCACTCCCCGCAGAGGAACATGGAGCTGCGCTGCAGCTCGGAGCCATCCCGGATGGGCATCAACGGGGAGCACCAAGGTCCTGGAAGCCAGTACATGAAGCTGGCAACCAACAACACCCCTCTGCCCAACAACACCAGCGGCATCACTGGCGGTGCCCGGGTGTCCATCCAGTCCCGTCCCGGTTCATCCCAGCTGGTCCATATACCAGAGGAGACACAAGAAAACGTCAACATGTCACCCAAAAATGGTTCCACGCGCTCAAAGTGGCTCAAGGTAGCTGAAAAGAGTGGCGTCTGTAGAACTAACAGCCAGCCAAGGATAATGCAGGTCATCGCCATGTCCAAGCAGCAGGGCCTGCTACAAGGCAGCCCCAAGAGCTCTGACAGCAGCACAGTCAGCTGCACAGGATCCATACGGTACAAGGCCCTCACGGACCAGGAGCCCACGGGCATCGTGAGGGTGGAGGCTCACCCGGAGAACGCCAAACCTATCGTCCAGCCACCAGCAACGGATGGGAGCGGCTCATGGCGCTGGAAGTCACATGAGCGCGGAAGCATCCGGCAGTCATTCGAGCTCAATGATCTCAACAGGGACTCAGAGAGCTGCGAGTCTCTGAAGGATAGCTACTGCTCCAGCGGCGGAAAGAGGGGAAATCCCGATCTCCCCAGCGAGCACCCGCTCCACCACCACCATCACCACCAAGGCATCACGACCATTCGGGTGACCCCGGTGGAAGGCAGTGAGGCTGCATCCGAGACCCTCTCCATTGCCTCCAGCCGGGACTCCACCCTTCGGAGGAAAGGCAACATCATCCTCCTCCCAGACCGAGGCAGTAGCCCAGACAACACCAGGAATATCTTCTTCAAGCCAACTTCACCAACTCCAATATTCAAGGAGTGACCCGTCCTCCCTTCACCCCCCTCCCCGAATGTGTGGCCTTGATTACCGGAGATACTCAAGAATAACATAAGGATGGATTGCTTGAAGCTCGTGGTCTTTGGGATTTCCGTATCTACCTGCGCTCTGCCGTTCCATCATCCATTGCCACCTCCGGCCAAACAGTGCTTATTTGCCCAACCTACAAGTGTGTTGGTGCAATCGATTTAGTTTGGGTTTTAGCATTAACAATCCAGGCCCAAGTGCCACGTTTTACATAGGAATTTGTTGAACATTATTGGAGGGGGGATTGTAATTAGAGTTTGATACTAATGTAGTTAATCTGCAAAGCTTTCTGATGGTTTTTACGTCACGTTTCATACGTATTTTTAATAGTTTGCTCTTTTAGCGCCTCTGTCTTAGCATTAATTCCTATTTAGTGCCAATATTTATGCTTGTTGCACTTACTCTAGCGACCTTTAGGTGCTTTTCAAAAATAATTTCATACCATAAGATAAAAAAAGACAGATTTTTATATTTTTGGAACTGTAAGTATTTATACAACTGGTGTTGAAGCACCATCCTAGTCAGATTTGCCATCATTAAGAATTGATAATATATTTAAAAAATAAATTATTGTTTATGTTAAATTTTATGTTATCCTTTCGTGTTGCAGAACAAAACAATCAGGTTTCTAAAGAACTAGTAATAGAGGTTTTTGTTGACTTTTTTGCCACTAAAAACAGTACAACTGCCTAAACCAATTTCCTGTGAAAGGATAATGATTAAAATGTGTTATTTTCTTTATCACCATGTGGAATATTTATGTGTATATCGTGAGAAGTGCTCTTGACCATCCCCTAACTGACCTGAGAAATTAGTTCTGTTGTAATGAAGTCATTTATACAATATCAATACATGTAAATAGCTAGCAGCTTAACTTGTCAGTGGTTCCGCTGATTAGTTTGTGTGCCGTAGTAAGAAGCATCACACGTGAAAATGAAACACACCCTTAAGCAGGAGAACGCTCCAAAGAAAACTGTTCCTACTACACACCAACTTTTTTTTTACGTTATCATGTATCAGTGCGTCATCAGCGCATTATTAGTGTGTTAGCTCGTTATTAGCGCGCATCAAACACACATCCTTTAACGTAAATGTACATCTTGGCCTTACAGTTTTCCTCCCAGGTTTTCCATTGGCTGGAGAGAAATGCAGAGGATGAGCATGCCGACTCCTTCCGCATTCTCAGTGTGGTGTCGTTAGTGATGCGCCGTAAAGTAGGTACTTTAGAGAAGCATAAAGTCTTGAAATATTATTCATCTTCTGCGTTCATCTAAAACTTGGAATTATCATCGTGGCATGGTTTCTTAGAGTATCATCACGCATAAAGTGAGTCCAGGGCTAGCGAGGCTCACGCCACCCATTTGTTCCTCCTTCGGCAGTGACCCATTTACCGTTACTTATCAGCTAGCTAAATACAGGTTAACTGGCATTAGCTTAAACTGTACATACCTGCCTTTGGAACTATAACAAGCTGAAACTTTAAACCTGTCAGTGTCCACGCAAGAAGGCCAGCAGTTTTAGTTCGCTCTCTATTGTTATTTTTTACACCAAGAAGCTGGACACAAAGTTGCAAGGAATGTGCAAAATTACATTTCGGCTTATTCATGTTGCGTTATAGAACGGTGAGCTATATAAACCACATTAATGGATCCATTTTTACTTCGATTGAGAATCTATATTATTTTTGTGCTTTTTTTAAATTCACTTTTAACTTTAGTGATACAAGGATGTAATTATATTTTGATAGAGTGTATATGTGCCAAAGGGTTTATTAAAGACAACATACTGTAACTAAAGTTTTATATATGCCTGCATTCTGGTATCTACCATGATCATATAACTGCACGGTCATTTGATATTTAACGAAAGGCGCATTTTTGTAAATTATGACATTAACAGGCATTGGCTGGTACCTTAATTTATACTTACTATCGAATCAGTCTAACAACTGTTTAATCTTTTTACTACTGCTAATAATATCTGTCTGGCAGACAAGAAGGACAAAAAAAGAGAAAATTCACATGGAGACCCAGGATAAATGCATGAAAAAGGAACTATTTGTAGATATACTTCTATATAATGTAGGGCATCATTCTATGGTACTTTGCCAATGAACATCTACATAATGTTAGCTTTTGTTGGCTGGTGTTTTGAAACAATCAATGGCTCTGTAAGTGCTTCAGCGACACAACCGTGTGAACGCGTCCAACAGATGAACCCCGGAACCTTCCGCCGAATCTCCGGATAGCTCGCCATGAGTGTCTCGGGGCCGACGTGAGGAGAACTGTGTATTGTCTGATTATTTGAAATAAATGTTTGCTATCGAAAAACAAAAAAACGCTCTTGCTGGCTTTGCTTCCGTGCCGATGGAGTGGTGGGGCGGGGGGGTCACCCTTCATCCCTTCACCCTTGAGGAATACCTCACACCCTATCGTTGGGATCCGATGTTTGAAGCTATGCTGTTTTCCTTATGTGTTTGGCAGCATCCAACTAGACGGACATTCTTCCCCCTTGAATGGAGACTAAAAACTGGACAACACCAGGATGGCAGCATCTGGTCCAAGCCAGAGTATCTTGTTAGTGTGTTGGCCTCCTCTCCAACTCTACCCAAATCTATATGGGGTCCCATCTCAATCCACGACTGCTTACAAACTAGTGGCCAACATACTCGCATCTACCGTTGCTTACACATTTTCCATTTTTTTATGGCAGTAGAGTTCACCGTGACTGTCTTGGTTAATCTCATGCTTGCATGTGCAAAAAACACCCCCAGTAAATGAGAAAACCTGCTTGCTGAAGTACTGATCATTCCGAGGTCCAAAGTAGGTCAAGAAATTGACCTCAAGTAAGCGTAAGCTCAGCACCAATTAAGAAGGATCACTGAAGATCAAACTTAATATACAGAGGGATCAGGTTGAACAGAATAGTGATACTTCATTAATTCTGTCTACCCCACCTTGTTCCCCATGAGACGCACATGCAGGTGCGAGCAAGCTTGGGAGGTCAGAGTAAAGGGGCAGCCACCTTGCAACTGGGGGTGAAGGACCTCGCACCAGGACCCACAGACATTCTGCCAAGGGCAGGCCTCAAACCAGTGACCTTCCAATCACAGGCACATAGGCTTAGCCTGTTGAGCCACACACTGCCCCCTACAGGAGGAATGAGAGTGCAGTGCAGGACATCGGTATTTATAAGTATTCAGTATACCATTTTTATTATACTTTGATTGTTCATATCCTTTTTAATCTCATGCTTGCATGTGCAAAAAACACCCCCAGTAAATGAGAAAACCTGCTTGCTGAAGTACTGATCATTCCGAGGTCCAAAGTAGGTCAAGAAATTGACCTCAAGTAAGCGTAAGCTCAGCACCAATTCATATCCTTTTTGAGCATTTTTAGTTTAATTTTGTTTAATTAAACTTAAAATCACTTTGACCTGGATAAAACCGACAAAAACCTGTCAAGTGAGTTTAATTGCATATGTACTGTGATAGATGTTGTTCAAATAAATACCTGAAAGATACCCGATATACTTGTAAAAAAACAGCTTTTGACAAATTTTTTTGTTAAAATTTTGACTGGCGAAATTTCCCCAGTCATTTATTTTGCAGTCTAGTGGTCTCGCATAGCTACGTGTTTACAAATAATTTAAGATAAACTCATGTTCTTAATAGGTTCTGAAAATATAAAATGGGGCACAGCAAGTGTGACTTACATCTTTAACGTATAGTGCGATTTTCCTTTCTCATTAACCATGTACTGAAAAATCACCCTGTTTAAATCCTTGGCCACCAAAATAGCATCAAAACAAGCTACAGGAAAACCTCAGCATTGAGTCACTGTCAGCACTTAAAAGTCAGAATGCTTCCACCCAGATCCCAGGTGGCAGAGCAATCAGCACTATGCCAAAAATACAATGGGCAGAGAAAGTGGCCTGTCACATCATTGGTCCATGGGGCCCAAAAGCATGCCCAGACTGACACGAATGGCATCTGATTGGTCCCTCAGGCCAGGACTGAAATGCATGCTCACCGATTGGTCCCTTGCACTCAAGCCGACATGCCTGAATGAGCCTGCCCTCACGCCCCACTGGGAAAAATTACTCCTGCCCACATGCCTCTGGTGGCCAGAGCAGCACTAATATGACAGTGGACAAATGTTTCCAGTGTCCCCCCGTGCAATGCTTGTAAAGTACAGACAAATCCAAGGTTACAGTTCCAGAATTATGCAATCACCACCCATTGTGCTCCAGACCACATCATTTCTCAACAGACTAATATTTACTGTAAAGAAGTGATATGTAACCCTGAGGGCAAACAGCTAAATTTCACCACTAACCACTGTACAACTAATCTAAGGCCTAAGATGGTCTCTGAATGTGTAAGTTCTCCAAGTAAATCAACCAAGAGGGTCAAATGATACTGAATGCTTTCTGTGCAACTGTCTATCAAAATATGCAGGAGCCATCTAAGAAACCATCGAAGGTTCCATCAGTACTGACTCTCAGAGTTTGCCCTTTCCATTATCTGAACAGGACCACTCCAAGAGATCAACTGGATGTTTCCTCCTTAAAACAGAGCCTTAGGAACCTGTGTAACCTCGATAATTTCGGTAACCCATGATGTTTACCTATTTTTATTACTTTACAGTTTTGTTTTGTTTTCAATAATTATAAAGAAGCTGGCGAGGTGGATTAATCACCTCCAAAAGTGCTGGAGAAGACGTGTGAAAGCCGTGCGATGCTGCAGCATCACGCCAATCCGTTTTCTCCATTTGATTGACTACTGCAAACTTACAGACATCACCAACTGTGCGCTCTCGTTTGAAACTTCATTAAAGTAACAGAGGAAGGGTGTTGGTACTGCACGTCCGCACGCACAAGATCCACGCCATCTGCCGTAGTGTGGATCCAGTGTCCGACTGGGCGGAAAATTCACTTTTTTTCTAGCCAAAAGGCTGTGAGCGTAGTCACGGCGACCAAGCGGATGAGCTTGGGATGCAGCGCGGCATACAGCGGCCCGAGTGCGCCTCTGCAGTCAGTGTGGCTGATAATCGTCACATGTCACGCAGGGGCAGTCTTCGACATGATGTGATAGTGGCAAGAGTGATAGAAATTTGTATGTTCTCACATCTGATATTTGCAGGTAAATATCATGTAACCAGTTCCCCAGTGTATGTAAGACCCCATCTGTCTTTTACTGCAGATAATAAGAAACTATTTAACATATGTAATTCAATTTGGTACCTGGGGCTAAATTTTCCCACAATGCTGCATTTTTCTGTAATGCAAAATCCAGCTTCAGACCTGTTTGTTAGCAACATGCAGGCTTGAATGACTTTAATATATACAAATGTCACACCATTAAAAGAATAACACAGCTACATTTTTACAAACACATGCAATAAGTCATTGCACTTGTGATGCAGATTTATTAAAATGCCCTCACCACGGCCCTCTGCTTCCAAAGAGGCACACACGGGTGTCCTATTTAATCATCACGGTTACTGAATCTACGCGTAGTACGTTTACCGTGGCGGTGATGTTGCCATGGCAACAGGAGAGCACTTGCGAGACAAAGCGTTCCAATCAAAGCGACGTCAAGGATAAATATATGTGCGGGGCTTTGACAAAAGCCTCGAAGCCTGAATTTATGGCGTGCTTTCAGAGCGTGCTGCTTTTTAGGTAAAATCAGGAGCGTCTTGAGGAACTCACACAACCTAGTGCCTCAGAAGTTGTTTATATCACAGCACTTACACCTTCTGTATGCTTTCATGTCTATGAACATGCTATTCAGAAATGGGCGCAAATGTGTCTTTACTCATTTATAATCAAAGTCTCTTTATTCTAAGGGGAAGATTGTCATTAATATATCACATTTGTTATGGAGCATCCTGCCCAGGGTGTAGCCAAGCCTTGTGCCCTGTGCTGACTGGGACAAGATCCAACCCACCCCACCGCCCACAACCCTGGACCAGTATAAATGGATGGAAGCTGGATGGATAATGGGTATGTGTGTGGGAGGGGGGGGGTCGGTTTTCCGGAAAGACTGAAAGTGCCCCCCTATTGGGGTTCTAAGTGCCCCTATTTGATAACATGCACCCCCCAGCCCCTGACCCTCTAGCTGGCAAAGTTACCATGAGGGCACCTCCCCAACCCCCCGGAGCACCTGCCCCTTGGAAAGTCTGTGGGACTGCTAGAGAGATATATCACGTGTTCTACAACTGCATTTTAATACCAAGAAATAGTAAATAAAAACATTTCATTTCCCCAGGAGGAATGATTCTCAGAGATTCTCTGTGAAGCTGCTCTGAATATATCAACGATCTTGGTAATAAATCTAATAGGAGAATGAGCAGCCATATTTGTAGCTGGAGACTGTAGCTCTGCCCTGATGCTGATGAGCTTTTTCTCCATATTTGCCAGCGTAATGAGAGTTGAGCTTCATACACAATGATTCAGGACACTATTTTCCAAATCAGGTACCAGCGTACACCCTCTGGTATCCAACCCACACCTTCCAAGCCCAATGAACGGCACCTGGGAGCCGACTCATTTGGTCTGAAAGTGAATTATTCTACTAATTATGGACCTTTCAAACAAAGAGGAACAATTATCTCAGCCCCATAGCGCCGGCCCGGCTGGCATTAATCAGAAAAACCCATCAGTCCGTCGGTGAAAGGCAAGTTTCGCGGAGCAGACAGAACTCGAGCAGCCGGAAGCTCTAAACATGGTCTGTCTTCTGCTGGAGGGAATTAGCCAGAACCATGAAAATACGCAGCGGGGTAACCGCACCATATAAGGCACAATCAGGCACGTCCCAGCAAAGAGAATGACACCAGGAACCCCTGCAGAGCCAGACACCAAGCCTGCTGAGATCCCTCTGCAACAGAGGTGACGTGTCAAGCTCAAACCTTCATCAACAGCCCCAACTTAAAAGCACAGGCTTTTAAAAACTGCTAATGCCAATTTTCATTAAAAGTCTGTCTGTGATCTTAGAATTAAAGAAGTTTCTCAAGGAGTTTTGCAGAAACATTCCTCATGCACTAATCAAACCTAGTGAACTAATCAGCCCACAAACACATTTGTTTGGCTAATAGCACCCAGCCAGAACATTTCTTAAAGAACATTTCATTATCACTTAAACTCTCTTATATATTTATTATTTTTCAGCAAAGAACGTTTAAAATACATCAAACTTTGCATTTGATCATTGTGTCCACCTGAATTGGTTATCAATCCACCCACCCACCCACCCATCCATCCATTCATCATCCACCCATCCATCCATCATC
>JAODKM010000042.1:6441694-6454659 GCA_026780845.1 Petrocephalus sullivani
AGAGTGCTCAACTAGTTGGTTGAAACAAAATCCTGGTCTGGATTTGTACTTTCTGGACCTGAAATTGACACCTCTGCACGTATTCCAGGAGAGCGCGTTGTATGACGGAATTACAGTTATTTGACAGTGCAGAACGCTGGCTGAACTTATGTGCCTGTCTATTTGACATTTAAAGACTTTTCATATCAGTAACTAGACGTAATCTTCTTTCCTCCCAAAAGTACTATGGCAACTTATTTTGTAAGTGCGATTTTTTCCACCTGGTTCCGGGAAATGTACCGTTCCTTCATACAGAGACAGCTTCCAAGTGTGATTTGCGGGTGCTCGTTTCCGCTAACAGACGCTGTGTAGGAAGTTGGAAACCTGAATAAATCAGCAGCTCAGGAGCGCCCGCCTGCTGCTTACAGTTCGCAAATGCCTCCCTGGTAATTAGATACTTAGAGAGGAATTTCCCACATGGGTCTGTGTCCAGTATCTTAAGTTTTTTTATGGGAACGCAAATAAACCAAACAGCACACAGCAATGTCTGACATTCGGGTGAGTCCAGCAGTGTTTGCGATTTATCCCATTCGAAGTTCATTTGGTTGCTGAGTTTCATAAATCTTTAACTGTCTGTTTGGTCAGTATGTATGGAATAGAGCACCTACACCCCATTATACCACGCCGCTGTTTCAGTTGTGGAATCTGATTGGTCAGCAACATGTTGATTCGTTTTCTTTAACCGCAGGTAATCACAGGTAGTGTGGTCCTACTTTAATCACAGGTAGTGTGGTCCTACTTTGCTTAGCCGACAGTAAAATATCAGGCAATATTCAAAAAGTTCGTCAGCTGGGTGTTTTCCATACAATTAAACTACCCTACGTATAAATAGGCGTACCGAAATAATAATATATAATAATCCTATTTTTAATAATAATGATGTATTCTATATTATTATTGATGGATTGTGTGTGTGTGTATATTATATATAAAATTATATATATATATATATATATATATAGAGAGAGAGAGAGAGAGAGAGAAAGTAAATATTATAACTATATATGAGTATGTTTTTTATATACGGAACGAAAAGGTATATTACAAAGGGTGCCTTTCATTTCATCTTGAAATACCCGTGCCCGATCTGTCAGTAATAAAGATGACTCTCCGGGTAGTGAAACCGTGCGGACCAGCCAAGCGAACAGTCGGTGAGGGCGGTCACCGCCGCCGCTGCAGATGGGCAGAGCCTCGGGGCGCCTGGCCGCCTTTCATTGGTGACAAGGCGCGACGCCAGTCATCGGTAACCCCGGCCCAACCCCGCGGAGCGGGCCACCTGAGCACGCAGATCTGCGCTATATCCACCCGCCCGGGCAGCCCGTTCGCCAAGCACCGCGCTTCTCTGCTCCTAACTGGTGAGTGTCCTATTGCTGTGATGCATAAACTTTATTGTTGCGGGAAACCAATGCGTGTCGATTTATATGATGCCATTATAAAAGAGACAGGCACCACGAGGGACACTCTTAATCTTTTAATACCAAAAAGACATCAGATATGTCCATAGACTAACCAGATAGATATAATTAAACCTTTGAACCTTAGACCCGAATTGCAAAACTCTGGAACAAAAAACACTATCAACCTGGCCACGGAGACCGATGTTTTTCCTGTCATTTTCCTAGAAGTGAGAGTAAAATATGTTAGCCCATACTTTCGTTATGTATTCCAACACGGGACGCACGCACGTGTAGTAACTGCATGGTAAATTAGTGATGAGGGTATTGGCATCGCTATTAATAGAAGTGAGTCCACACAACACCTGATGTATCAGGATTCAGCCAAGAGCCAGACACCTCCAATGTAACAGTCCTGGATACAATTTAACTAGTTTATTATTATTATAATTATTATTACTATTATTATTATTATTCATTCTAAGTGTATCCGATTTTAACATCCTATCCAATGACATTTATTCATATGCCCACTGATTAAACTGAAAAGTGAGTCTGGAATGAGAAACAACAGCCCGGCTGAGCTAAAGAAACGACAGGTTGTTGTAGCGGATGCAGACGCCGCTCGGGATTTACTAATTTGACAGTAATCCGATTACAGGGAGCCTCCTCCCTGAGAGGAATCAGCAAGTTGTAAAGTTGTTTATGCAAAAATGCTCTGTCCACAGCAGGCTGCTACAGTGCAAAACAGGCCTAAATAGCCCATTTAATACCAATACTTTATTCCGTTAGTCATGTTTACTAATTATAGCCACTTAAACTGCAGTAATGTCATGATGACTATATATAGATGTATTTGCGCCTGAGTATACGTGTGTTTTTGTGTATAACCAAGTAACATAGTTTCCATTCGAACTGTCGCTCCAAACAGCAGATAATAACTGATGCCTGCGGCTATTGCGCCAAATCCAATTACTCACGTCGCCCAGCGGCAGGCTGTTCGGGTGATCGGATATTTTTAAACGCAGCACATGTGCGGCGTGAAGCCCTGGCACAGTGTGTCACTCGTGAAAGAGATGCGCAATAACGCCGGCGGGTTTTTACAGACATTTCTCACGGCAAACTGAACTGGGGCGAACGGCGAGCTGTGACGGCGTAACTGCCTAACAGGGCTGCCCAATACGTAGATGGCAAAGGTAGTGAGGATAACCCATCATCTATCCTCCCTTTGCATTTGCCACTTGACTGACGGGGGAGGGGGGTAGATCATTCTGACCTGTCATTTTAAAAATGGCTTGAGAGCCGAAAAAAATGTGGCCGCTCCTGGTGTAACTTCACACACATCTGTTTTTGTGGAGCCCAGACGCGAGGTGGTTCCCATAAACCCGACGCGTCTCGCATTCCGTGTTTACTGACCGGACGGCTAGCTCTGAGCCTGGCAAATCGGAACGCAGAGCCGCCGGAACCAGAGACCCGCCCATCGCCACGCCCACTGATGACCGGCCCAATGAGGACTGAGCATTTGAAATCTAGGTCTATTTGTCTAAGCCTAGCCAAAAAGTACTATTTCATAAGGACGGAAGAAATCATATAACAGAGTTGACATGACTGAGTACTTCAGCCTTGCACGGCTGGCTTTGAGCAGTGCTCCAATTAAAGGCATGTGGGTGGTCCCTCCTCCTATCAAAGACATATGCATCTACACTAGTGGCCAAAATTGTGGAAACACTTCCAATTTTTAGAGGCTGCAAAATTTTATTCAACTCCAGTTACTTTTTTAATCACCCAAAGTCTATTTGTAAAAAATAATTTGATTTGTTATAAACATTACCGCCAACATTCCTGTAGTAATTTAATATAGCATAACGCCAAAAATCTAAATGTTTTCACAATTTTGGCCACTAGTGGAGAACATAAATAGAAAATGTACAATAAAATGTAAAATAAGCACGTCATGGTCGAATTGCCCACCAGAGGGGGCCCCAGAGGCCCCTGACACAATTCGAACACTGGCTTTGGGGTAACCGGAAGGATCTTTTAGTACCATTGACTGAATTACCAGACTTAAATGGTTCCTGTAAAATTACTAACTGTTGGAAGTTGTACGCCCACCCAACTGGGTGAAAGTTTGGGTGTAATCAGTATCTCTGAGTCAGCAGCCTGCGCGGGGATAGATGGTGGCGGTGTGAGACAACCTGCCCTCTGGGGGTGGGAGGGGGTCACGTTACACGGAGGAAGTAAGGGGAAACGCCGGAGGTGCCGATGTGTCCTTCTTGGGCGTTCAAAAGACATACTGGGTCCATGAATTGTGACCCAGCATCCTCTTGCCTCTATATATGGAAAACACTCAGCAGATGTCTCATTCAATATCGGTCCACATAATGCTTCACTTATTAAACATCAGCCAACCGGAATTGGGCTCCAAATTCGTTAATATATGTGAATGTATGTACACTGATGAAGGCCTTGTATCAAAATATCTGTGCCGCACTCGTGGCGGATTTTTAACGAAAAAGAATGTGAAAACCATCCTGGGTTGGACTTCATTATTGTTAATCTAATTGTGTTAATATTGTCGATGGATTAATGGTACAGTGACCTCTTCTGGACTTTGTTAAATGGAATATATGGACAGAGATGTGTATTTGGTGAGTGAGCCCTGCGATGGGTGGGCCCCCCATCCTGGGTTGTTCCCTGCCTTGTGCCCACAGTCTCCGGGATATGCTCCGGACCCCCCGTGACCCTGAAAAGGACCAGATAATGGATGGATGGATGGATGGATGGGTGTGAATTTGCCTGTTTATTTCACTGCAGTTACTGAAAACTAGAGCAGGCATTGAAAAGTCTGTCTGGCGCTTGGGCGCTAGGGGGCGATAATGAGCACTGGTGCATTAAGTAAGATTTTCTGTTGGCGCTACATCGGTGGTATTTAAGAACAGCTATTTTTCAACTACCAGACCTTATGTCTGAGCCTTGGAGGTGTACAGGTCATGTTTGTACGTAAATTATGTCATGGTGACTGTGTCGAGGATCTGAATCGGCAGTGCTGACAGCTGTACAGCTCTCTAAAGAACATCCATGTTTCCCCATCCCTGCTGCTATTTTAGGGTGGGCCGCCCCCCTCCTGCTGTGGGTCTAGCGGTCCTCCTTTTTAGTTTGGTTAGTGTATATTGAGTTACAGATGCTAACCTAATTCTCATGTTTGATATTCTTTTTAAACCATATTCTGTTTCATGGCCCATATTTAACTTTGAAATATCCTGTCATATTCAAATGAATAGATTGCCTTAGAATTTTGCTGCATTATTCTCTCATTCAATGTTTAATTTGGTTTCATTCATGTAAAAAAAAATATATATTACCAAAATGTAATATGGGTGGCATGGTGGTGCAGTGGTTAGCATGTGTGGGGTTAGCATGTTTTCCCTGTGTCATCGTGGGGTTTCCCCCCACAGTCCAAAAAGATGTTGAGGTTACTTGGAGTTACTGAATTGCCCATAGGTGTGAGTGAATGGTGTGTGAATGTACCCTGTGATGGGCTGGCCCCCTGTCCTGGGTTGTTCCCCGCCTCATGCCCTTAGCTTCTGGGATAGGCTCCGGACCCCCCTGTGGCCCACAAGGATAAGTGGTTTCCAAAACTGGCAGGATAAATGCATTATGTTATTTCAAGTGTAAATTGTAATTAAGGTTTTAAGCACAGCCAGATCCCACATAGCAAAGATATGTCTGGCCCCTGTCTGCCCACCATACACAAGTTACAGCTAAATGGGGGGTGGGTAGTCTTACTCACAAAGGGCCGGTGTGTATGCATGTTTTGGGATAACTTTTAGGTCAGCTGTTCAAACCTAGGTGTGAGGACTCTTCAGACTCTTCCAATCAGTCCTCTAATTAGTAACCTAATTAGGGAGTTACAACAAAAACCCGCATACCCAATGGCCCTTTCTCCCGACTCCTTATCTAAATGCTGTATTACTCAAGTCGTACACTAATTGGCTTTGGATCTGCAAAAACCTACGACCAGCTTGCGATACTCCTGCTGTGTTTGTAAAGTTGCTTAATACATGGGACCTTGCATGGATGTCTTGCCAGTTAACAAGTGACTTGAGTACTACATCTTTCAGACGTGACTTGCGTAGGCCGGGCAGATGTATGCGTGCTATCAGGAATGTTTGGCATTGCTGATGAAGCAGTTGGCCTTTCAGAGGTATAACAGGAAGGTTACCGAGGAAGCAACACGATCTTCTCATATTTCGTTCCCTTTTGGAAAATGCCCTCTAACACCAAATGCCTGTGCTCACTCAGTTGGGCCATTGTCCTGCAGGCTCAAATCGCATCCGTTTTTGACAGCTTCAGTCAAAGCGTGAATATGACGTCTCAGACGACAATGTCGCACAAATATATACGACAACTTAACCCAATGAGGAAGCCTCTTTTTTTCCATTTTGTTTTGGTTTAGTTTTGTCGAATAATACAAATACGTAACTGTTTTGTTTGGCGAGCATTCCTAGGCAGGAGCAACATGGGAGCGCCACAGAAGGTCAGACATGCATGCTCAACACCACTCTTTCCCAGGGGACCCTCAGCCAGTATTTACTCTCTCCAAGCTCCCGGTAGGAACAAAAATGTGGACTGTCTGTGGGTCCCCAAGGAATGGGTTGGCAAACACTGCTCTACATGAATTATGGATATAACAGATGGGCGTAGGTACCCGCCTTCTGCACCTCTCAGGTCTGTGTCATATTAAGGACATCTCAGTTCCCAGCCTCACTCACCTCTGCTTCGTGGTCGACCCAGCCAGTTCAGTCCATAGTTCCCCAGAATTACAGCCACCTTGATCCTCTGTTTCAGGTCTGCCATGGAGGAGGACGTCCTGATGAAGGAGAGACTCCAAGCCATTACGGTAAGCAGGGGGGGTGTTAGGAGGGACTCCAAGTACTCATATACATTTATGAAACAATTATGATGCCACTAAATTCATACATCTGAGACAGTTTGCTTTTTTCCAACAAATTGTGTATTGTAAATAGGCTTTCCAAGACGTTCCAAAGAAACTGAATGTATGCCCCTAATATAATGAGTGAGAAACTGAGCCAATGCAGAAATAAAGGTTTTACATTCGTTCAAAGGACAAAAGTAACAGCCCAATACATGTCACATACATGTCACATGTGCTCTGAAGTTATAAAGAAGTGATCTCTCCGCTAGAGGTCTGCCCCCTTCAATTGGCTGTTCAACTGGGATCAAATCGAAAATGACTTCTTACCAGAGGCGGGTAATCCAGGTCCAAAGAGTCCAAAATCCAGACCAGGATTTTGTTTCAACCAACTAGTTCAGCACTCTGTGACTGAGACTCTTAATGCTCAACTGGTTGATTGAAAAATCCTGGCATGGATTTTTACTCATTGGACCTGGATTACCCACCTCTACTTCTCACGCAGTAAAAGGTATGAGGATGACAAGCTTCAGCATGCAAACGCGAGCTCACATTATAATAGCGCATTTGTCCATTTATCTTCGCAGGATAAGAAAAAGGTCCAAGAAGCTATTGCAAGGAAAAGAGCGGAAATCGACGAAGAGAAGATAAAGCTTCAGTATCTGAAGGTACGAGTCCGGGGGGCTCCGGGGAACTGCATGCTGGACTTGCACCTCTGCGGTTGTGGATGCAGTTCCCATCTGTGTATACCCCTGTGTATACACGTCTCACTGTGTTTGTGGGTTTCCTGCCACTTCCCAGAAAAAAGTATGTAAAGCCTTGTACACTTAATCCATTCCCTGATTAGACTTTTATGTAGCAATTCTATATATGATCAAAATTTGAACAACATCTATTACTACTAGCCGTCAATCAACTGCTTATCCCATGCATGGTCAAAAGTGCAAACAAAAAACATAAAATCTTTAAGTATAACCATAATTTATATTGGGTGGGACTCTATATCAGATAAGCAGTTGGAATTTAGATGATGGATGGGTTAATATAGATATGTGAGTCTTCTTTGGAAACTGTCTGCAAGTGCAAGAAGCCTTACGAAGGCATGCACACAGCTGTTCTCTCTCTGTCCCACGAACAGAAGAAGGCAGTACGGGAGCAGTGGCTCATGGAAGGTCAGGGCGCCCCCTGTGGGCAGGGGCAGGAAGGCAGCAGGCAGCACATGCAGGACCAGCAGCAGCAAATCAGGACCCTGCAGAGCAACATCTACAGGTGACACCAGACTCTAAAGGAATAATGTTACATGTATCAATAGTCATGATTTCAGAGCAGAAATAGATTTATTACTAAACACAAACAAGCATTTGTAAATATTTCGCTTACGGAATCAATGTCACATTGGTAGAAGAAGCATTTTATGCTGTAAGCCCAAGCAGATTGATGCCACTGGACCGTAAGAGTACTGATGGTGGAATGGAAAGCCACTCTAAAGGCCGTGCCGTGACGCCCATTCCATCACCAAAATGTTTTTCTACCACCATCGATTCGTTTTCTCAAGCTCACAGCACATCGGTTTTACGGTTTCCATGGAGACCACTAGACTAGCAGTTTGGTAAATTAGTTTTCTTTTTTTTGTAAAAGGCAACGTGAATTGAAAATCGAGTCCATCTCCAGCATGCCATGCGGCATCGATTCCACCCAGAGGCCTTAATCCCAGAGATAACCGATTGTGTTGCTGATAATCCACACTGGCACACCTGTCATGTAAACCTCAGAAACGTCAATAACAAGTGATTACAACATGGCTCCTCTAGACATGACAAAAGCACTGAAAATGACACAGCTAAAATAGCCATGTAGAATTACAGTCATCTGGTTTTTAACTATGGCGCCACCTGCTGGCCACTACTTGCAAAAGTTAATGCCAGTGCTTAACCTTGCCTTTTTATAACCTCATCCAGTTACTATCCGCTTTAAAAAGTGGCACTGTCTGAATACAAGAAATAACCCACATGTCCTTGACCGTTATATTGTTTTTTTTTATGTCAGACATTTTATTTTTTGTCTTGCAGTGTCAGTGTAACATAATTTTCATGGGATTTAATATGCAGCTATTGTACCTCGTGGAGCAGTGTTTGAATCGATGCCCTCTCCTTGGAATATTCCAAAGTCAGTGTTTCTAAAACCGGTCCTCAGGAACCTCGAGACGTTTTTGGCCTCTCCAAAATATGTGGACTGTCTGGCAGGGAGCTGGGAGGGAGCAGAAACATGGACAGTCTGGCAGGGAGCAGGGTGGGAGCAAAAATGTGTACTGTTTGGCAGGGAGTTGAGTGGGACCAAAAATATGTACTGTTTGGCAGGGAGCTGGGTGGGAGCAAAAACGTGGACTGTCTGCTAGGGAGCTGGGTGGGAGCAAAAATGTGGACTGTCTGCCAGGGAGCTGGGTGGGAGCAAAAATGTGGACTGTCTGCCAGGGAGCTGGGAAGGAGTAAAAACATGGACTGTTTGGCAGGGAGCTGGGAGGGAGCAAAAACGTGGACTGTCTGGCAGGGAGCTAGGAGGGAGCAAAAATGTGTACTGTTTGGCAGGGAGCTGGGTGGGAGCAAAAATGTGCAACTCATGAGGGGTTACAGCATCTATTGCCTCTCAGGGTCTGTGCTCTGTCTGGTACTGTTTGCATTTTGCCAGAAGTAACATAGGTTCTCCTTGTAGAATTGAGAAAGAAGTGGAAGTTTTGGAGAGCCAGGAGATGGTGATTTCCGCCAACGAGGGGTTTATCCTGAAACGTCTGAAGACGGTGGAAAGGTCTGCGCAAGACGTCATAAAGGTATCGCCCAGCACAGATACTCATTTAAAACATTTTGGAAGGCAGTAAATGGAGATTTTTTAAAATTATATTTATTATTATAAACTTAAATCAAGTTTTCATGTTTAGGCACTTGGCCAATATAATTTCAAATGACTGGGGGCTTAATAGTTTTAACAACCATACTCTAATGATGATTGTTTTTTTTTCTGTCGTCTTTCTGATATTCTAAATCAATTTTTTTGTTTTTTGTATTTCTGTTCAGGCAACCAAGACTGGAGTACAAGGTAAACTTCTGCAGTTATGTCGGTGCTGGCTTCGTTTTCCATTTTAAAAAATAAACTGAAGCCAACTGAGACTCATTTTAAGTTTCGTGTTATAGATTCTTCCCATCATGTTCCCTCCACAAATGCACCCACGTGGTACAGATCTCCACGCCTGAAGCATGATCCGGAGCCAAATGTGGACCAACCAACCAGAGGTTAGACAGCAATTCACAAATTATATATAATTAAAAACAACAACCTTCAACGCACTGCCTAGAGTGAAATCTAGAGCAAAATCACTTATGATATAATCCACCAATTAACAGGGTTCTCCACAGACTATCGTATGGTTTCATTGGGAATAGCCTGTTGAAATGACATCAAAATGACTGTGAGAGTTGACAGACAAGGATATCATATGTACAAATTTGATATTGTTCTCATGGGTGCCCTTTTTCACCCCTCAGCTCTATATGCCATGGAGATAAATGTGGAGAAAGATAAGAGGACCGGTGAGAGCCTGGTGCTATCGAAAGAGACCATCCCGCCACAGCGAGCTCAGCAGAATGGCGTGAAAGTCTACGACGACGGGCGAAAGTCGGTTTATGCCGTGCATCCAGGTGGGCAAGGCTTCATCGATGGGGTGAATAACCTCAGTCCTGATGAGGTGGAGCAGCTCCTGAGGACAGCTCCTAAGCAAGCCTTCAGAAATGTCCCGCTGTGCCATGGGTGGGAGACCTCAAGGCTAAGCAGCACGCCAGCAAAACCTGCAAGAGCAGAGGCAGACCAAATGACATCAGAGTCCAATGGAGTTCAGGGGTCAAACAGAAGTCCATCGAAGCCCAAGGTCATGTGCAATGAGACGGGGCAGTTTCGGGAAAGCAGACGTTCCATGGTGCCATCTTACATTCCAGTTTCCTGTAGTGGCGTGCCCGCTGGACACTATGGCCCAAACGTTGGGCACAACCAGTGGTGTTCCCCAAAGTCAGGAGAGAAAGAAGCAGTACAACAAACTCAAAACTCAAAGCATGACTCTGGGGACACACCTGCCGGGACCCCCAAGGAGACCCCTAGGGATGCCCCCCATTTGGACTCCCCAAATTATAGGAATCCACCATTCCTAGACTCCCAGAATTCCAGAGGCAACCTCCTGAACACCATGGCGGCTGATCTAGACTCCTTAAAGCCAGTCACGATGATCTTCATGGGTTATCAAACCGTCTCTGATGATGCCCATGCTCTGGGCCATGATGGCGCCATCCGGGCCGAATTGGTGGTCATCGCCAGCGACGACGACGACGACAAAGGCGAGCGCGGCGGGCTTTCCCACCGCGACAGGAGCCCCGAGACGATACAGCACCTCCCCGTGACCAAGAGCGGTACCCTGACAAGCAAGCCCCGCGCTGCGCCTTCACACTCTCAGGAAACCAGGCTGATTCCCATGGCAGCAGACGAAGATGTCATTACAGACGCCTCCACCGCAGGTAGTAAAAAGATTAAAAAGGGGAAGAAGCTGTGTTGCTCCCTGATGTGACTCACCAGACTAACATCCTCTCTTCTGATCTGATGCACTTTCACGATTGCTAACATGAATCTGCTTCCTATAAGGCATATGATGGATGTGCTCACTGGCTAATCTGTTCTTCAGGCCCTGCTCGTTCTGCATGTGTTTGCCTACATTTCCCCCTAACATAAACCATCCAAAACAACCATTCAATGAATCACATTTTCATGCCATTATGCAGGACCAGGACGTCTGTTCTTCCCGCACCTTCCTTTCTGAAACCATAGCAATCTGTGACAGTCCATCGAGGTTCTGGCCTGTATCAGGAACCATCTGGCCAAAGACTGCTTTCATTTGGATAGTTCCAACACTGCATGACGTGATTGGTTAAACACGTCATTGTCATGCAGTCAGAGAGCTATTGAAGAATGCTTCGTGTGACGCTGTTTATATGCTTTACAGTTTTTAATAAGTATTGTATGAGGAAAATAATATAGCCTTAACCACAGAACATTTATAGTGCAGCAATTCATCTCTGGTTCCACAGAGATTGGGACCGTGATTTTCTTAAATGGTTGCAGTGTATAGCACTTACTGTAATATCCTCTGCACCTATATGTAGCTATATAAATAGTTATTAATGAAAAGTCCAGTGCTTTTCTTGTGGATTTTGTCCAGGAATTTATGCCGGGTTGTATTAATCCAATCCTGTCCCCCCACCCACTTCACAGTTTTGTTCACATTTCAACTAATTATAAAGCCCTTGATTAACTGGCTCAGTCATGCAGATGGGAGCAGGCAAAGTGCGGACTGGATCTCGGGACCACTTTTTAATGCTGGTTTGGATTTGGCAGCATTTTATGTAGGTTAAACCTGTATTTGTTTTTCTGACGTCACTGACTTATTCTAATGGGAAAATAGCAGCAGATTTGTTATACCGTATGCAGTGGAAAATCGCACTGGATGCTGAGCAGTGTTGCTGTATATTTACTCCCACCTGGTGGTGATTGAGAGATATGCAATAATGGCTGTATAACCTGTTCTCGATTTGCGTAGCCCTCATAGTCCAGCCTGCTTTTATACTAACCTCTTTTAACTAATCATTACATTAGTATAACTTTTATAAATGCCCTAATAATATGTTCATTATGCTTTCTCCCTAATAATTTACAGTATTTCTGCTATATACTGCCTGGCCAAAAAAAGTCACACTTTGAATTTAAATCAGCAGGTAGTTTAGAGCCAATGATTTGACCATTATTACAGCTCAGCAACGTTATGCAGCATTAGAGTGGTCAGCGGAGTACCTGAATATACAGAATGGCCAGATTACCATATTCTAGGACAGGAATGCCGAGATTCATCGGGCTCGTAAGAGGGGTTCGAGGAGCATGAGGAATCATTTTCACACATGAACTGGCCTCCACAGGGTCTTGACCTTAACCCCACTGAAAGGCCTTGAGATCTGCTGAAGAAGGCTTTATGGAGTGTTTCAACTCACTTATCATTTATACAAAACCTCCATGAGAAAAGAATGCAAATGGATGGAAGAAAAACGTCGAGATATTGCATGAGCACACAGAATGTGCACCATAATCAAAGCTAAAGGCGGTCCAATTAAATATTAAACTGTGTGACTTTTTTGGCCAGACAAATCTTGACTGACTGACTTCTGTGGATTAAAACAAGTGTTAATTTTTCTACTTTTTCTTATTTCTGCACTTTTCATCACAATATTGTTTTACAATAAATCTATAATACATTTGTCACGGCTGTAACATATGTGATTTGTGTATATGTGTATGTGTGTGTGTGTGTGTGTGTGTGTGTGTGTGTCAATATTAGTGTTGGAAGGTTTGTATTGCATGAGATTTTGCAATAAACACCACAAAGAGCACTGTTCCCCCATCACAACTCCTGTCAGACACCCAACCACAAAATGCATTTTTAATTATCATAAACTAGCTTCCATCCTCTAACCCCCTCCGAAATTTAGCCCATTTGAAGCCTTGTCCTTCATCAGACT
>JAODKM010000042.1:6454759-6482707 GCA_026780845.1 Petrocephalus sullivani
TGTCCACCTCCATTAAGTATCCGGGACATCAAATGGCATTTTATAATGTGTGTCTGCGTTATATAAGCAACCTCACAATTTATATAAGCCGTAAATATATTTCTACAGAGAAACTGAATCCATCTTGCTGCTGTTAGCAATCACAAAGCTTTTGTCCCTCTGTAAATCCATGTAAAATGCAAGGGAAAGATGGCTTCTCTCTAGGGTCCTAGATTTCCGTCTTAGTCGTGATTTGCTGGTCTTACATTTTGAGAGATGAGAGGTACCCTTTTAAATTCCCCAAGCAGTTTTATTCTTATGAAAGCGGGTGTGCAGTATATTCTAAAGCGAAAATTAGCGCAATCTCAGCCGTGTTTTCGCACCCGGTCACGGCGACCCTCATTAGCGGGCCGCCGATGTCACTGACAGTCTGTGTTTTTCCCACAGCAACGCGTGCGGGGATGAAGGAACTAAGCAACAAGACTTAATCTCCCAGGGAATACGACCCCCTCCTTCCCCAATCACCATATCCTGCGAAGAAGCACAATGCAATGCAGATTTAACTATCAGGAGACCGCAGACGGAGAAATCCATAAATACAAACGAAACAGAGAAAATGTTTTTCTATAAAGTACAAGCTAATAACATCAATTTCAATATAATTCGGTGCCAGTCCTGATAAGGAAAGAAAATTCCAGCGGGCACCATCAGTTTAATCTGTTTCTATGTGCCTTTGAATGTGCTACTTTGATGCTGTCAGTTTCTATTAATGTTGTAAAATGTTTAGAACTAACAAAACGCCAACAAAAGGAATCTAAGCAAAAGTATATGAAATAATTGTGTTTTCTGCCTGCCTGCAATAAAGTTAAAAGTTAATGATAAAACGATATGCGGTATTTAATGCGCTCCAAATTAATAATGTAAGGAGCAGATCACTTCATAAGAGCTGGATTAGAGACATCAGCCGTCCTACACGAGCATGGTGTTAATCTCACATTATCATCGATGGCATCTACCAGCTTTTTAAATAAAGCGAATTTTTAATCGCCCTATATGCAATTGACTGTTGATAGCAAAGCCAAGTTAATCTACTTTAATAAACAGCTTGCGGATCCTTTCAGCCCAGTGACAGCTGTTGGTGGCATCCTTCCAAACAACCTGTGCTACTTTTGTCTGTTTTCCAAATATATTTCCAAAAATATGTTGAAAGCAAGTCGTCCTAATAGCCGTATGCAGACCGCTCGGATCAGTAGCACTGGTATTTTGGATCTAGGCGTTACATTGCTTTTTAGCACCCTCTTGGATGCATTACCATCATCCGGAATGTCTGTTCTACTATATGAATTAATACAACTCTGACACTATTCACCAAACGAAAGTTTCTGCTCATTTTCAGTTCCTCACCGTAGAATTTATAATGACAAGCATGTGTTCTACACGCATAACAGTGAGTGTTGACCTTTTAAATTAATAAAGGTAAGAGTGAGAAGTGCTGCTGTGCATATCCGCGGCGCGCTGGCATGGTCTGTCCAGACCAGCTGCAGGCTCCAGAAAAGATGACAAATGCAAATCCCAGCATATGGTCCATCCTCTTTCGCTCACTCGCCAATTCATCGGGCGCTTCTTGATGGTTTTACGTGTTATTTGTAATTGTTTACTGATGCGCTAATTGAAAATTTACTACGGTGGAAATATGCGCGGATTGACCAGGTTTTCCCGAGATGCGCACTGCAAGTCTGTCGGTCAAGCAAACTGACAATTATTGGCGTGCATTTAGATTAATCCATCCATCCATCCATCCATCCATCCATTCATCAATTCATTCATTCTCTGCCGCATATCTGGGGTCGGGTCGCCGGGACAGCAGTCTAAGCAGGGATGCCCACACCTCCCTCTCACCAGCCGCCTCCTCCAGCTCCACCAGGGGAATAAGCTACCAAGGCATCCCAAGGCCTGCTGGGAGATATTACCTCTCCAGCATGTCCTGGGTCTGGCCTTGGGTCTCCTTCCGCAAGGACGTACCTTTGGTTTGAACATTGGGGGGGTTGAGGTCCTCACCCATTTAGGGGGAGACATGACTATTGAGGGGTTGTATTAGCCAGTTCTGATTATTGGGGGGGTTATGACCCCCCAACCCCATAATTTACGCCCATGTCCTCCGCGTTGGACATGCCCGGAACACCTACCCAGGGAGCCGTCCAGGAGGTATCCCAGATGGACACCTGAACCACTTCAACTGTCTTCTTTCGATGCGGAGGAGCACCTTGGCTTCAGACTTGGAAGTGCTGATCCTCACCCCTAAGGTCGCCATCGGGGGGGTGGGGGGCAGAAGGTACCTGACAAAAATATCACTTGCCGGTCATCTGTTGCTGCTATGTTGGAGTGGTGCAGCAACGCGACACGTACGCAACGTGAGTAGAGTACCAACTACAGGGAGCCCTCGAGATGGTTTTGCTTTTCATTATGATTCTCGTGGCGACACTCCCTGAGAAGCAGTGCCTGTTATACATTGCATTTCCACATGGCGCGGTTCCTGCGTGCTGCGCGCTGTAAAACAACACGTCGCGTTTTCCCGTGTATGCCGAAGTCCTGTTTGCATTTCAAGGTGGCACGAATTCTGCTCCGTAGTTTTTATGTTTTAAATTATGATTTTACAGCTGTGTTAGGACAGGTAAGTGACTTAGGCTACGGTGCGTTTCAGCTTACACCTCACACCAAATTAGGGTTAGATCACTGTCGCAGGAACGGAGCTGCGTCGTAAAACGTGGACGCCCTGTACACTTCCGCGCGTAGTTTACGCAGATCTGGAGGGTTCACGGTCACGTCCACCAGGGGGCAGTGTGACTAAACCGTCTCGGCACCGGTTGAGTAAACTCATGACATGAGTTTGTGGTACATATATTTTTCAAAGGGCAAAACTGTGCATATTGCTTTGTGCAGGGCTATATTGGAAAGTTTTAGGACTAAAATGTGTTCTGTTACATATTAAGATATAATATCCCTGATACTGTATATATCCCACAATATATTGATTGTGATGCTTTTGAAATTAATATTCAATAAAGAATCTATATTTTTGCTTTTTTTCCCCATGAATGGAAAAGTTGAGTACTATATGTGATACTCTTTTTATTATGGGTTTTCATCTAGAATGTTAAGGAGGAAAGTATGGTTATACTAGCTTTAATTAGTAAAATAGTAAAATCTGGTATAATTAGCAAAATTGTGAAGTTTATCTATGTATATGAGCTTGGAGCATAGCACCTCTGGTCAATGTAGTGAAAATAGGCCCAAAAGAGTCAACATTAAACATGCAAAAATAAAACACTTATTTACAATGTTAACAGTGTATTATGTGCATCATATCTTTCTTTAGTAAAAAGTGATGGAGATTGTTGCTACATAGCATTTCATTTGGTTTGGTTAGCTTAAGAGATTTGGTTTACATTAGGTTAAGTTAGGGTAAAGAGTCTATGTGGTGGTAGGCTTACAAAACTTTTGGCTAAAGTCGTTTACTCAACAGAAGTTTGGGGGTGGGGTACCCAGAAATTTCTGATGGTGGCCCTGCTTGCCCTGGCCACCTTCCATTCATCTGCAAACTGGCAAACAAAATTATGATGTTTCTGTTATAGAGTCTTAATGATAGTGTGACCTGACTATATAGCATCTAAAACCAAAGGACCTGTCAGAAATCATCTCCCCATTTTTTTTTATTTGCCTAGAAATAGTATAAAAGCAGAGTGTAGGTTGCATCCTTGTGCAGAACATCCTCTGAAAACAGTACCCGTGACAGGTTAAGGTTGGCCTGTCTGTCACGTGAGGTTAGACTCTCCCATTGGCTGATCACCTTCCCCCCCCCCAAGTAGGTTCGATCTGAGTCCCGCCTACCAGGGTTACCATCAGACGGAGGCAAACACACACAGCCGATGAGCCAGCCAAGACACAGCACTGACTCAAGGTAGGAATGGGAAAAGTTTTTGAAGGTTTTTTTTTTGTAAAAGATGGTTGACCATTGGTGACTGCTACCCATTTAAGAGGAGGAGGAGAATGCTGTTGTATAGGAGCCAGCAGGGAAGAGGATGCCATAAAATAAGTGCCTACTAGTGGGGTTTTGAGGGAGGTCTGTCAGGTTAGCAGTGATATTCGGCTCTTTGAAGAGGTGAGGCGGGAAGGAGAGAATGCGTGGATGGGGATGCACACGGCAGGCAGTAAGATATCGGCATGTGCACTTCGCTGGAGTGTGTGGGCTGGAGGGCACATTTCCAGGAGGTGAGCCAGATTAAAACAGAGGCAGGGCTGGTGGATTTCATTCCAGGATTCTCACACACACACACACACACACACACACACACATCATTTTCTGATGCACTATTTCACACAGCAGCCTGTCACAAACACCCAGGTCTCCTCCACTATTTGGCCTCGGTTTTGATGTCATGCAACAATTGATCTATCAGAGTACTTTAGTAGTGCGGGCTTCAGGTGGATTTTACCGTCGCCACGGTACCTGGCTGAGTGCCCCACTTAAATCACATCCGGCGTACATTCACATTATATTCTGAAAAGAGCACAGGGTTGTCAAATTGATCTGGCTCCATCGATTTTGTTATGAAGTCAGTCAGTTTCATTCCCTAGATTGCATAGTTAAATGAGGCAGTGTTTCCCAGTCCAGTCCTCGGGGACAGTCCACGTTTTTGCTCCTTCCCAGCTCCTGAACTGTCTGGCAAGGAGCCCAGAGGAAGCAAAAACATGGGCCAACTGTTGGTCCCTGAGGTCCAAATTGGTAATCAGTTAAATAATGGATTCCAATTCCTATAAAATTAGCCAGTGTGACCATTAGACACCTTGACTTCCTTAGCGCGTATAGTTTGTTTTTTGCAGATGCTTATTAGGGCCTCAGATCTTCACGAAGGAGCTGAGGGGAAAATGGAGAATATGGGATTTCAGTAGTCCAGTGCTCATCGCTCATAATTAGTGCCAAGAATGTCAGCCGGTACCTTCTGTTTCCCCGCTACGTTTTTTCTGCTTTGAGGTGACAGCACCTATGACTTATCTGTATAATTGAACTGAGAAGAGGGAACTGCTTCCTCTCCTGCAGATAGAAAAAAGCCCGTTTCGTATAGGTTTGATGCAGATCCACCTGGCACACCCTGTGGGTGGGAGTATGGATAGATTTCTTGGACAAAATACCCAGGAAATCTAATGCTTTCGAGCGTTCAGGCTCCCCTGCGCTGCAAAACCCATGCATGCCCATCACGATCGATGACGCTGACATCAAACCCGCTGGACGATCTCCGCTAGGAACAGTGACTGGGACGCGGCATTGACCGCCGACTAAAATCGTGTGGGCTCGATAGCTGATCTAATAGCGGGCGAAGCCGGAGGCTCCTGCGCAGTGCGCTTCGCACAGGGAGGGTTTGGGGGGGTAACAGCTCGCTTGACGATCAGACACATCTCAGTGACATTTGTGCCGATACGTGTCGCGTCCGCCCGACTTCATCCTGCCAGGAGCTGCTCTGGAAATCAATCGGATCCATCGGAAATCAGGCGGAGTGACGGGGGGGGGCAGAAAAGCCGAACTCTATGCATTACTCGCGCCGCGTCGCTATTTGGTTATACCGGCTGCATGTGGGTTTGATGAAAAAATGTGGGTATTTTGCTGACTTCGAGATGATCTCATTTTGGCTACTCTGTTTGAAAGTGCTGGTAGGTAACGGGAGACAAACTATACTCCCCTATCTCCTTTCTGTGTGACATGACTGCCGCTGGATTGCAATTATTATTGTTTTTTTGCTTGAGCTTTAAGGGGGAAAATCCGCTACAGCTATCTCTGTGCATGGCTTTGCTGATATCCTCCTGTCATGTTCAGCTGACATTTTCAAAATCATTGGGATGATCAAAAGTGAGGGATTTCCCCACTGTTAATTAGGGGCTCCCTTTTGCAGGAATCGAATAACAGTATGCTGCAGCTAATTAAACTCTGCCGATCAATGCATTTTTACCTTGGGCAGAGATAGGCATATATAGAAATCAATCTACCACCAACGTTTGCACAATGTTTCAGGCTATTTGAATACATATTTGAAATTTCGTTGTATATGCTAATAAACTGTGTATAGGTAAATCTGGCATATTTAGATTCGAAAAATATGCAGTTTTCTCGTTTCGTTTTAGAATAAGCCGAGTGTTTGTGTTGTACCGGTGTTTTGCACAAAATGTATTTGACTGGAACGGGTCATAATGCTTGAAATGATCCATAACTCCTTTAATTAATTCTGTGATATTTTACGGTAATGATTAGACATGACACTTTGCACCCTTGCCCCCTTTCGCTGCGAGCAGAGTTGTTTCAGAGTTTCATGGGGGGGGGGGGGGGTCAATATATTTTATCATATTAATTTATGAGGGGCATCGTGTCCCAGAGCAGGAAGGGGAACTGAAGCCTCGGTGTTTTTCGTTTGCTATAAATTCATACCGCAAGATACAGCAGATATGCTTACGGAACCCTGTTTATCGCTGTCTTCCCACGGAGTACATTTGTCCAAATTTTAACCTTTGTCTGTTTTCTGGTTGGATGCTGAGGACTGGGAGCAAAGCCAAGGTTTACCACAGCAAGGGGCGGTTCTGCTGGGCAGGTCGCTCTCTATGGAACCAAAGATATCGCCTTCAATTTAGACCAAAAGAAACTACTTTTTCTGATTCTGATTCTGATATAGCAGATGGAAACAGACACTTGCTGTCACAAAGGGAAAACACACATGTGAGGGGGGAGAAATCATTTTACTACATTGATGGATCCCATGGACACGTGGCTTTGTGATACTGTGCCAGGAATAACTTAAATAGTGTAAATCACGTTAATCCTTTATTAAAATGATAAATTATCTGTTTATTGATTTTAATATCAGTCATTAAATATGACGGTACTTAACGGTACGTGAACTGCAGCGTATCTGTCATTATAAAAAGGTAAAATTCCCTTTATCGTACTGTATTTGTTTTATTTATGAAATCACTGGTTCTAGCGTTGTGAATCTCATGACGAAATGTTTGGTTCCAATCCTCAGCACCTCTTTCCCATGGAAGTACCGTCTTGAAGGGCTGGACTCCACTCACCCCCCCTCCCCAGCAGTAAAATTAGGACCCGACAGTCATGCACCACAAGAACCGAGCAGCGCAGGCGTGGGTGACAACGTTTAATCCAGAAATCTTACATAACAACTCCACTGCTTGTGCAGGGGTTCTCAAACAAGCACTGAACAGTATTCTTCAATATGTGTAATACGTGTAAACATTGTGTGTGGAGACTTACCCCATTTTCCTTCCTGTCATTGAGTGTCAGACTGTCCCTTAACCACCTCTGGTTATATATATAATTTTTTTTTTTTGTGCATGAATGTATTTAAGTAACAGAAAACATTCTGGTGATTATCTATTTTGTTGAGTAGTGTTTATTTATTACTTTGCAAGTGTCCTCATGCAGACTCGCATTACTCACGATTTCACACCAATCATCGATGCAGCGATGCGCTTGCTAAGTTCTTTAACAGAATTGCTGCATCCCCTCTGCATGCATGTTTTCACCCCGTCGGCGGCACAGTCAGCACACTGGAGCATGCGGCAAATGCACGAGTGCACATGCACCGGGGAGGCGAGGAATTATGGTAATTCCGAGGCCTCTGGGCCGTGCCTAAATGAATTCCATGGATTGCTTGAAATGTGTTTCACGGTGAATTATGATATCAGAAAAGATGCCTGCCCACCTGCCGCATGTGTCGCTGTGAAGCTGGAACAAAGCGACAGTAGCCGCTTGGAAGGGCGCATGGCGGAATGTGCGACATCTCGCAGAGATTCGCCCTGCAGAGCAGAGACCTAAGTGTAAATGGCTGTATATGGGTGCTTTTAACACCCTTTGTTGTGAAGAACAAGGATTTCACTTGGCGAGCAGGTAGGCATCTTTTCACTTAGGAGACCCCAGCTGTGTGCAGAAGAGGGTTGGAAAATGACAGGTTGAGCATTTCTGCAGCTTGAAAGTGAGGCCGCAAGGGTGTTAGTTGGTTAAAACCTGTTTTGTTCTGATTTTGCAGAGGGCCACGGCTGGCATGAAAAGGACGAATGGGGGCAAACTGAGAGAAGGCTGCAGTCACCCTCAAAACCCAACAGCCAAAGATCAAGAATACTTCTCAGGAGCAGTTACCATAGAGACCAGCCACCTTTCAGGCATGGCCACTGTAACTGACAATAAAATGGATTCTATGGAAACAGAGATGGAAGGGAATAGTGGCTTGCTTGCGGAAGGTGAAAAAGTTGGCATCCAGGGAGACATAACGCAACCCATTAAGATGGAAGAAAGTGTGGAACCGTCTGAGGTTCTGCCCCGAGACAAAGATGAAATTGCTGTACTTGAGAACTTAGGAAATGGAGATTGGGAGAGTGGGAGAGACATTAGTTGCCACAAGGAGGCTTTGGTCCTCGAGGCCGGACAAGAGGAGTTCAATCAAACAGAGACCATGACATCATCTCTCTCAAACTCCCCCTCAAACACAGAAAGCGTGTGCAAGAATAAATTAGCTTGCAAATCACAGGACCTGGTCGACCACAACAAAAGGGGCACTGCTATACTCACGGATGAAAAGGTCAGTTTTATTTCCACAGAAGACAGGCACAATCTTATACGAACAGAAAAAATGGACAGTCCTGTACCCAAGGAAGAAAAGGATAGTCCTATACCCAAGGAAGAAAAAGATAGATCTATACCACATGAAGAAAGGGATAGTCCTATACCCAAGGAAGAAAAAGACAGTCCTATACCCACTGAACAAAGGGATAGTCCTATAAGTAAAGGAGAAAAGGATAGTCTGATATCCAGAGAAGAAAAAGACAGACTTATACCCAATGAAGAAAAGGATAGTCCTATACCCAAGGAAAAAAGAGACAGTCCTATAGCGAAAGAAGAAAAGGATAGTCCTATACCAAATGAAGAAAAGGATAGTCCTATACCCAATGAAGAAAAGGATAGTCCTACATCCAGAGAAGAAAAGGACAGCCCTACACCCAGAGAAGAAAAGGACAGCCCTACACCCAATGAAGAAAAGGATAGCCCTACACCCAGAGAAGAAAAGGATAGCCCTACACCCAGAGAAGAAAAGGACAGCCCTACACCCAGAGAAGAAAAGGATAGCCCTACACCCAGAGAAGAAAAGGACAGCCCTACACCCAGAGAAGAAAAGGACATACCTATACCAAATGAAGGAAAGGATTGTCCTATACCCACTGAGAAAAGGGACAGTCCTATACGGAAAGAAGAAAGGGACAGTCCTATACGGAAAGAAGAAAGGGACAGTCCTATACCTAAAGAAGAAATGAACAGTCCTGCACTCACAGGAGATGCTGAAGGCAACGTGGTTCCAGAAGACCCAAAAGACAGCCAGAAAGCTCTTGATGTTTGTGAGGCATATGATGTCTCCCAAGATAATGCCACCCAGGGGGAAACAGAAGAGCCTATTTCACAGAAGTGCCTCAGAGAGGATAACTTGTCTGACATCTCTAATGAATCTTGTCACAATCTCGACCAAGATGACTTGAGCGATTGTTTGCAGGTCGAAATAGCAATTGTGTCATCAGACAGTGAATCTGATGACAAATGGCGAGCCATATTTTCATCCTCAGTAAATAAAGAGGAAGAAAGTGACGTATATTTGGAGAATAGCAAGGACACTGATATCCAGGAACATTATGTTCAAGGCATAGCAAGCACAGAGGACGCCCTTACAGACCTTGAACAGAAAACCGAAGCCCAGCTCCAAGATAGTGCAAGTATTTTAGAGCCGTCTGAGTCATTCTCAGGGTATGACTTAGAGACACAGGAAGGTCCCTGCCAGATTTCTACCCAATTTCAAAACTTATCAAAAATTTCTGAAGGTAAGGAGGAGGTACCTCCAAGCTTAGTCAAACATAGAACATACACAATCAACTCTGCAAGAGCCAGTACAGACAAAAAGATCCCCAGTGACTACTGCGTGATCCAGGAAACAAAGAGTGAAAATGTCAGCACGGAGCACGTGGACTTTCGAGTCGCTCGCAAACAGTGGCTGAAGATGGAGGAGCAGACGAAACAGCAAGCTCTCCAACCTATGGTCAAACAGGGAACCTGTCAGGGGGGACACAGCCTCATGTACACTCCAGTGCGGAACATCGAGAGGCCAAAGAAAGACATTGAGCTTGACAGTCTGGCTCTGAGGGAACTTGCATTTACCCAATTCAGCCCATGCTCTGAGGATTCAGGCCTAGATGACTCCAGCTACCGCTCCCCTTACGATGAGCCTGAGACTCCCATTGAAAGGGAAATCCGACTAGCCATGGAGCGAGAAGAGAACTTTAGAAGGGAAAGGGGGCTTCCCACATCACCCTGTGCCAACATTAGACCTGCCACCCTCTTCACAGGGAAGGTCAACAAATCTGAGGAGAGAAGAAAGACCCCAGACCTTCAGGAAGATAGCTGTAGACCACTGAGGTCTCCTAGCGCTAAAACGCCACCCTTTTCCATTAGCGCCTCGTCGTCATTAAAGAGTCCAACGTATCACGAGATGGCAGCCAACAACGTCATCATCCTCGAGCCAGATGCCTGCGGTTCCAGCGCGAAGCATTGCTCTCAGGGGCCACAGACTTCTCCAGGATTGAAGACGTTCAGTGAGTGGCCCTCGGACACCACCAACGTCATCATCCTCGAGACGTCCAACCTGATCATACGCAGCGCTTCCGAGTTCTGTCTCAACACGATCTGCCAGGATACACAAGAGAGCACGTTTCTAAACAACCCCTTCTTCAAGCTGCGCTCCCGGAGCACCCAGTCCCTGGTGGACCGAGAAATCAAGATCGTCAAGCAGAGGGAGGAGGAGCTAAAACGACAAAGGGCTCATCTTTATCCAAAAGAGAAATATGACACTGTTCTGGTGTCACCAAACTTAATGGAAAGCATAAACTTTGACAAACCAGGTATGTCAAGGCTGAAAAACAGCCGTTACAATTCCTGAATTCCAAACGTGTGAATTCCAAAATAGCACAAGCCATATGATGCAGGGAATCTTGATGAGAGTTAACATTTTATTTACCAGAATTGCCCGTAAGATGCAAATCATCACCTTCATCACCCCTGAGGACCGCTCGCAAGATGGACCGCTCCATCGTGTCCTGTGATCACAAGGTAAAGACTTCTGGTTATAATTTGTGCGCTTTCTGTGTCAAAATTTTATAGGAGCAGTTAACCAATGGGTCAAATTAATGAAATGGCTCTGCATGTGAAACTAGCCTTTATGGATGAACTCATCTCTCCATAGTTCACAGACACCTTTTCCGGAGTGCGTCGCAAGAGTGCTATGGCGATGCGATGGGAGGCAGGGGAGTTTGCCAATCACCAACAGGAGTGAACACAGGAGACCAATCACAGCAGAGACGCAGGAGATCTCCAGTTCTGCTCTTTTTTAAATTAGTCACGGTGCTGCGTTTTGTCTTGATATAGCCTAGCAACAAGCAATGTGCATCTGTCATGGATACCGAGGTATTATGGGAATGAAACGAGAACTACTGTGCAAAACGTCATGACCCCCGGTCGTTATATGAACCATGCCCCAATATGTATTACTAGATGTTTTCATCAAAAATTATTTTACGTAATTCCAATTTATAGTCTAGATCACAAATGGAACATATTTATTGCACTTAATTTTTACAAAAACAGATTTGTACTTTTTTTTTCTCCGAAAAATAGGAATTTATGAATAAGAGGTTCAGAATTGTATGAATTAAAAAACAGGAGACATTTGTTTAAAATTATCGTTACATTTATTCTCTAGGAAAAGCAGAAAAAGTAATCATCTGTGGTTGGAAAATGGATAAACATGTATCCCCTTTACATTTTGACACATATACAATAAATTTTGACCCATATAACATGTAAATCTTGCCAGTATGGCACTGAATAATGCCAGTTTCTAATGTATAGGTTTGTGCTTTAAGCTTCTGCCAAAGGTGCCAATCTTAAACAATATTAAACACTACAACCGTGGAAGATTTGCTATAGATTTTAATGTAAACAATTTTACTATTGTAGAATGTTTAAGCAATCATTTTCTCAGCAATTTTCTAATCATTTTTAATAAGGGAAGTCTTTATGGGTAAGAGTATTATGAGAATTTACAACACAGTCTTTACAATGTGGGAAAAAATGTAAAAAACTGGGTTCCTGTGGCATCCCATTAACGTTTTATTTTGAAAAGACAATGAAAGAACTGTTCAAAAAATGCAGTGCTATTTTATAATGGAGTTATTTATCTTCAAGGCTAATGGTTAACTGCTCTATATTGTTAATCACAGATAGTGAGACATAAGAAAATATACTTATGGGGTTTAATTGTTCTGTTTTTTTTCTCGGGGGGCTCCATGTAGTAAGTCTGAATTTCTCAACTTTAGATGCAATATTACCTTTATATTGTGGCAGAGTACTTTCAACACATAGCTACATGGACTGTTATCTGACAAAAATCTGGTTTTTAGTAGAATGTTTTCAAAAAGCAAACCAACTGAATTTCGATAAAATAAGGAAATTAACTATTACTCTTTTTTTTTTGCCTAGTGTAATTTTGCATGCTGAAAGCTTTATTTTACCTAACTGGCTGATACATGAATGAGGGGCTGTGTGTTGTCGTTTTGATTTGGGCTGGATCTGTTCGGCCAAACTGTGCGCTGAGCTTCAGTGTGTACGTAGCATGAACACTGTGGGTGCGTCGGGATGGGCGATATGATGTGTGAATAAACCGAAGGGGGCTGAAGGCAGTGAGCAGCTTACATGAAGCAGTCACATCGAGGGGACAGACATGGCTCAGCCAAATCAGAATCAGAATCAGGTTTATTGGCCAAGTGTGTGTGTGGCAGCTGGTGTCTCTCCGGTACATTGCAGTACAACAGGATGAAAACAGTACAGATTAAATACAATATAAGACATCTTATGACGAATGAATAACAAATATGTGGGACATGTATATTTTGCAAGAGGGTAAAAAAAAATGTAATCCTCTTCAGGTGAATTTGGAAAAGGTCACCCAGCAAATTTTAATGCTGCAGTGCTGCTGAAAAGGCATTACCGGCCACAGAAGGCCCAAATCAAACAGGAAAAGCGCTCATGTCTAGATCTTAAATCCACGTAACCTTCCCGCCTGGTTTGGAGGTCACCAATGCTTAACGATGGCCTTATTAACATGTGTAGATGGCACTGGTATAAGATGAATTCAAGTCACACCTAGTATTTCGGGTGCATTTCGGGAGTCCGTGTTTTTTGAGTGCCGCCTTTGATTTAGCAGAGAAATAAACAAGGTTACTGTTCTTATGGCTCATTCAAAGTTTATTAAAAAAGAAATTATGTATCCACTGAGACAGGTTGTTTTGTTGACCTATATATGGCTGTCTTTGAATATGGCTTTTGCATACAGTTCTGTTGTTTGCTCAGTGCGTGTTTCCAGTTTGCTAGTATAGCTGGCTTCATTGGTCAACGAGCACAAAACATGTTTTATGTTTAAAAAAAGAAAAATTACCGTCCTTTTAGCTGTTTTTTGTGCTCTTGTATTCTTAATCATATAGTGTTATAAAATAAAGATGATTTATAAATCTTACAATACAGTGGTCAACTCTGTGCTATGGATTTAAAACCCTATATATATATGAATTGTACATTTTTCAATTATTATTGCTAGAAAATACAGTTCAGTTATAACATTCTTGCATATAAATTTAGCCCTTAAAATTATTATTCAATTAAGAGTTAAGGCCCTTGTCCAGTGGCCCAACAGTGGCATGATTACTCTGGAGGTCATGGGACTTGAGCCCACAACCATCTGGTAATAGCCACAGATTACTAACCCACTAAGCGACACGTTGGGCGACATCATTCCGGATGCGGGAAAGTTCCGATGGAGGTAGAAGGGTCGATCCGGAACAGGAGTCACACACGGCTTATGAGGTATAAAAGGCTGATGACAAATGCCATGTTCCCGGCAAGGAAGAGGACCAAAACCAACTTTTTAAACAGGCTTCCCTATGGCATAAAAGCAACATTTATTAATTTGGTCATAAGTATTAAATCACATGAATGCAGAATACAGTAAATCGAAAAATAAATATAATGTATTATATAGAATGGTGTTTCCCAACCCAGTCCTCGGGGAACACCGGACAGTCCACATTTTTGCTTCCTCTCAGCTCCCAGCGCACCTGTACCAGGTATTCGGTGTTCCTGATTGGCTGGGAGCTGGGAGGGAGCAAAAATGTGGACTGTCCGGAATTCCCCGAGAACTGGGTTGGGAAACACTGATCTAGAATATAAAAATCGAAAAGTAATGGAGACACCATTATAGACAGTGATTTTTGAGAGGGTATGCACAGTAACCTTGAAACCTTGAAAGGGATTATTCAAAATGTATATCCCTTTTCATAAGATTTAAAAAATTAAATAACTTGCATATAATAGCATAGATTTTTCCTTTGAATATAGCCACCATTTACAGATGGCTATTCATGTGATGGAGGGAAATCAGTTTGGACTGTTTAGGTTTGTAGCACACACCAAAAGCTAGAGGGCGCCACATCGATGTGCGTTATGTGCATTAAGTCACCTAGCACATGCCATGTTTATTTTCCTGGAAAAGTGCCAGAAAAAGTGTTTTCATCACATCAAGATTTTACCTGAGACTCAGAAGACACTCCGCCTTCATCCTTGGCTAATTCCTTCCCTGTTAATGGGAATAAGTTTAATTATCAATGGGTTATTAACATGATGAGCCTCAGAGTGTAGAGACTCTCCTATAACAGCTAATTGTTAGAGTTGTTGACCAATCACAGTGGAGCATTTTACAGGTCTTCCTTAATTAATTTCTAAGGGTAAATACTTGCTGAATTCTCTGTGAACCTTCAGATAGGGTGTGTGAAAGTTTCCGGAAGCAAACTGACCGAAATGAATGAGGCCTCTTCTATGAAGCTCGAGCACCACAGCAGCGAGGGCGGCCCAGCAGACGAGCCCAGCAAGAATACCAGCGGAGCTGGCTGCAGGTAAGAGCAAGGCTTCCTGCTGGACACCGAGGAAGATGGCCGCCACTGGAAGAGACCAATGTCACTCAGTCCCGTGACCTGTCACACGGGATCCCGGCCCAGACGGTGCATGACTCAGGTAGTATTGTGCAAAACCGCCACAGAGATTGCGCTGGAAATTCCCGACATGACACTTTAAGAAACAATTACTATACTCTTACATAAGCTGCAATGTTCTGAAAGGAAGCGACTTACCAGCCAGTATCTGTGCCGTAATACCACCACCAAAATGAAGCCAGTTGAATACGTTTCTCCTATGGACATCGATGACATAAAACTCACATTAAAATTATTTCAAACACACATATACCAACAAGAACAGTTTTTTTATTATATAACACACATACACACGCACATATACATACACACACGGTGTAAGCCGAACCTAAACATGCTTTAGTTTACAGAGTATCTCGTCTTCTGTTTCAATCACAATATGACTCAGACCACATTTTTATTGTGTTATATATTAGATGTATTAATCCATTTATTAATCTCCTCAAGTTTCTCCTGGTTCTCCTATGATAATAATGCAAACGACGTCACGACGGCAGGTGACACCAAACGCATGTGCCAAACCGTGACCCCTCCTAATGAACCAGGCCACAGCTCCTCTGTCAGAGGAGAAGGAGAAACAAACCCCCTCTGCCCAAGCAAATGGCTTGCAGCTACCAATTAGAAAGGCCTGATCTGGCAGGAGAGTAGGTGGCAAACCTTGAAAAGGCTTTCGTTATGATTCATTTTAATGACATGCAAATTGGAGTAGGGGCGTGCTGTAATTGCACTACTATTCAAACACAACAAAAATGACAGTTCCTGCGGTGATGTGAAATATTTTTCGCACTATATAGCCGTTTAGCAAGTTAACATGATCACATCATCTCATAAACGTGCACACTTAGCCGTTTCATGATTACTGAACTGGTGCTAGAGTGCAACAGCCGGGGTTTGGTTCCTGGGAGTCTGCCCGTCTATCCATCCAATTTTTCCTAACTGCTTGCCCTATTCAGGGTCACTGGAGGTCCGAAACCTATCCCATAGGATAAAGGCACACGGGCTCCAGGGAGTGAAAACACTATACATGTAGTCACAGGCTACATGGGGTTAACACTAACCACTAAGCCGTATGGAGGTACCGAATGTAATTTGGCCTCTTCTGTGCAGCCCTAGCAGTAAGACCAGACCAGTGGGGGGGAGGGGAGGGGGGGTCATGAGAAATGGGGTCATGAGCTCATCCATACACTTCAGCTAATGTCTAATTTCTGGTTATACAAGTTCTCTTCTCATTCAGCCAGCAGTATCACAGCCAAGTCCATACCTGTCTGCACCACCCCCCGCACTTGTTCTGGGGTGCATTTCCCAAAAACATAGTTGCTAACTAGCAACTTACATAGTTAAATCCACGCAACTGAGAGAGTCCGCCTATGTTAGTTGCTAACAGGAGCTTTTGGGAAACGCACCCCTGATCATTTGTATGCTACTGATCGCAAAACACTTCTCTTTTGGTTCTCCTGCCGTATTTATCGAACCCGTCGCCTATCTGATTTCCAATCAGGGACCCTTCTAATTGTACCTCATCTCAGGCGAAATGGGAAATGCAAAATGCATTCAAAGGAAAAAAAAAAAAAAAAAAGCTCAAAATATCTTGTAGGTAAGCAAACAATTTCACATTACTGCACGGTTGCATCATCCCAGGAGAGCACAGCTTTTAGGTGACTGAGTCAAAGGCAGCATGTGGGGATGAAGGCTTACCGTGGAGCGCTGGGGTGCGGACGGAAGGCCGCCCCGATGGGCTGGAGGATGGCGAGGGCCATGACGATGCAGCCTAGGTAGGGATGTGCCCCCGCGCTCTGCAAGACAGCATCGGTAAATGTCGGGGAACCGGTCTGTTATGGGAAATTCATCCAAGTCACCATGACCAAGCAAAAAATGAACGTGCATGCTACCTTGAGGAAATGACTAACAGTCATGTCGTGCGTGTGTTACTACGGTGATTTACATTTCGCCATGACGGGAAACCAAACTAGTGGCAATGACTGCACGCAGTGATACTTACAGAGAGCACAAAATGTGCACTTGCCAGATCATTTTCTCAGGAAAAACATAACGAAGTCCGAGAAAACTAGATGTGCCTTTAAGATATAGCCTAAAGCAATAAAAACCATCATAAGATTAACCCTTAAATAAGGCATGTTCCAGCATGTTAAATTCCCTAAATGCCACAGATACCCAGGGATTGGCCAGCCATTGGCTGACAGGCCGGCAGGCCCCGCCCACCCCCATGGGCCTCAGTTTTAGGTAATGGCTGTGGGTAGGTGTTGGGGGGGGGGGTACATACGTCACTCCAGCCCTTTCTGTAGATGAACGGGAGGATGAAGCCGATGCAGGAGAGCAGCACCGTCAGCAGCATTAGGCCGCGGTGCACCTGGAGACACACGAAACGACACGCGCTGAGTTCCCGGGAGCCGCTGGGCTGGCTGCGTGCCTCCCGCGGCCCCCCCGTCACCTCCCACGACAAATCAGAGCAATGTGTGGGCTTTACGTTTTCATTCTCTACTGTACCAAAGCAAAGACAATTAAAATTGCAATATGACTGCACATAAACAGATAAAACAAAAAATAATATAATGGACAACCTTATAGTATAATTATGTTGATTATGTTGAACACCAAGCCAGCAACTAGAACATAATATCCATTTACTCTCACTATGGATTAAAACATAGTGAATAAAATAATAAATAAAAAACTTAAAAAATAACTAAAATAGAGTTAGAACAGTCTAAATAAAATGCCTTACATTTGCTTTTGATTAAAAAAAAAAAAAAATCCAGAACAACCCTCTGGAGGAACTTGTCCTCTAATGTGTAATAAAATGGTAACTCCCCCTATGTGAGTTTAAAGAAATCAATACAATAAAGTGTGCTTAACAGTTAATGGATTGTTACATGTAGGACATACAGGCAGGGGCGGCGCCAGGGGGGCGCTTGGGGGCGCTATAGCTACCCCTGGAATAGCACCCCTGTAGCACCCCAAGATGTAATTTTTTGTTAATGTTTATTTTTAAATTTTACATTTTACATTGCGTAGATACTATGTCTGACCAATTGAAAACTAAACATTTATAAAACAGAAAAGGATAACATCACCTAAAAAATGATCTGATTCAGCCAATGGGCAGAGAGCGTATTTAACGTTTGACCGTACGTACTTTTTTACATTCTGTGTGAAAGAGACAGAGCGCGCCACTAACCTAAAATGTGTGTGTGGTTTCCTTGTCAGAGATTGTCTGTAGGTTTGTTGTTCCTGCCTACCATGATGTGTAAGCATACATGTGTGTGTACGTGTTGTAATAAAAAACAGTGATAACACATCCCCAAGAAACGTAAATTTCACAGCACCCTAAATAAGAGGCCAAGCTATCCTGTAGCACCAGCAGTATACAGGTGAATCTTCACTTGTAAGTAAAAACATCCAAGTCAGGCTGGTCTGCCTGATATGACCAGACTGGGTAGTATTAAACATGTGAAAACCAGATCAGTACACACATATAATAAATTTTAAACAGACTGAAAATGACCAGAAGTTACTGAACACCTAAACACCGTAAATTTAAGAACAATCCAAGCAACTGGACACGAGAAGTCATGAAAACAGAATTTTGTTCACCGGTCAGTTGCATTAGAGCTCCAGTTTTGTATGTCCCAAGTGTATTGTGGCTGGCCATCCTGTTCCCTGCTCTGTCTCGTCACCCTTAGTCCCTAGTGTGTTCACAAGGTCCCCAGGCCACTGTGTGGCTGAACGGACTGAGTAACTGGCCACCATTCCAACCACCCCTTCTTTGGTTGTAGGTTCGAGGCTGGCCAGGCTTTGGTTTTGTGTTCTACCGGTTTAATGTTTGCAATGGCTTTTTCATTACAGGTCCATGGTTTTCGCTCCGTGTCCCCTGTTCATTGGATTGTCCATCTTTTGGTTTTCCTTAGTGTTCGGTCCTTTTCCACATCCGTTAACTGACCTCTCTGAGGCTGTTAATTGCAGATGCACCGCACTGTTGCCCCTTGTCCTTCGTGACTGGTTACTTGTTATGGTTCTCACTGCCCCCGTTTGGTTGTGTTATCAGCGCCCGCCTTTGCCACCTCAGTCAGTCATTGTAATTGTCACTTTGCCTTTGTGGCTGTGGCTGCTCCCCAAGCTGGCCCTCAGTCTTGCTCCCTCGTTGTGTCACTTCCTGATTACTTTTAGTTAGTTCTTGTTTTTCCCCCGTTTTGCTTCTGACCGCTCGTGGTCTTTCTTTTCTGGTTCCTCATTTACGTTCGCTGTGAGTTAAACAGTCTTTTGTTTGTGGTGCGCCACTCTGTGGGCAGTCCCTCACCGTGCCCCACCGTAACAGGAACATAACTAGTGACAGTCGACACGCCATGCAAGACCCTACCTGGAACCAAACCTTCTGCCCAAACAGTGTGCTACTGGGCCACTCCGCCTTGAAGAATCGTGCAACAATGATGGCGGTGGTCACTGTAGTCAACCAGGCGACGAGCATCAACGCCCCTAGCAGAACAGGTACAAGTGACCAGTGAACAATGGACAACAACCCATGCTAAGCTACTAATTATATAACCTGGAGATTATAGAAGTTACACCTCCCTCTGTAAATCATACAAAACATTATCGCTGAAGTTTAAGGAGGCTGAGCATTTTGACTGAGGTCGATCAGTGATACAGGCTGTGTAGACGAGGGACGTGCGGTCAAATAATAACAAATAACAAATGATGATAAAATAAATATTAACATTTGTCATTGCTCTGTGCTATAAATGTGTTATAAATGTATTTTTTTGTATGATTCCAATCATTTAATTAAAAAAATTTAAATCAAAATCGCAGAATTTGTGTATTTCCGGTTCAAACATAGCAAAGCCACACAAGGTGCAGCCGCGAGGAGCGGAGCCTCATCGCCTAGCACACACTCCCTCACTGACCGCGTGGATCGCACACACCTATATTATATGTCCTTACTTTCCATAGAATCAGCTATGTATTTCGCATATGTGGGTAACAAATTTATTCTTGCTGATCTGATATAAAACCACAGTGAAAAAGCCCGAGGTGAGGCAGCCAGTACCTCTGCCTCACTGAAGAGGGCGCCTGTGAGCCCACTGGAATATTACTGGTAAAATGAGAAAATCAGGTTCGCTATAGCACTCCGTTTTGTTTATTCTTTTTTTTGTTCTGTTTTGTTCTGAAAGAGCCAGTGCCTCACCTGCCACAGAGCTCACCGCACGCCACTGGTGTATACTTACCGTGAAACTTCACCAACAGCGAGGATCGCGAACCGCTTAAGTTCTCAGGTGATCCAGTGATGGATTTCAGCCCATTGGAAATAATGGGCAGGAGATCGTGCTGGTAAATCGCTCCTGAGGATAGGCAGCGAGAGAGAGAGGAGAGAGAGCGAGACCTTAAATTGGCATACAGGAAGCGAAGTGTTTATCTTAACATCCTGATTGGAAATTGCTCGCAATAAAATCCTGGAAATTGAAGCGTCCGGATATGTCTTTATACAGCATAATCCACAAGACAAACACGTGGAAATATACACGTATATTACACGCCAGAGGACACTAAGGTCTATAGGTCTTTCATATACTTGCAAAACACCATAAAGCCTTGGCAATAATCACCAGATAATCCTACTTCTGAAGCCGTTTTAGTGCAGTTTTTAAAGCTATATAACCATGCCACCGCACACCCCCATAAATCCATTAATTCCAATGCCGCGGTATAGAAAAAAACCAGCAGTTTGTCCATTTTACACACATTACCATAGAGTGCACAGTTAACAGTCTTGCCGAGGACGACCCGCGATTATTTTGCAACAAATATACAGCACTTTGTATAAATATTTATGGTAACTGGATCAGATGTCATAAATTTTCATTTCAATTTTTCAAATTTCTGTGATATCCACATGTAACGTCAAAGTACAGGTTCATATTTAGTATGTTCAAACCAATCACCAGCTGGCCAAGCGATCTTTCAAATTTCAGGCATCTATTTCAGTCAAATGCGACTGAGCCAAGGCTGCGGGACTCACCGAAATCAGCTCTTCCGTTTGCTATAAATATGTAGTAGTTATTGTTCAGGTTAAACCTGGTCTGGTCGGCGGGGATGCTGATGTTTCTGATGAAGCTACACTGGATGATCCCATTGGATAAGCGCCACGCCCTGTTGGTCAGCACGGCCTGGGGACAGAGAGGCAAAAGGGAAGCTGTGGACAAATGGCACCCAGTGACAGCAAACATTTCAGCAAGCCTGGACGTATAGAGTTTCGCAGAAAACACACATGAGCTAATAATTATGTGAGCCAGAGGTTCACAAACAATAATCATGGGATTTAGGCAGCAGGGATACTCTGTGACACTCGGACTGACATCATGCCTTCAGCTGCTTGTGTGATTTTAAGATTTTACTTTCCATGCTGTCAACTTTTGTCATGACACCACTGAGTTTAAAAAAACGAATAGGCCACACCCACGGGGAATCGGCTTCTTACCAAAGACGCCAGATCTGGATAAGTCCGGCCTGTTGTATAAGCAGCGTTGATCGACACAAGGTTCCCATTCTTGACACATAAATACACGTCATCGTTGCCCTACAAAAAACAACAAACGCAGATTTAGCCAGCCCTGACCTGTAGTCTGGCCAACACGGCCCACAGTATGAAGTGATGGCTGTATCTTTAACCTTTTTCCATTTCTTTCTCTAAATCACCTATTGCTTTTTATCAACCATTCCAAAAAGCTTCTGCTCTGCCCACTGAACACAGCTACGAGTTACTGGTTCATTTCAGCTCAAGCGACAAACTAAAAGGCAGAACACCTCTCTGATCTCCGAGTTCAAGTTTGGAATACTGCACACCCACCATCCACTGATCCAGGGACAGAGCAAAGGACACATATCCGTCGGCAGGACCGCTGAGCTGGAACTGCATGGCCTGACCAACGGGGGCGAATGAGAGGTAGAAACACTGGGGGTCCGACTGCGGATCACAGCCAACCGGGTACCTAAGGCATGACATTGTGGTGCCACACCCCACTGCACTGAACTGAGGACAGATAAAGGGAGAGAAGGACAGGGAACGATTACGAGCCAATCGAATGCAGCCGATTTAATCAAATGCAAGGGAGCTCATTCAATGAGGTACAAAATAAAATTAAAAGTCTGGGTCACCAGTCCAGGCAGGACGGAGGGGGCGGTGGTGGTCCCCGCTGCTGGCGGGACGGCAGGTGTTTGAGGACTAGCTCCAGTCCGCGATACCACTACACTTGGGACTTTCACCCAGAACGTGGAGAAGGACCGAACCACTGTGGCTCTTGAAAGAAAGAGATTAACAAGTTTATTCCTTTCATTTACTGTTCTGAATTCATCCCACCCACCTTCCTAAGAATAAATGGCCACCGTCCTGATGACCTGGGCCGAAAATACAGGGGTGGGGGCCCCTAAGTTATTGTGGGGGCCACTATCTGTGTTATAAAATGCTGCTGCAACAGCCAGAAAATATAAATTGGGGCCCCCGATAACTTGGGGGCGCGGGCCACAGCCCAGGTCAGCCTGTGCACAGGTCTGGCCTTGCTGACGGAAGCAATTAGTACTTACAAAAACTGCACAGTGGCGGGCGCAGAACTCGGGGCATTCCAGGTAACCTGTATTTGCTTTAACGGGGTCGGATTAGTCTGACTGACAGCAGAGCCCTAAAAAAAATTGATCGGTTAAGACTTTGTCATGATGCCACCTTCGCTCACAGGCACCACTGCAGCAAAATACAGCCGGATGGTGGAAGGCTGTGGAGGTTACTGGGAGCTCATCCCTGCCATTCGGCTGGTGAGCTTATACCTGCGTGGGCCCACAGTTCAACAGCTGCGACGCCGAAGGATTCAGGAGCGTGAAGGTGCCCACGGGATTCCCGCTGAGCTGCGTGGCATCCCGAGCCTCGATTAGGAAGCCCATAAATGACGAAGACGACGACGAGAGAGTTACTGAAACCAAGAGCGCATAACAATGACATTAAATGACCAGCTTGTATTTATATATACAAATTACATTATAATTAAGCTCATCTGCGTGTATCTGTAAGAAAGACTTTTAAAACGATGCAGAATACCTTTAATTTTGCCTCCTGGGCTGAACTTAGTCAGATCCACGGTAACAGTGTAGGGGCTGGCCGCAGAACTGGCTGCTTGGCCATGCAGTGGCATCATGGTGCTGCAAGCCACTGTCACCTTTCCATTAGGATAACCGTCCACGCCCACGACCCAGGCGGCCGCGACAAGCAGCAGGGCGCTACGCAGTCCCGCAGACATCTGAAACGACGTTAAGTAATATGCGATCACCGATGTGCGCTGGGGAAAAGCAACGTGCAAAGAACGTGCAAAGAACTTTGGGAGCACAGGGGCAGCAGTTACGAGCGAGTGCATTTTGCCGGTAATCTATCCGGCGCAGATATCCCCTGCTCTGCCTCCAAGATAAGGAACCGAAGGTCTTGTCAGACTTTCAACGGAGATCAGCGTTTCGTGGAATATACCGTCTTACGTCAGGACTAAACGGATAATGGGAATTCATATACGATCCAAGACAGGGCTTCCCAACCTTTATTTTTTGTCACGGTACACTTTTTATGATGCGATTAGCCCAGTGCACGCCATTGATTAGCGCACACTACCGATTGGGTCTTGCCAGTAACACTTATCACTTTGCGATTAACCTGTCGGCTCTTGAACATTCTCCGGAAATTTTCCTTTTTTCAAAAAAATCGTCCACAGTCTTATCTTTTTTACTACAGGACAGTTTTCAAATTGTCGAATATAACCACGAAAGGGTGTCAATTATTAGGGCGGCCTTATTCTCGACTGCGTTTGATTATGTGACTTTGCGCTAAACGCCTATTGGACAATTAAATAAATAGAATTAAGAACACAGAGCATCTTCCTCGTCGGAGCCGCTTATGTATAAGGAGTAAGTTAGAGTTACGGGAATCACGACAATAAATGATCACTAGACAAAAGTAGCATTAAAGAGCTTATCGGGTGAATCGCAAATTAAGGCTCATTTAATAGATAGAAACACAAAAAACACAACACCACCCTTCCGCTTAACACGCCAGGGCGTAACAGATAATACAGGGTAAACAAAGATCTAAACTCATACTAGGTAAACTAGATACACATGCACCAATACACAGGCTACCTATTGAGGGCAGGTCCAAAGTCAAACTGCTTCTTGGGGTAGAATAGCACTAAATGTACTTACCTTAACGCTCTGCCTCTGAATGCGTCTTTAGGCTGTAACACTATCTCTGAGCCGGGGGGTGGCCCTATGCTTGGATGGGCTTGGTTAGGAGATAGGTGTCACCCTGTAGCCTATGCCTGCCTTCTCTGCTGTCTTACAAAATCCCGAGGCCAAGAATGGAAAAAAGTGTTATTAAAGCATTTATCAGTGTTTTTTTCTGGTCTCCTTAGTAAGTTAGTAACATGTCATCGTATTATAATTTCAATATTATTGTTCATATATTTTTTATGTAATACTACATCTTAGTACAAAACACACTTACAAATTAACTAGGCCTAATGATGTTAACATATATAGCGTATTAAATATGACACTACACGCAGATGCACTGCACACAGCCAGGGAGCCTTTGGTCATCGTTGTGTAGTCCGGTATTACGTTAACTGATAGCATTTTCGATGCCTGATATTTCTCGAAGATTCCAAGAGAGTTTGTGACGGTGTTCTGTTATCCTTCACAGTTTTACTCACTGACAAGAATCATTTGCTTTTTCACTACAACTATGCGGTAATGTTTGTAAGCAATTAAAGAATGTTACAGACATCACACATTGGACGATTAAATAAGTAGCTAACTGGAGCAACAGGCTGCATAAAGTTCTGCAATCTCTAAAAATAAGAAGCGTTTCACAATTGTGGCCACTGGTGTACAGCTTGTCCGGTAAATATTCCAAATTAACAGAATACAAAATGTTTATACGCGTGGCTTACGCAGCAAACATTAAAATCAATAGCACCGTCATTAATAACAACAGACGTAACAGAAAGCGAATGTGTGTGTGTGAAAACTATAAAAGGGCAAAATATACATGAACAATGTTAAACAAATCAGCGTAGTATAACCAAAAGCATATAGAAACATAATAGTCACGAGTGACGTCACTGCTAAAAGGTCACTAGGAATATATTATGACAACCACAGCCTTACATTAAACGTAACACTCACGGGCTTTTTGGCGCGGAGAAGCTGTAGAGTCCGTGATGGCGTAATCCTGCTTGGGCGTAAGGCAAATTCACCACGCTTTCTCCAAAACCTTTTACAAAATGATTCAGCATTGGCAAAACTCAGAGGGCTGTACCATTCGAATGGCTGTCTCCTATTGCATAACAGGTATAATAGGTAAATGCATCTCAATCAGCTAATTACCAGGTTTAATAGGTATATTTGAGCAGGGAAATCTGCAGACTGTGTTGGATTCTGACACTCCAGGACTGGAGGCGGGCATACCTGGTCCAGGGAGTTTCCTGCATAATCTGTATGGTCTGTAGAGGGCGCCCTTAAATCGGAGAAAATTAATATCTGTTAACATCTGATATTCTGTACATACTACAGAACACAACATAAATACAGCACAGAAAAAAACGGTGTTTTCACGCTCTCTTTACACAAGATACAGGGCCCTGGGAGAGATATTAGGTCAGAAATCTAACACCACTCTATGTTTTTAGTTTGGAAAATCATTTTCTAAAGATGACTTGAAGCTAATTTGTTCCTCTTCCATATAATACACGCCCTATCATGTATCCTTTTTAGTGTTTTAATCCATTCAAATGTATTGTAAAATACAGATGATTATTTCAAACTTAAATAAAAAAGATATGCTTCTTATCCTTCCTATATCTTATTTTTATTATCTTCCTATTTCTTTGAATTATTCTTAAATATTTCTCTTATTTGTTATTGTAATTTCTATCTTAAAATATTTTTTTTTTGATAAATAACTTTATTCAACACAGAGACTATTTTGTACACATAAAAGAAGCTGCTTCTAAGAACAGCAATAGACCTTGTGGCAATGGATACGACAGCTTAGGATATACTCCAGGAATTAAATCTATACCATGTCCTGAGTAAAAATGGCAGCAGATGGCTAAGGAAATGCCTGGGTCTCTGTAGGGTTGTCACGGAAACATCCACAGCTCATTGGAGTTGAACGTCGAGGAATAAAACCTAGAATGTGGGATTTCTACCACAAGAGGGAAGCAAATCAACAGTTAAAATATCCATAATGTTCCATCTGCCTAGATTCATGTCAATTTGATAAATTAAACTTTCGTAAATAGAGATGGTTTGTGCTGCTTTTCCATGTTTACCTGAACCCCAAATTCTCCTTGTGTTCATGCATTTTCCCTTTAATATCTGACGTATTCGTTCATATAAAACTCTATATTGTAAAAAAAAAAACACTTTTGAAGTCTATTTAGATTTTTGGTTCCTTCCTGTTTACAATAATAAACTGTCTGTGTTTGGTTACCCTAACCACATCATTAATACGTAATTTTTCAGATTTTAGCATCTGAAAGATATTTTTTTTCCTAGATATTTCTTGTAACTACTGGAACTTGTGGCTTTGTAAATCCGTATTAAACACAGTCAGTGCTCCCATGATACCCCACAATCCAATTTTACATACATTTACACCATCCATGTACAGCGGCACGAGACAGCTAGTGTCCCCCATGTCTACAGGTCAACACACAGACAATACAGGGTTGTATTATATGGACTTATCGCGAGACTGCTTCCAAGAAGGGGCTGAACATAACGTTACGAAACAAAATTGCTCCTGTAACCAACAAGGAACACGCAACACAACTTCTGATTTGTGATTATAGGAGGATCTTTACGCAAAAAAAAAAAAAAAACACTCAAAAAAATTTTTAAGCCGTAACTCGCATTGTATACGCGCAAATAATTTTCACTGTCGCACATCCTCGGAGAGCTACGGTACTGCAAGAAACTACAGATCCGCATATGACACGCCTCCTACAGCTGTAGCGAGCTGCCAAAGCGCCATCCCGAACAAGGAAGAGAGCAGCAGCCAGGTGACAAATCAACCATACCACTTCTAAATGACCGTATTATGCATTTAGGCTGTTTGCTAGTAGGTGTATGTCGGTCAATGCAAAATGTTTCCCCCTTGGCAGGTTCGCGGAAGCTAACCAGGGTAGTAGGATAAATGTCATTTCCTATCCACTGAGTGAGGTCAGATGAAAGATGTCCGATGAAGGTGAAATGCATATAATCCTCCAAAAGGAGTGTAATCCTGCTAAACAGCTACTCTAGCCTCCTCCTTTCCTCGATGCTGACCTTGTCAGCTCGGAGCCAGGGTCCAGGCTCTCAATCTTGTTGTTTATTTCAATTGCCGATTGTAAAGAGGGTGTCGAGGCGCTGCCTGCAGGGACAGTCTGCACGTCTGCTGGGGTAGATGCATCTGCAAATTGCATTTCATTGGCGGGGAGCTCCACTGTAAAATTAATGAATGCAACACCGCATCAAACTGCGACCTGTTACTTATTAATACATGTAACTGATACCCATCGGCGTCATTGCCTGTTTAATTTGCGTTGGGACACATCACTGGTCTTGGTAGAAATGCATGCATGTCCACCTTGCTTTGACTCGGCCCGGATACCTTTTTACTAGGGCTGTCAAAATTGACGCGTTAACGCGGATTAATCCAGCGTTGTGATTAATCTGATTAAATATATT
>JAODKM010000042.1:6494459-6505363 GCA_026780845.1 Petrocephalus sullivani
GGAGAACCGCGTACTTCAGAACAGTGGTTAAATTCATTACGAAAATCGTGCAGATTTCGTCCCCCCCCCCCCCCCCCACACACACGCACACACACACACACACACATTAACAACAGACAATTAAAATACTGCTGCTCAGGGTCATAGGAACTGGGGGAGGGTAATACCACCTACTAAATAGACCTTTACCTTTAAATTGTTTCCCCTCCAATATCAAACTCTTTCCACCTCCACTGCTACTACTGCTGCACACAATAATCTGAGCTAAAACTATATAGCCTGATGCAAGTAAAATGTTTCCAAACTGGCCCCTGATCTCACTGACTGGCTGCGACTTTTGCATGAGCTCATGCATGAATTTGCCTGCTGTGAGATCTGCATTGTCAGGGTTTGCCCTGCGTAGTCAAGACGCCTTCCGGTGGTCAGCGTGGTGTATTATTCCCCCGGCAGAGGCCATGAGTGCCGGCGACAGCCATGAGGAGGGCCGGCTGGTGTACCGCTTCGGGGGTGAGCCCGTCGGCGCCTTCGTTCAGCCCAGCCTGCGGCCGCTGGTTCCGGGCATCGCCCACGCCATGTTCCTGGACGTTACCCACGACAACGAGTGCCCTATTCAGGTGCGTACGGCCGCGTGGGTCTGAGGGAGACACTAATCACTAACGTCGCTGGTGACCGCGCCCTAAATACCACCGCCCCAAGAAATTTCCGCGAGACACCCGGGAAAGCGGCAGGAAATCGCCATTCTGCTATTTCCCAGTGATAAAATTTAGCTAGCAAGAAATGTAACTGCTGCACCCTCACCAATTCTGCCAACAGGGGGCACCTGTTTACATCTGCGGGGAGAAATATTAGTAGAAGTATTATTACCGTAATATGGCCCCCCCACCCTGTGCCCCTGGCTGCCCTGCATCCGCCTCCCTGACGACAGGACTCCTAAGGTGGCATGTCTGCCTGTACAATTACATAGCAGGCAAAGGAGCACCGCTGTGACCCATGATCACTATCTGATAGTTCTGCTCCTAACGTCTGCAGCCTTAAATTAGTTCTGAGCTGCGGATAATTAAAGGGTGGGAGCTTTTGAGGCACCTGGGGCTGCCCAATTAAAATGACAGCTTCTCAGTCTGGTTACCAGTGGCTGACTCCGAAGGTTACGGTAACCTTGGTGACAGGACAGTGCAAAGCGATGGAGGCTGATGATTGGATGAGTAATGTGGCTGTGGGCTTTGCTTTGACAGGTGCGCTCAGTGTACGACTCGCTCCCCAGCTCGGCGATCGTCTCCATGGCCTGCTGCGCTACGGGAAGCACCCGGGGCTACGACGAGCTCGTACCCCACCAGGTAAGGTCGCTGTGCAAGGGCCTAGTCACCGATGTGCAGTGATCAGTAGTATGTAATACAAACATGGCGGATAGTGTGGCTTAGGGTCAAGGCCGCATCCTTTGGTGTGTCACACAGATCTCCGTGGTGAAGGAGGAGCGATTCTACCCAAAGTGGAACCCCCAGGCCACACCCTCCTCGCCAGGGGAGGTGAACCTCCGGAGCGGGATTATTGCTGGCAAGCTAGCGCTAAACCGGCTGCACCAGGAGCTGGCAGCCAAGGGCTTCGTCCAGGTGAGGAAGCCAACCCCCTCGTTTATGGCTCTGTGCCACCCGGCCCTCTTAATCGCCTTTGTTTCACACCAAAGCCCATGTACGGGGGCGGGGCCACAGGCACTTGCCTCAGCTGAATGCTGATTGGCCCCCAGAGTGGCGCTGCCCTGTCACTCTCCAGTTCAAAGCCTTTCATTTGCTAATAATAAGGTCGACCCCTTTCTGTGAATTTTGCCCCCCCTCACCATTTTAAATCTCAGAATCACCCTTGCCTGTATAGCAACAAGTAGTACGTTCAGTCGCCATTAGTCAGAGAGTGCTGTCTCTTGTTGCGGTCGGTAGGTGTACGTGGACCAGGTGGACGAAGACATTGTGGCCGTCACGCGGCACTGCCCCAGCACGCACCAGTCGGTGGTGGCGGTGTCCCGCACCGCCTTCCGAAACCCCAAGACCGCTCAGTACAAGGGTGATGTTCCGCCCATGTTTATCCCGGGTAAGCTCCGCCCACCAGTAAAGCGGAATCTGTTGGGTGAGCGCCGCCCACAGAGAAACTGCCCACGTGGGGCTTTGGTTAGTGATCAGTTGTATATGAGTCTTTTAGTAGAGACGGTATGCGGAAATCGAAAGGCTCTTTCCCTCCCGCAGGTAAAATCGAGGAGATAGTTCTGGAAGCGCGAACCGTAGAAAGGAGTACAGGGCCGTACCGGAAAGACGAGGCGAGCATTAACGGTCTGCCTGAGTATACGGTGGAGATTCAAGAGCACATCCAGGTGAGGTGACCTCAGGGGTGTGTAACCCTCCCCGCGTGGGAAGAAACCCGGGCTTTACATGCACTTCATTGTAGCTTTTATGTTCTTTTTGATAAATGGCTGCTTGTATGGTGGCTCTGCGCCTGTAATCAAAAGGTTGCCTCAGCAGGGTAGCTGTATCGCCATTTGTCCCTTGAGCAAGGCTCCAGAAAAATTTAAAGTTTCATTTATGTGTCAAAGCAGAGCGAGACTGGATATGTCAAAAATGAATACATTCCGTCATACCTTTTCTCATACAAATGGCAAATGAAGTTTTACTTATTTGTTGCATTTGCTGTTTGCTTATATCATTGCTGTCCCATGAAAAACAAGTATCTCCACAAATTGTTACGGGAGCGTGAGAGAAAGAGTTAATTTCTTTGACGAAAACTGATGAACGAGATGAAGATCTTTTCTTATAATATGAATGAAGATTTATTTTGTTTCCGGGTTTAATGCAAAAATTTATGTAAAGCCGTCTTTGGACTGGTACATTGTTTCGTATTACATTTTTGTCGTAATTTTCATCAACAAAATGAAAACGGGACACTTTGTTATGGGCAAATAGCTGGACGAAAGCGGCATTGTCAAGCAGGCCAGCGTGACATCCAAGGGCCGCAGCGAGTTTGTGCAGGAGATCACCTTCGAGAAGCTGACCCCGGGGAGCGTCATCATCTTCAGGTGAACGTGCTGCTTTTTCAAAGGCCACTGAATGTAGTGCGAGCAAAATGTCAATTTTGTAACAGCTGTCTAGCATCATGACTCAGGAACTGAATGATGTACGTCAATTTTAACTACAGTATTAAAAGGGGCATTATATGGCAGATAGAACACCCTTCTCTAATGGCAGTGAATCAGCAGGCCTGATAAACTCAGGGGTGGAGCCACAGGGGCCCAGCTGAAAGCCGATTGGCCCCTGGCATGCCCTATGACCCCCCCCCCACCCACCGTAAAGAATCCTAGAATCTTCCCATTCTGGTAAAACAGTGAAGCTAAATTGATCCCGTATGAGGACTACTGAGTCATGGTTACATGCCATCAGCAGTTTGGTTGATGCCAAACCGGCCCACTTTGTCCTTACAGGGTGAGCCTGGACCAGAAAGCCCAGGAGACCGTGTCCTCTCTGCGTAGCCACCTCATCCAGTTCAGCCCCCATTACAAATCCGGAAGCCTTCCTGACGACAAGGCTCCAGCTATACTGAAGACGCCATTGACATCGTCAGTACAGCCCCTTCCCCCTCGTCGTGATCATTTTGCTAATGCATGAGTTTCCTTTGGTATTCGTGTGCTTTATTATTTATCGGTTTATCACTCCATCTTACATCGGCACAGCATTATGTCCAAGCTGACCTTGGCAGACATGAACATGCTGCTGTTCCGCTGTGATGCCGAGGAGCAGGAAGACGGTGGAGGATGCTACAGCATTCCTTCCTGGATGGCATTAAAGTACGGTGGCCTACAAGGTACAGAAAGTACTAAAAACATCACTGTAAATTCAGTCCAGATTTCTCACGTCAGGTAAAAGAAACCTGATATTTGATAGTTATACTGCTTGGTTTGGCTGTTCGGTCTGTTTATTCTTTGCTTTCCTCGTCATCCGCAGGCCTTATGTCGGTGCTGGCAGAAATCCGTCCCAAAAATGATTTGGGACACCCCTTCTGTGACAACCTGAGGCAAGGGGACTGGATGATCGACTATGTGAGCAACCGCTTAGTGTCCCGTGGAGGTGATCTGGCAGAGGTGAGTGTTTCTAGCTCCTTCCTGGGAGGGAGCAAATATGTGGCCCATCTGTGGGTCCCCACTGACCGGGTTCAGAAGCATTGGCACAGGACAATCTTGATGGGATCTTAGTTTAGCTCAGTTTAAACATACTAGTCAACTAGTCAGCCTATACATCTTTGGACTATGGAAGGAAATGCAGATGAAACCCACTGAACCTCACATACACAAAGCAGAGATGGGAATCGATCCCCAGGCCCTAAGGTGTGAGGTGTCCACGCTAGCCCCTGAGCCACAGACACCATCACATAATAATTACATTTAATAAATGGGATGGATGGATCTAGCATTGAGTGAACAAACAGGAGAGTCTCTGTCCATGTAATAGAAGTTCTAGCTGGGTATACACACTGATTCTTCTCTGTGCAGGTTGGAAGGTGGTTCCAGGCAATGTTCGACTACCTCAAGCACATCCCACGTTATCTGATTCCCTGCTACTTCGATGCCATCCTTGTTGGAGCCTACAGCACTGCGCTGGACGAAACATTTAAGAACATGTCGAGGTATTTTGCCTCCTTTCTCCTGACTATGACGCTTAGGAAAAAGAAAACTAGAAGAAAAAAATAATCAACAAGGAACCAAGGTTGAGTTTTTAATATAACCGGTCGTCATAGAGTCCAGCTAACGATGGTGATGATGTCGGTCAGCTTTGTGCAGAATGGATCCACCTTCGTCAAGCTGCTGGCCCTGGGCTCTGTGCAGATGTGTGGGGTGGGTCGCTTCCCAGCCCTGCCCCCCCTGTCCCCGGCTCTGCAGGACGTTCCGTATCGCATGGGTGATATCACCAAAGAAAAGGAGCAGTGCTGCGTCTCACTGGCTGCAGGTCAGACACGCCCACATCCAGGGAGAGCACAGTCTCCACCCACAACATCCACAAGTGGCCCAGTTTCGCTGCATATTTAACAGCTCCGCCCCCCCCCCATCAGGTCTACCTCACTTCTCCTCTGGGATCTTCCGCTGCTGGGGGCGGGACACTTTCATCGCTCTGCGTGGCCTACTGCTCGTTACCGGCCGGCACCTGGAAGCCAGGTCAGTCCCTCATTCTGTCGCGACTTGATTCAATACATCATGATTGGCCAAGACAGGTGGCATATTTGGCAAAGAGCCACCAATCATAGCTCTACGATGCCTTTGATTAAGTATCCAACAAATGTAGGAGTAGAACTGGAGTGAAGCTTGGTTGTAGGGTATACCAACAAAAGCTCTGATACATGTGAGACTTGGGGCATTTGTGGCTTGCAGAAACATCATCTTGGCGTTTGCCGGGACCCTCCGTCACGGCCTGATCCCCAACCTACTGGGACAGGGTGTCTGTGCCCGCTTCAACTGTCGAGATGCTGTGTGGTGGTGGCTGCAGTGCATCCAGGATTATTGTGTCTGCGTGCCCAGTGGTAACAACATCCTTACCTGCCCCGTGTCCCGGATGTACCCCACTGACAGCTCGCAGCCCCAAGCCGCTGGAGTGGTACGTTCTGAGCATGCTCCGAAAAGCTTGCTTAAACAAGCTTGTACTATCACTGTCTGGTGTTACCAGTGTGGGTTTATATATATATATACACACACACTTTATTGATCTGCTCTTTTCACCTACCCTATCGTGCTCTCTATAACACACACACACACATTTTTGTGAGAGCAAGCTTGGTAGTAAAGGGCAGCCACCAGGGAGTTGCAGGTTAAGGTCCTTGCTGAAGGGCCCCAGGCCAGGCTCGAACCGGTAACCTTCCAATCACAGACACAGAGGCTTAACCCACTGAGCCACACACTGCCCCCAACATGTTATTTCTTTCAAGTTTTGTTTTGTTGCTATCTGTCCCAGGACCAGCCTCTATGTGACATCATACAAGAGACCATGCAGCGTCACATGCAGGGGATTGAGTTTCGGGAGCGAAACGCGGGACCTCAGATTGATCGCAACATGAGGGATGAAGGTGAGCCGAAGATCTAAAATAGCTAAAATAACTTTACCAATCTGTGACATTCATAAGCAGATTGAAACATCTCCTTAATTGTCTTAGGGTTCAATATCGTGGCCAAAGTTGACCCCGAGACCGGCTTTGTGTCCGGCGGGAATCGATTCAATTGTGGGACATGGATGGACAAGATGGGAGAGAGCGAGCGAGCGCGAAACAAAGGAATACCCGCCACTCCCAGGCAAGCACCCAGTTCCCAAATCCAACGCATCCTTCCTTGTGTTCGGTTTGGCCCATTCCTGAGCTCGGTTTTGTTTCTAGGGACGGGTCCGCAGTCGAAATTGTGGGTCTCAGTAAGTCTGCGGTGCGCTGGCTAGCAGAGCTCCACAAACGGGGGCTGTACCCCTACGCTGGGGTCACCATCAACAGGGAGGGTAAGTACAGTGAGGGCGCCTCAATTCAAGACGTGATATGCAACAGCTCAGTTGGTCCATGCTTAGTATGCCTGTCTAATTTTTTCATGTTTGTCTTACTGTAGGCAAGCAGCTCTCTGTGTCATACGAGGACTGGAATATCCAGATCCAGGCCAACTTTGAGAAGCTGTTCTATGTGTCACCTGACCCCGCAGACACCAATGAGAAACACCCTGAGCTTGTCCATAAGAGGGGCATTTATAAGGACAGCTTTGGAGCCTCTAGCCCCTGGTGTGACTATCAGCTCAGGCCAAACTTCCCCATTGCCATGGTGGTGGTAAGCTGGGAACCTGAGCTTTGTGCTTTCCAGTGTCATACGCTAGTGAGAGTTTCTTGCACAAAAATGTTCTGAGGGCAAAATGAAAAATGACATCTGACCAGATCTGATTGGTTATGTCTCAGAACCAGTCATTTTTTGTTCTTCCCTCAAAATACTTTTGTGTAAGTAAAACTCCCACAAGCATGTCATATGTGCTATGACCTTGCCTCACTCCAGTCTGCATGACATTGTTTTCCTTGGCTTCTCCAGGCCCCTGAGATGTTCACCATGGAAAAGGCCTGGGAGGCTCTTGAGATAGTAGAGAAAAAATTACTGGGACCTCTGGGAATGAAGACCCTGGACCCAGAGTAAGTCTACACCCTGGTATACTAATTTGCCTCACTGTCACAAATGGCTGGCCAAGAGAAGAAACATAAGCTAATCTACTTTGGCAGGCCTTGGTAGTAGTCTCCATTTAACGGCCACTTAACCAGTAATGTTCCCTCAAAATCGCTGCATAATGTTCCACTAACGCTATCTGAAGTCAAAACGTCAGTCGTGTCACAGAATCAGCATGAGAATGAGCTGGCACTAACCTCAGACTTTCTAATCGTTTACCCACCCCCCCCCAATAGCGACATGGTTTATTGTGGCGATTATGACAACGCCCTGGACAACGACAGCTACAATACTGCAAAGGGCTTCAACTACCATCAAGGGCCTGTAGGTGCATTCATATGATTGTGATCGCTTTCCGTTCAGACACCTTGGCTATGGGTCACCAGAATGCGCTTCCCTTTTTAGGAATGGCTTTGGCCGGTTGGGTACTTCCTGCGTGCCAAGATTCATTTTGCCAGGAAAATGGGGAAAGAGACCTATGACCGGACGGTGTACCTGGTCAAGAACGCTCTCTCTCGACATTATGTTCACCTAGAGAGGTACGTCGTTAACAAGCAGTGAAGCATTACCAGTGCAAATTATGAAATAAAGGGGAACTTGAAGCATTCATTTCTCCAAAGTCATCAACTGTTACTCAACTTTCCTTCCAGATCTTCCTGGAAGGGTCTACCAGAATTGACGAACGCCAATGGCCAGCACTGTCCCTTCAGCTGTGAGTCCCAGGCCTGGTCTATCGCCACCATCCTGGAGGTCCTTCATGACCTGTAAGACTCCATCCATTTCAGACCCTTGCACGATGTGGGCAGAGCCTCACCTACATCTGTCTTCCAGTTTTCAGTTGAGGGAATGTGTGCCTGGGATTTTTTCCCTATGCCAGCACTTTGTGGATTCAACAATATATTTTAGGGAAACAAATTTAAAGTTTCTACAGAATTATAGTTTACCGTGGAATAGTATCGATGCCACTAATACCAGTATACAAACTGTGCCTGTCACTTTGGGGAGTGTGGTTAGTCATAGGCCTTAGCTGCCTTCAAAACGCATCATAAAACCACAAATCACAATGAGGTCTGTTAACGCATTTCATTACATGTCTGTGTTTAGTGATAGATTGCACTTTGTTATGATTTCGTTTGAGCAATTGTGGCTTTTCAGGTGTAAATGCCTACAGCGATATTACCCTTATATTTTGCAGAGTGTTGTGTCACATTAAAATTGTGTAGTTACTGCTGTTGGTCTCTCACCTTGTGCCGCATTTGTGTCATGTTAAGCTGCATTTCATATTATGAAATAAACAGAAATTGAAACACTAAATGAGTACATGAATTTCAAGACTTTATATCAGCGTTTCTCAATCCTGCTCCTGGAGTAACACCTGTCAGAAAGTTTTCGGCCAAACCCACACTGCATACAACCTGCCACCTTCATTATTAGGCTGTTAAGAAACACCCAATGCTAATTAAGGTCAGGCTGGAGTGAGAACTCCCTGGCAGGTGGGGCTTGAGGAGCAGGATGGAGAAACACTGATGTAGAACATGATTTCAAAGTACACAATGTCAGGGGATTCCCCACCCCACCGTGGTCTGGACAAAAAGCTTCTACTTCTGATGCAATTGCCTCTCTGTTATATAGTGATTAAACACACACCGGGGGGGTAATCGATCAAGCATTTCGGCTTCAGATCCCCCCCCCGGTGTGTGTTTAATCACTATATGCAACAAATACATCCTATATATACACAAGTTATAGGACTTAAATGTTACTTCCCAGGCTGTACAACAGTCTTGTATAAGAAACCCACAAATCTTAAGTAATTTGCTGTAGTTTTGCAAGGCTGACTTGCCGGACCGACACTGAAAATCAACCGAATATGCAAGAGAGAGAACTGCGACATCGCCACAGCGCCCCCACACTGCTCAGCATAGTCACTGCACTTTAAACATCATGGCGGGGCGCCTACCCCCTCACCCACCCCCCCCCCAGCTCAGTTTTATTGGAAAATGCAGCGCATAAAATATTGTACTTCTTCCAGCTGGCTGGATCATGCCGCAATTAAGCCGGACATCAGAAACATATACAAGAAAATAAATTCCCCGGTTCCCATAAACAAATGCAGGAATTTCTTACGGGCATCTCGATTCTCAGTACGAGCTACTAAAAAAACAAAGAATGACTATGCTTTGGTTTTAACGGTTATACATTTCAGATGTTTGTAACAGGCTACAGTGCCGGATTAATTATAAAGCACTGATACATCAGCAATATCATTGTAAGGGATTTTTAACAATATACAGGGTAATTACACAGCTAAATGTCATCCAGCATTAAAATATATTTAGTATGTGATAAAGTGACAATGTCGCCTTCAGAATACCACTTCAGGGTTCACAATAAAACAAAAGCAAATGTATGTCCAATCACAGCAATCAAAAACCATCTCACCGGACTAAAATTCTGGGGGGGGGAAAGAAAGATACATTTGAAATATTATGCACGTTTTAGATCATTTAATTAGGATGAACATAATTAATTAACAATTAGGTGGATGCACTTACCAGTTCCTGTGATGAGGAAGTCACACTGAGTGTGGAACTCCTCACATTCACCCAGAAGATACTGTAGTTTTGGACAAAAGTAACGCTGAAAAGCACAGGATGTTGCCGTACTGTCAATACCACAAAACACCTTTTAACGTCAAAATCTGCATTGGCCACAAGGAGTGACTACATTAAATAAATGCATTCCGTTTTTTCGGAGATGCTGAATCAGCATGTTCTGCTAACCGGTTAGCTAGCTACGATCTTCTAGCTTAACGCACTAGCGATTTGTTTATTTTTTTTTATATATTTTGGGCAGAGGGCCCTGAATGTGGCCCCTGGAAAGAACAAATCCACCCAGGGTGACATCATTCACATGAGAGGCCAGCGCACAGCACCTGAACTGAATGTCACACAGGTCCAAGTCTCCAGGTGCCTCCCACATCGCCTGGAAGCTGGTCTTTGCTGCTTCGGACATGTGGCTGACTGATGAATTCTTGCAGGGAAGGAGGGGGGGGGTGGATTTCAGTGAGACTTTGGAAATTGGTACAGGTTTAAAGTCAGGTGGTGCAAATGCAACACACTGCAACAGAATTATTTATCTATTTCAAATAATTAGTGTTCAGTTAGTTAGAACTAGAATATTTATATGTGCATCTTATAAAAAGATCAATATTGAGGGCCTGGCTGTCTCTGGAAGGTCTGGTGACTAGGGCTGTCTGGACTGGGCTAGTCTCTTCCTTCTCAACGTTTCATACTTTATACTTCGGTTTTTCCCAGACCATAGTATCGATGCTTGTAACTGCCAGAGCATTATTTCCGATTTTGATTTGTACTTTTTTCTCCACCTCTCTGAGCCACTTCCTCGATTCGGTTGGCTGTTCCTGTCTAGTTCCCACTTTCCCCAAAAAGGGAAATGCATGGACCTGTCCATCGCTGCCAAACCTGCGTCGTGCGGCCTTTGCTATGCTCCGTCGTTCACCGATAACTTAGAAGCGGCTGCCTCAGAAGTGCCCGACGGGGTCATACCGTGACGTTGTTACAGCGGAGGCCTTGCGCTTGAGAAGTGTCAAAAGAGGTGAACCGGCCAATGGGGACGTGTCCTCCAACTTTACGGGCCTGTAACAGGAAACCTTCAAATACGTTTGCGCTACTGTTGAGAGTCACTGG
>JAODKM010000042.1:6505463-6516733 GCA_026780845.1 Petrocephalus sullivani
CACTTCCTCGATTCGGTTGGCTGTTCCTGTCTAGTTCCCACTTTCCCCAAAAAGGGAAATGCATGGACCTGTCCATCACTGCCAAACCCGCGTCGTGCGGCCACTTGCTATGCTCCGTCGTTCACCGATAACTTCGAAGCGGCTGCCTCAGAAGTGCCCGACGGGGACATACCGTGACGTTGTTACAGCGGAGGCCTTGCGCTTGAGAAGTGTCAAAAGAGGTGAACCGGCCAATAGGGACGTGTCCTCCAACTTTACGGGCCTGTAACAGGAAACCTTCAAATACGTTTGCGCTACTGTTGAGAGTCACTGGAGGTACAAAAAAAAAAACATAAGACGAGTGAAAAAAACAAGTCACTACAGGAATTGAAACAGTTGATGTGCAAGAACCACCATTGGACATAGTGGGGAGTTAATTCTTCAGCAGTTACCTGTAACAGTGCCCCCTGGTGTACAGGAGGATGCATTCACATTGACATCGTAGGGAGCCAGAGAGGTCTGAGGCACACTAGGGCTGTGTCCCGGGACCATGGTGTGACAAGCATCTGTCACTAACCCATTGGAATAGGCCTCTACTGCTCTCCTTGCGTAAGCAAGCATGGTTACCCTAACCAGAAGTGCCAAGAGACTCATCTGCGAAACAGAAAAAATTCAATCCAGAAAGTATGTAGCCAGCATTAATGTGATTTCACAGAACACATTACTTCACATACCTAGCCGTCCTGAACAGGTCCTGTGTAAAGATTTATTTTACAAGAATACAAAAAAAAAAAAATCTCCCTTCAGTAACAATAGAGGTCAACAGAACCTTCCAATAAGTCATAACAGAGGATAACAAATCAGTTCTGCCTGTATGAATTGCCATCGTCTACAAGCAAAGACTAAGAAGTATACTGCAAACTCACCTTTGCGTCAGGAAGATGCAGAAACGGTATTCATCTGATTACTCCCGGCACCCAAGCCAAGTAAATTGTGCCTCTAGCAAATATGTAGCCTTGGGAATATGGGCGTGTCCGAGTCAGGTGCCTTTTCCGTGTATTATGCAGATTGTTTGATTGTACCCATTTGGGAATGGTTACCTGAGACCTCTTTGAGAGGGAGGGAGGGGCATGTGCCATTTTTCTTTCAGGGGAAGTTCATTATTTGATCCAACCCCCCTAACCCTTGGTTGTTAGTTTCATGTATAGAATTACACTCAAATTCAGATTCTATATGAGCTTTCAGCTTGTCCAAAACCTCATTCCGAAAACAAGGGTATCAATGTGAGGTTGGGCCACCCTTTGTTGCTCCGGGTTGCCTCCGGGGTTTTGTGGGTGAGCACCATTTCAGCAATGGATGTGATTCAACTGGCCAATTCCTCTATTCGTTAAGGATGTCCACATAGTTCTGTCCACAGAGCATATAGTAATTTGTCATTTACCATCATTCGTAGGGCGCAAAGCTCAGTATTTTAAAGCAATAGATATGAATAAATATGAGGCCAGCAGTCACTGAAAGAGTATTTACATGGTGGTTAAGGAATGAACATTGCAGTGGTAAGTGGGTTCTAGTCAGTCACTCCAGTATAATAACCAAAATGTTCAAACGTTATGTTTACATGTGAATTGGGGCAAAGAAATTGTATATATGAATTAAACATATTTCAATAAACATTTGTAGGGCACTGCATTAATGGCGTTTTACATTTGAAAAAGGGACCCATGGTGATCCCTTAGGACAAGCGCAAGTACGATGTGTGAGATCGCAAAAAAAAAAAAAAAAAAAAAAACAACTTCAAAAAAATGAGGTGGCCACGAACGCATGCACCTCTTTTCAAAAGACGAGGATTTTTTTGAGCGCGGCACAAGGGACTTTATTGTTTTCCATCAAAATAATTTCAAGCAAAAATATCCATATGCAAAAAAAACCTGTACAGTAAATAAGATGGTTACAATGGGGCGGCTATACTCTGCACACATGACTCTGGCAAGAGGAATGTTACTACATGGCAACTGCAGCGGTACTGTCCCGACACGGCGCTCTCCAACCCGTTTGGGTCGATACTCGGGAGCGGTCCATCAGGCCGGGCTCACCCTCCCCCCCGGGTCCAGTGCCGTCCGATCCATGGGTGCGGACGGCCCGGCACACAGAACGGCCCTGGTGATCCCCGGGGCGCCCCTACTGGGGCTTGTTCTTACACGACAGGCAGCAGGCCTTCCTGTAGTACCAGTGCGTGCAGAGTTTTACTTTCAGCACCAGGGCGCAGTTCGCCGTCGCCTTGTCCTGACACTCCTCGTCCGCTGTGGATGAGACACCCAGGCTCAGGATAGAGGAGGTACAGGACAGTCCTCAGCAATGTGGACTAGACAATCAGGCTCAGGATAGAGGAGGTACAGGACAGTCCTCAGCAATGTGGATGAGACACCCAGGCTCAGGATAGAGGAAGTACAGGACAGTCCTCAGCAATGTGGATGAAACACCCAGGCTCAGGATAGAGGAGGTACAGGACAGTCCTCAGCAACAACAACGCGGCAGCAGCCAAAAAGACTAAACGGAGGCGAATGACATCAGGTGTGAGTAATTACCCGGTGCCTCTGTCGGGCAGGCCTGCACCTCACACGCCTGCCTTGCCTCGGGTTTGAGTGCCATGTCACAGCCGTGCCCCAGCTCCTCCCCCTGGTAACACTTGACCTCGCGCACCTTCGCCCCCCCGCCGCACGTCTTACTGCACTGTTGGAGAAGGGGGTAAAAAGTGAGCGGACCCTGACCAGGACCGTGCCAGCCTGACCAAACCTCAGCAGGAAGTCTCAGTTCATTTGTCCATGTAACTCAACACCAATAGCCATGAATGACAAACTGATCCTATAATTTGTATAAGCCTGCATTAGGTTCCCATTTCACATTTCGCACACAATGGCCCGTGTTCGGTACATTTCCGTAACTGGATTACACGTCGCAAGAAACACTGCACTCTTCACAGCTAGATGGACAGCACGGAGGTTACCTGGGACCAGGAAGTGGTGAACCACTTGGAGCAGGGCCTCTCAAAGCAGGCCGAGCTCACCGGCGGCTCCGGCTGAGCGTCGCAGGCGAGTTTGGGGAACTCCTTGAAGACGCCATTCTCCAGACCCGAGCAGACCACCTGCCGCGTTTTTACGCCCCGCCCACAGGTGGCGTTGCACTGAAGGGCAAAGCAACAAACACTATTTACCGCTCTATATCCAGCCTACAAACGCAAACCCTAACTCCACCCGGAACTAGTCACCAACCCACTGCCACCAGTATGCCTGTACCTGCTCCCACTCCTGTTCCACCCAGTGGGCGGGGCAGTTCTGTTCCCCACACGGGTACACTGCCAGGGGCTTCAGGTCCAGGTCGCACTGTGCGTCTGAGATGATGTTGCCGGTGCTGTTCTTGCAGACCACAGATCGTGTCATCCTCCCCTCTCCACAGGGCCCCGAGCACTGGCAGGGCAGGGAATGATACAGGCTGGGTTTAGAATTGGGTTTGGCCAAGGCTGTTCCTCACACACACACACACACGGAATAACTCAGTGCTTGTAACAACACAATATGTAACAAATATGTTATGTTATTACATAATGCACTGTCACACTTACTGGGGCGAATTGTTTTGCGTTAAAAACAATCATTGCATTTGGGGATAATGGACCAACTGCATCATGGAAGTGAAACTCACAGGCCCCCAGTCCGACACGGTCCACCTGCGGTCACACAGTGGCCCCTGGCACTCCCTCTCTGTCCCGGGGTGGGCGGAGTCATTGCACAGGCGTGCCTCCATGGAGCAGCGCACTTCGCGAATCTGCACCCCCCGCCCTCCGCAGCGTGCTGAGCACTGGAACGGTCCAGAGAGCGGCGATGCGCTGGTTATCGTTGAAGAGGTGAAACAATATTACATGACCAGAACACAAGACATACCTTGAAAACTACACACAGCGTAAGTGTGGATATCAAAACTCTAAATAATGCGAATGCTCTAGGATCGAAACAGCCGAAGACATCTTTCAGGAATTATAACCCTCTAGATCTTTGCAACATTTTTACCATATTTCAGCTGTCAGTTACTTTAAGTGGTTATTTAAGCGTTAAGTCACTTTTGTGTAGGGGTTACTTAATAAAACATTCTCCCCAGTCCTATAGGCCTAAATCAGGGGCACCAGGGTCAGCTCACCCAACGTTAGCGTCAGCTTTTAGCAGCTATCGGCTATTCCCCGGTGTCTCACCGCGGACCAGGCGGAGACCTCCCACTGGGCGCCACAGGCCCGGTTCCGGCACGCCTTGCGGGCCATGGGCTTGGGCAGCTCGGCGGCCCGGCACAGGTCGTCGTAAACGGAGCTGTCGAAGCCGGGCGCCATCATCCGCCAGCAGCGCACCGAGCGGAACTGGTGGCCCTCGCCGCAGGTGCGAGAGCATTCGCTCCATTGGCTGGTCTCCCACCTGCGGGGCGGGGCGAGATGGGAGGGCACATCAGTCGATGCTTTAAAAGCCAGGGACGAACCATTTCACGATTTGGGTGGGGGGTGTCATGTCTCAAATCAAGGAATCAACACAAGACACTGAAAGAGAAATGACCTGCAGAGGACCCCCCCCTCACTCCCCATGCACACACACACACACACACACTTTACCAGCCAGCACTTATCCACACAACATCCAGTACAAACTCCCTCCACTACAGAAACCAGGCCCCCTGCTGTCCCCCCCCAAACCTTGGTGGGCATTCCTTGCCGGTACAGAATTCATGCGTCGGCTCCGGGCGCGTCACAGAATCGCAGTAGCTGTCATCGACTTCCTGTCCGTCGTAGCGGACGCACAGCGCGTACGAAGCGCTTATCCCTGCAGGGGAACCACGTCATCCCCCAGGTCAACGACACGAACCTCAGGACCGACACCAGCATGACATACAAAACTCCCATTTGGTGCCAACAAATACAGAGCCCATTTTAACTCTCTGTCCTAAATTCCATGATTATACACAACAAAAGGGAATCTTTCTAATCTTAACAGGCACCAGTGACATCCAAGTAATGTAGAACCTGTGGACAGGACTGGGGCGAGTCTGACAAGGTGCTGATGGTGGGAAACGCTACTGAGAGACAGCTAGGATCAGCAGGGAGACAACAGAGCATGTGCTGTGGGTCATAGCAGCACCTGTGGTACATGTTGAACTGCAGGGGGCGTACGCAGATACCTTCCATCTGTACATGTCAGCCAGGCTGATGTCACGATCAGGAGGCCCCACCTCAAACTCATTACTGGCGGAACAGGGGAAAGAATCAAACGGAAAGGACTTCAGTTTCAGTTTTGCGACTTATTAAAATAATGCATCATAGCTACTCCTGCTGTGGCATTAATGCGCCGTTGGTTTAAGTAACAAATGGGGAAATTCTAGGCTTGGTTAACGGCACTCCGCATTCCTCAGTCTGCGTACCTTTCTGTGCCAGGTGCCTGAGCTGGCCCCACCTGGTAGTTAAACACCCCCACCTGCTGGGGGAGTGTGTCATTAGCTAAAGGTCCCAGCTCCTTCAGGAGTCTGTAGGGAGCTTTAGGTGACGAAACCGAACGTGGCTCAGGGGTCAAGCTCCCCGGGAAGACTTCCAGAGTGTTCTCAGGACCTTCAATGTTGGGACACAGTGCGGAGCTGTTCCTGCACATCCTCCGAGGGCCCCCCGGCTTAGATGGGATCCCCGGCTTGAAAAGCAGGCTCCTGAAAGGGAGTTTGGAAGTCCGATGCGTCCCGTTCAAATCAGCGCCGTTCCCATAGATCACGTTAGATTCAGGACCTGATAACGAAACGGTTAAAAAATTTCAAGCTGACCATTCAGAAGATGAGCGCCTTATGGAGTATATCCCACTCTCCTGAGCATTACATTTGAATACCGTTCTTGCACTTCAACGGAAGACAGACACGCATCATTTAAGGCGTTAGTCTAACTCACCAACATCAGCTGTTCCATCATTTTCTTCTTGGCCGGCCTCCACGTTGTTCTGAAAGGGGACGTCGCTGGAAACACTGGTGAAGTTCACTGGGGTTTGGAACCTCCATTCCAGAGCATCCGTGCCCGGCTCCCCAGCTACACCCTTATACTGGACAAAGGCAGTTGTGCCGTTCCCTAACTTATACTCCTCACTCACGTCGATCTCATTGTTGTACGCAAGCCCCACCAAAGTTTCGTTGGCGTCCCAGTCTGGGCTTGGAACTGCGTCAGGGGGCAGCTGGACTGGTTCGAGGGCTGACATCATGGCTGCCGTCGCCTGAGGCACAGGTGTCCGAGGCACAGTGTACTCGTACGTGATGTGTGGCATCTTCCCATTCAAATTGTTATACTAGAGGCAACGCAAAAACTATTAGATCCATGCAGAAATGTACTAGCCAGAAGATCAGTATCAATAAATGTGGTAACGTGTTAAAGCCCTTGTTGGTTTGAAATTACTAAGCATGAAATTCCAGTGGCCCTGTATCGTAGGGGGTATTTCCACTGCAGCAAGTAACATACCACCAAACTTCGTGCGGTGGAAATGCGCCCATAGTTTATAGTAGCATAACGCCCATATTCAACCTAACAATGAAGACAGTCTCCGATAGGCACAATCCTTGTGGACCAATGTCTTGCACACCAGTATTGGTCAAAGCCCAAGTGGTGCCCTTGGCAAGCTACACCGCTGTCACCCCCTTCCCCCCCCCCCCCAGGAGTCAACACCAACGCAGAAGATGCTGCCTTAGGAAATTGGGCATCATGCCCTTGCCAGGATCCAACCATGTCGTACATCTCAGGGAATGGTATTTAGTCAACCAAGACTGTTAGTCTTCATGTCATGATAAATATTTATATGAAACAGTTTTCATTTGAGACAGGTTTCATTTGACAGGTTAGGTACAGAACTAGACTAGAGTAGACTAGACACTAGCATCATCTCTCACAAGCAAACACCTACCATGATGTTAAGTCCTTGATTGGTAGGACCTTGGGCAATGATGTACTCAAAGCCATCAGCAAAGAGGCCAGCGGGTCGCCTGTACTTGAAGACTGTGCCGGCCACGTGGAAGTTCCTGGGATTGTCAATGACAGAGTTCCCGTTGAAGAAAAAGTGTCCTCCTTCATCCGACAGAGCTGGCGGGAGATCAGACACACTCACAGCAGTGTAAGACTTCAGTCATTCGAGGTTAGCCGCAATAAGCAGGATGCATCACTCATGAGCCCTGCAGGCCATCGTAATAGATTTTTTTTGACCAGAAACATTAAAAGATTATCTTTTGCACAGTCAGTGCTCTGCTTAATTGTGGAGGTCAGCAGCTGGACCCAGTTTTCCCAGTACATGATACATTAGCCATTAGAGGATGTTTTACAGGAAACAGCCTCCCTGCTCTGGTGTCGCTCGGGAAACTTACCAAGAATGTTTTCAGTCTTTCGCCGTTCGATTACTTGGATGTCGGTGGCTCCAGTGGGAATGTTAGTTATTAACAGGTAACCTGAAAACGCAAAGACGGCACAAATTGCTCGCAGCACTTCCAGCATGCCAGAATTAAGGGCTGAAGCGGCGGTTTTAAGGCCTGGGCCTGGCAGGCCGCAGTCCATGCAGTCATGCCAGCTCTCCTTAAACTGCAAACAGCCTCAGCGCTGAGTACGGGATCAATTAACATATTCAGTTCATCTGAGGTGGGCAGTCTACCAGGTGCATGATGGAAGAATCACTTGGCCAAAGAATTCCATTGTACATCTTTTCTAAAATCCTCTGATGTTGTATCTGTCAAAAAGCTCAACCATGAGGGAAACCGAGAGGGGGAGGAGACCTTCACACATAAAATTCAGAGTACAATACAAGCCATATTACCCAACAACTCTTTACGCATTATCAGCATGGGAGCAGGACATTTGTAGTGTAACATTTCTGATAATCAAGGTTAACATTCCCCGCGTGCCAGCCACATGTATACCTAACTGTGCGATTCCTTTTCGGTAGGTGCCCGAGACACGGTAACAGGAGCCCCCGTTTCCGCCGCAGACTCCGCACTTGTCCACCATCTTACCAGAGTACAGCTTCCCATCGCATCCCACCACCTGCAGCCCAGTTACGAGAAGGACAATCTCTTAAAAACAACTAAAGAAAAGCCATCAAGAACCAAAGGAACCAACTAGGGAACTAAGGCTTTTATCCAGGAAGGATTATCGCCTTGCAACCCAGCCACGCAAACTGAACTCTACATGCCGTGTATAGACGTTGGTTACGGTTAAGAGTCACAGCGACTGGCCAATGATGCGCTCACATACTTGACACCGGCCTTCAATGCAGACCCCCTGGTAGACCCCGTCCCGACAGTATGTGCCGTCTTGGGCCGGGACCAGCAGCTGTTTCTCCCCTGTGCTTGTGGTACACTGGAGGTCACATGGCTTGCTGGAGATGCTCATGTAGTCATCTGAAGAGGAAAATCAGACCAGCTTATTCCCTTTCCAATAACTGAAATAAAAGGATGAAGAAAACATCTGTGGGCATCCCACAATCGGACAATGCCCTCTAACCCTAATCTTGGGCAAATACAAACCCAATTAAGAACATCTCTGCCTAAGACAAAACAAGATTACAATTCTGGAATCAATCACCAGACCCATGTCTCCCCAGCCACCTCCTCCGGGGGGGGGGAGGGGGGGGGGGACACCCAGGCATTCCCAGGCCAACAGAGAGATATAATCTCTCGAGCGTGTCCAGGGTCTGCCCTGGGGTCTCCTCCCAGTTGGACATGCCCAAAACACCTCCGCTGGTTCCTTAGCATACGGAAGAGCAGCGGCTCAGGACTACTTTCATACCTTGGAATAATTTACTAGTTTTGGAAGATACACCGTACCCATTCCGTAAAGAAACGTGCAACGAAGCAATCAGAGTCACCCACAGGGAGAAATAAACAAGCTCACCCGGGTAAAGGGGAACCCATGTATAGTATCTTCTACCGAAGGCTTTGGCGTTGAAAGAGGAACACTGTTGCTGCTTAAAGCTGATCCCGTTGTTGGGGCACGGCTGGCGACAGGCGGAAGAAACAGACAAAACAATAACAGACTGACTTGCACACAAACATCATTTCTGCCTATCGAGGCGGTAAATAAGGCAGTAAATAACAAATTTGAGCATCCTTCTCGGTACCGCAGAGGCATTAATGAGGGACTCCTGTCACGTTAAGATTTACACAGCCTAACTATTGGGTCTCATCTGGCATTGACCAGGCTATTACTGCTCACACACCACAATAACCAGCACCAGCGTGACTTGCTCTCAGGAGAACAGTCATTCGGTCAACATCAAACTAACTGTACCTGATTCGGGCAGAGCTGATGCTTCTTTGCAGAACCGGAGCAAACTGAGGTGTTGCCATTATGTGCGGCTACAAGTCTGGGGGGGGGAAAATTCAGTTCACCAGGGATCCTAGTCCATACTTGGGTTCGGCATATGAAACACACAATGGCATAGTAAGTATCAGTCTGATGTTAAAGACCATCAAGGAATTCACACTTGTAGGTCTCACCAAGATTAGAGAGGCTGTACTTTCCCAGGCTATTTTGTAGTTGTCCAGCACCACTAAGAAACAGCCAGATGTGCACCCCCCCCCCCCCAAAAAATAAAATCTTCATCCCCACCACTATACAAGAGAGTGCTAATAAGATGCAGCTGGACAACTTAAGCCGAGAACTAATCAAGGAAAAACATCGCCGAGCATGGCTGCTCGCAGCTGTACGCACTGTGCGTACCCTTGGCATTTATACTTATTTGGCTAACGTTACACGTTTTATTCTTTTGCCTCGTTATGTCTGCAGCAGAAGCGTAAAGAGATGGGTAGGGCAGCATGATTTTGTATAAAATATAAATCACTTCTCTCTCACAATTCTCTTGTGATCCTTGGGCCTGTGTAATTCTCCCTTTACCATTATTCTGCATTACATGTCTTCATGAAGATGTAACAAACACCATCTAGCGATACATGCTGTAGCGGTTAACGTGCCGATATAGCGGGCCGATATTTAAACTTCATCGATACTGCAAGTTAGCAGCACCTGAGCTAAAGTCAAACCAAGGCCTACTGAAATAACTCATTGGACCATTAGCCATCATCCATAGGGGAAGATGAGGGATTTCATTGGTTCATTCACCACTTACATGAGATATCGAAGTACCGGTCCACAGCATGTTTATAGTTCATTATTAAATCCGGCCTGTAGATCAATCTTTCACTTTCCACAGAACAATAAAAACAAACAACGTAACATCATTCTGCTAATTTGCACTGACAAGCTTGGCAGGTTTCACCACCAGCAAATAGCCCCCCCCCCCCCCAGGCTTGGCAAGGGGCTAGGACATTTACCAATTATCAGTATCCATAATAGAACAAATATAAATATATATCAGTTATATTGTCTGTGCTTTACTATAACACTCGTTTTCTGCCCCCTCTAACTGTCATATGGAATAATGCAGTCCTCTCACAATAGTGTGCGTCCCCCGTGATAAAATCCTGCAGGTGCACCGGTTTCAGAGAGTTTAAAGTATATATATCAGAAGACACTTTTTAAAATACACTATTTGAACCAAAATAATTGTGTGACACTAGAGATGGGTAACTAAAGGGCAGACATCTACGCCAACAGACCGAACAAGTCTTCACAGGAGGAAAAACTCCTTGAGAGTGAATAATGAAGCTTATACGTCAGTCTTGGTTAAACAGCAGAAATTGTCAGACTGAGTAATCATTTACCACTATTTAGAACTAAAAAAAGAGGGAAAAATAGACTGGAAAAGCAAAAATATTGAAATATATGGACACCTCGAGCACTACAAGTTGAGTCTAGGGTTTGACCGAGTACCAGGACTCGTCAGGGTGTCATTAGCGACTCATTCAGCAGGTAAATGGGAATTATATTCTTCCTGAATTATCCTGGCTCAAAGGTTCAAACAAGAGCCGAGTACCGGTGTTCTGTTGCCGGAGGGCGGGGCCCTATTGAAAGAGGGCGGGGCCATGTTTAGAAGTGGGTGGATCACCATGGAAAGGGGGCGGATACCTCTGCTGCAAACAGTGGCGCTCCTGCGACCGGACTCCTCCTCCACAGGTCCGCGAGCAGGTGGACCAGCTGCTCCACTCCCCCCACCACTGGGCCACCTCCTGGGGCCGTCTCTGTGGCTCCGCCCCCTTTTCACTACTGTCCTGGCAGGGACAGAGAGACAGTGCTTAATTTCCATGACACACCGCCACCCCCCTTCCTCACCAGCTGTGACCCCCTGTTTCCTCCC
>JAODKM010000042.1:6529680-6559121 GCA_026780845.1 Petrocephalus sullivani
TGGAGAGTTTAGGGATGAGAATTAAAAAACACAAAAAAAATCAGAGAACAACCTGAATCTGTTTAAGTGTAATAACTAAAGTCTATGTATTTTATGCACATTCTTATGTTATCCACCATTAAAACACCCATTTAAGACCGTGCTTGTTTTACCCCGTGACAGGGTAAATACGACGAGAGGATTCTTGGAAACCCAGGACTTTCCAGACCCTTGCTAAAGAGAAGTCAGCCTGAACTTCAGAAAGGAACCAAACATGATCAAGAAGAACAGAAAAGCCCTCCACGATCTAAGGCCGCTTCTCAGGACGTGGTCATCAGAGGTGTGACATACTATAAATCAGACACGAGCGACAATGTGGACTTGGAGGACCAAGGTAAGTGGACTGCAGGCTCTATGGCACTGTAGGTACTTCATCCAAGACAAAATGGGTCATTTCTGTACCTTTTGATTTAGAGTATTACTAAAGTCACATTACACTATTACAGCCTAACCTCTATATACGACATAGACTATATACTTTACTATACAATACTTTGCTATACTATACTATAACAGCCTTTACCTCTCCATCTCTTGTCTATTCATCCATTTTTAATAACCCTTTAGCAAGTTATGGATGATATGATCTAGAGCTTATCCCAGGACACAGGGCATAAGGATGCACACTAAATGGGATGTCAGGCTTTCACGAGTCACCCGCACTAATGGTAATCTGGACTCACCGGTTTATTTTCATGTGTTTTGATCACGGGAGAAACACGTAAGGGGGGTTTAAAGGGGCGTGAGGAGCGATGTGAGGAAAAGGCGCCTCTTTGTGTTGCCTGGACAGCAGTGCCTGATGAGACTGTCAGCGGTGACGGCTCTGTTGATCTGCTCGTTGAAGATCAGCTCCTCCAGGAGAGACGGGGCCTTTTCAAAGCCAGCAAGAAAGCAAAGAAGGCAGTTGGCAAAGTGGCCCAGGTCGATCGAATGGGCCCCACCACCCAGAAACTCAATGTCACGATAGCTGAGGTGGACCTGCCCACCACCACTGCCGATCCGGCCACAACAAAGCAAATCACAATGCAATCAGCCAAAGCCAAGGATCCACCCATGGCTACCACCGCCAGTCCCCAAACCACCACAGCGACCACAACGACGAGGTCCACGCCAGCGAGTTTTACACCAGCTATTCTCAACACGACCACCAGAAATACAGTTTCCAATGTCTCTTCACCATCTACCACAACCGGCCAGGCAGAAAAACCAAAGTACCGCATCAGCTGGACCGAGAGTCCCAATGACCAAAAAATGGCTGCCGAATCCCAGAAGAACCCTGGTAAGAATTAGTTTTCTTTGTAGTGGTTGGAGTCATAGAGCTACGTCCATGTGCCACTTCAAATCGTTTGTTTACATGCCATAATTCCTTCCCTTTCAAAAACCTCCAACAACCCATTAAATGGATCAGGCGAAGCACTGATTCATAATCATCTGAGGCAGTGCTGGAAATGATGGAGTGATGAGGTTGCTAAAATGCCCTTAATAGCAGACTTGGTCTTCCCGTTAATAACCCATCATTTTTGCTTAATAGATACCCTTGGCCATGGGAAACATACAGTAACAGTTTATGTCATTAAAAAAAAGTATTCCCCTATTTTCCCCCTTGTAATGGCAAGTTATGTAAGGAGGCAAATAGCACATTCATTCTGGTGTGTATAAACCTACTACTATGGGCAATGTATTTGGTCAAAAGCCCCCCAAACTTGCTCCATAAAGCCAGACTGACCCTATTTGGTCTTATTGCCAGGCATATGTAAGGACACGTTGGCCACAATCGGTGATCCTGTGACACACAACACATACGGCCGTAGCGAAGGGGCGTGGATGAGAGACCCCAAGGCCAGCGATGGCAGAATATATGTCACTAACTATTACCATGGGAACAACCTGCTGGAATTCAGCAACATGGAAGCTTTCAAAGAAGGTACCGACCCTTGCCATTAGTAGGCATCAGTCTGACCACATGAGCTAGTCAGCTAACCTTGAGATCTCATGTTGTTCGTTTGAATGTCCACAGGGCGCCCAACCAACTCCTACAAACTGCCTTATAACTGGATGGGTACAGGTCATGTGGTCTACAGGAAGGCTTTGTACTACAACAGGGCCTTCTCACGTGACATCATCAAGTTCGACCTGAACCGGAGGTATGTGGCAGCGTGGACTGTACTCGAAGATGCGGTGGTCGACGAGGATACCCACTGGACGGGACGCTCCGACATCGACTTTGCCGTGGACGAAAGCGGTTTGTGGGTGATATACCCAGCGATGGACGACGAAGGCTTCCACCAGGAGGTGATCGTCCTCAGCAAGCTGAATCCGGCCGACCTGAGCATGCAGAAGGAGACGTCCTGGAGGACATCCTTAAGGAGGAACTTCTATGGCAACTGCTTCGTCGTCTGCGGAGTCCTGTATGCTGTCGACAGCTTCAACAAGTTGAACGCCAACATCTCTTATGCCTTTGACACTCATACGAATACCCAGATGATTCCTAGACTTCCCTTCTTAAACAGCTACACTTACAACACACAGGTTGACTACAACCCCAAAGAGCGAGCTCTATACTCGTGGGATAATGGTCATCAGGTCACATATAGCGTAATATTTGCCTATTGAAAGAGGCAGTCGGGAGAAAACGCATTTCGGCACTTTTTGTAGAAATCTTTTTAAGTTATAAGTGGATTGTAGATCAGTCTGCGCAGCAAAAATGTTTTGTTTTGGTGATACCAATAATTGCAGCACCGTACCATTAAAGGTCTGTCATGCATATTATATATTTTTTTTAATTTAAGTGTCTGCCAAAGGATGGGAAAATGTAACCATCCACTGAGACACAATGCAAGACAAGGTGTTTCTTACTGCTCATTGCATTAGTTGTATTGTATTCTATTGCATATTTTGTATATACAAAAATTAAAAAATGCAAAACAATGTTATGTAGGGTTTCCTGGGTACTCAGTGCACTGTTCTCCTAACTCATGCTTTACTTTTTAGATGCTTGTATACGATTAACTGCTGATACATTTCTCAATATACTTTACTGATTTTTTTAAATATTTACAATAAAAACTCCTATATCATTTGGTGTTTATGTATATTACTATAAATAAATAAATTATTTTGTAAAGAATTACTTGCTGGCTTGTGAAAGGCAGGTAAAAAAATTTGTGTCAAATTAATGGACTGCCCACCACAGAGACATTTTCAAATTGGTCTTTTTCCAAGTGACAAACCTCAGTGTTTGTGCCCTTTACCATATTTTATTACATAAAAGTCTAAATCAACAAAATTCTCTTTGTTGCCCAAATACCAGAATTTCCGCTATTGAAAAAACATTAAATGAATCGTCTTCAAGCAATAAGATGGGCTCACAAAAGACGATACACAATGAAATAAATACAATGGTCTCACTTAAACGCAAAGTATACCTGTGGTCATACCACTGTGTGTCCCTGCATATACAAATGTTCTGCTTAATATTCTTCATGGGGGATTTAGGTTCAATAATACAAACTATACTGTATGTAATAATTATTATATTGCTGCAACTCAAAATACATTTAAAATAGTAATCAATTAATTAAACAGGATACCGGATGCACTTACGGTAAAGGGGAAGTCACAGAACAACACAGAAGATTAGCAAAACTGAATCAAACAAGCAAAATTTAAATATATTAATTACTGGCAAAACTCATAGGAAACAGTGTCCTGTTTTTAAAGTCACTAGAGTGTCGGCATCCAGGAATCAAGAAAAATAAAACATCTTACATGTTACAGTTTTTGGTTGATGATAACATTCCACATAACATTAAGTCATGGAAGATTGCATGTATTATGTGAAAGAAATGTGACTGAAGTTGGTGTGCTTAAATACAATACACATTAGATCACATTTTCAATGAAATCTTCCTGACACTAAACAATATTACATAAACAGGTGGCCTCTATCATAAACATAAGTTAGAAGCTAGTAGTGTAATGTATTCTAAGTCTAATGTAATTATATCTAGCCTGGAATTATGTCTATACAAGCTCTGTATAAAAATCTTAGGTCAAAACTTCTCCAATTACGATCAGTTTGCATGTGCCATAATGTTGCCATACAGCCCAAAAAATGTATCACTGGCTTTCATCTACAGTTAAAAATTACTCCTCGTTTATGTATAAAAAATAAAACTGTATACATAATGTATGTCTCAAGAAACGGTAAAGACAAAAATTCTATTTATCAAAAAAGTGCAAATACCAGAAAACGAAAAACTTACAAGCTCCTTCCTTTCAAACAGCAGAAAACAACATCTTAGTGGTCATACTATTAAAATATTAAACAGCAATAAACCTATTGCTCTGAAATCATCTTATATAGTTTTTTTTACACAGCAGACTACATAATCTTTAAAGTAATCCATGTCTTTATGCAAATTAATGTGTCCTCAGCAAACCTTAAATCGATAATAACACAGTCAAACACTCAAGAACTTCCTTAAAAAGAAAAGCTTCCTTACAATAAGCTACTAAGGGGTGCACCAGAGTTCACCACTAGGGTCCCTGATGTTTTTCATGAGTCATCCTGAGGTGAATTACAAGGAGATATGCCATCACAGAGAAGCCAAACAGGAAGTTATTCAGGGCTCTCGTGGTCTCCCTTGAGTTTACCTGTACAGAACAAAATATAGTGCCAAAAGTGGATATCTAACTGCAACATTTCAGGGTTTCCCCCCAATTCTGGACTGCCAAATTAAAGATTACAGACATTTTTTCCCATTCATCACTGTCATGGAGGTATTAGTTTTTGTTTTAGGTCTTTACAGACGGCCAAGCTGGGCTAGACAGATCCGGTAAGAACGCCAACAGAACTTGCAGGCTTGTCATTGGCCGGAGCAGAGTAGGAGTCACTGTGATTGGTGCGCAGGAACGGCGGGATGCTGGAGGTCTTGATGCGCAGGATCCTGGTGTCCATGACTTCACAGTCGATCTGCATCATCACCTCGTACTCTTCGTCCTTTATCACAGTTTCTGTGAGGAAACGGAGAACGGAGTGTCGTCAAAACGAAGCTGGGGAAAGGTCACAACTGAACACAGCGAAATGTCTGAGGAAAGATAACGTTAAAACGTCTGACCACAAATTTATTGTGAACTGACAACCATGTCCAAAGGGAGGGGGCCAGAGGTGGAAAGTTCAGGTCCAGAAAGTACAAATCCAGACCAAGGTTTTGTCTCAACCAACTAGCCACAGAGTACTCAACTGGTTGGTTGACACAAAATCTTGGTCTGGATTTGTTCTTTCTGGATATGAACTTTCCACCTCTGGAGGGGGCCAATGCAGAGCGGATATTGGAGGGGAGGCTACACTGAAACAGAAATTAATAAAAATGACAGTAAACATTCAGACCCCTGACCTGCATTCCCACCAGCTACAATATTTTCTCCATGCTGTGCGTTAAAACATCCGTTTCTGATTTGAATTTGCTTCTCTTACACACAGGGCTAACTCCAGCATCTGTCCCGAGTAAGGAAGGGGACACAGGGGGCCTGATAGCAGAAATCCCAAAGTGTAACCATCCACGAATAATTCTGGTAGGAATTTCTTTAATCCTTCTCGTCACAAAAATTCATATTTCCCTTTGACACTGGAAATGATCCCCCACTGTGGCCATCTCTGGCAGCCTGGAAACCATAACCCCCCCCCTGGCAGGAGATGAGTAGAACATATGTGGTCCTGGCTCAGCATGGTCCGGAATGACCAAAGCAGGCTGACCGGATGCTTCCTGATAGGACACCTGTGGTATTCATTAGTAACGGCTGCTGTGACCTGTTCAACCAGCTCCTCACAGTTCTGCCATATTTAACAAAGTCCAAGTGGTCTCCCCAATCGGAGTAATGTAGGAATCTCTTAAATATTGCGGGTGCACCCTTCAATCTACCACCCTACAGAGGCCGGCATGGAGTACTGACTCATCGATGGACTTTGACCTTTGACCTTACACCGTGCTTTTAGCCAGCAGGTCCACTCTTTCCTTTTCAGTAGTGTTAGCATGCCCAGGGAAGTTGGGCAGCTTTGGACCCCCAGAGGTTTTTTTGCCCCCTGCTCCCTACTTGGGAGTTTTTGAGTCCTCTCCTCCGTTATCATCTGGTTTTCTTTAATTTCTTTGTCATCCAAACAAAGTGAACTGAAATAATATGCAGAATGTTGCGTCAACCGTCAAACTTCCCCAAGCCTGGAAGACAAAGTCCAATTAGAAATGCCCCGGAAACTAACAAAAAAGGTTGAGAAAAAATGATGTTCAAGTGTTTTAGAAGGCATGTGGCACCAGAGTTTATAAAGCCATTGTTAAGAAAATCATTTTTAAATATTGCCAATACCTAAGAAAGGTATTTGATTTGCAGGATAATTAACCCACTGACCAATTTCATTTAACATTTAAAAATACTAAACTACCCTACAGTCTCTAGTGCTGAAATAGGAGGCTTTAGTCTGGTGAAATAATCAGTTCTGTGCTGTTTAACTCATTTAGGCTGACCACTAACTGCTAAACTTTCATAACTTTCTGGTGACAAAAGAAAAAAAAAGTGCAGAATCCCTTTTCATTGTGCTGATGCACACATAGCATGACCGTCATCTTCATGGCGTGGGAAAAACACGACACATGGATTTTCTGCATTAGTTTAGGCTGATGGAAAATACAAATATGCTTACAGCCACCCTCACACTGCGAACGGTCCGGATGGTGGCCAACATATGGCACACAAATCAAATAAAGTCGTGAGAAGCAGGATTTAATGGGATCAGAGTGAACCAGAGAGCCCAGACCTAGGGCTGACCATTCCTCTGGGGAAACAGGGGTCAGGATACCCACAGAAGGGGCCGTGGTCCTAAAGAGGTAGCACATAAAGATCAGTCTCCAGTATTAACCCTGACCCTTCACCAGCATCTGCTCAGGCAAGGCTTTCATAAAACGCCAACAGAGAGCCATTTTAGGGATTCACTGCGAAAATGTCAAGTTAAATTTGAAAGTCGGCAAAGTGCTGTAGAAACCATACACCAGCGAAATTCCAAGCGAGTCACTCCATTACTCTGACTTTTATACAAGGACATTACTAGGGAACTAAGCAAACAATAGCTTCTACTGTATGAAGATCCTCCAGGTGGAAGAGTCACACGAGCGGATGGCAGCCTAAACTGTGCGAGATGCGGGGCGCGGCCATGCAAAGTAAACATTACAAACCGCTGAAGATAATCGCAGATGTGTGACGACGATTCTGCCTCCCGTCTCAGCAGACAAGGGAGGCGAGCGAGCGAGAGAGGAGGAGAAGGGGAAGAGGGTATCCATGCAGAAGAATAAAAAAAGTGAGAAAGGCATACAGATGCAGTAACCCGGCCAGTAACTGTCAGCACTCCGTAACTAAGGGCTGTTTTTATTGCGATACATTACCCTCATCCAACACGATTTTCAGCAGGGAACACGGAACGAAAGCGAGACCGCGTTTCCCCCCAACCGCGCTGGCATTTCCCCGAAAGTCCTTTCGCATGAACAGTTTTGTTTGATTAACATGCCCCTCGGCCGCTAAAAAGCACACCTATGGCTTTATATAATATATCCTTATAAATAATGGCGGGGGGGGGGGGGCAGATTTGGGCCTTTGTCGGGTCTGGAGCACATGGATCAGCCAGCTACACTGTAACTCAGTGGGGAGACACAAATATTCATCTGCAGGAGCTGAGTGGGACTTTGTCAAAGGGCTTCTGGAAACGGGCCCGGTGCTCCCATGGGCGTTCCAGGAATCCTTTACTTTGGCCGCACGCCCCGGCAGACCGTGTGCAGTCTCTCAGGTAACGGGCTGGCCGTTAACACGCCCCCCCCGCCTCCCATCAGGCCTAAGGAGTCTTCTAAAGGGATCACCGAGCACAAAAGCTTGAACCAAATAGAGCAGAAGTGACAAAATATAAACATCACATCCCCCCAATATGTGCACGTTGTCATCAGCAGCGTTAGAGGGTCAGATTGAAATTTGTATTGTAAAATACTGAGTATTATTCTTAGTTCATGTAAATATGGGGTCCCTTTCCAGGTCTTCAGTCACACAACACCTTCTAGCCATGTCACTTGCCAAAGTCGCTTAGGGAGCCCCGTCTCCAATGGAAAAGAAGAGCCTTACTCAAGGTTCACACTCTTACTCACCGTTCACATTCACTGCCGGAAGCACTACGGACATCTTCGGCCTGCTGCGTTTGTTGTGGCTGGTAGCGGGAAGCAGAAGATGATCCTTGGGGACAAGAATGATGGATTATCATTTCACAAATGCAGACTAAACGGATCAATATAAGCATGTCGGACAGGTACTCTTCAACTACCTGCCAGCTGGAGGAAGTTCCACGGCAGACAGGTCAATGATAATGTCATTGGTCCATAAACGCTTACAAAGGACTCATTAAGAGTAGATGGGGGGACATGGGGTAGATGAAACAATCTGCTGGTTGTTTTCTGTATTTAATTTTCTCTGCATTGCACAGACAGGTTTGAGGATTAAACCAGACAAACAGGCTACTTATGTGGTGTAATGCAGTACACTTAACCCTGGGCAGCAAAGAGGCAGCTTTCTAGGTAAACTTCGGCCAAAGACCCAAAAGCTGAGAATTCCAACATCCACAGTCACAAAAAAAAAAACCAACATCCTACTGACTCCATTTAATCATTATGGAAGGGGTTAGGGCTGTAGGATAAGTCAATCCTTCACCCTGGGGGGTAATAGGCAGAGATAAATCGACTGCTCATGGTAACAGTGCAGGTCATGACCGTTTTGACTGCAGAGCACAATTCAGACCGCGAGGAGACTGACCAGTCCAAAAAGACACACAAACACACGAAGCATGTCATTTTCTATCCTAAAACTGGTCTTTGGTAAGAGTGGGCGCAGTTCCCATGAAGGTAATTTCTTGTGAGAGTATGATCATATTACAGTTTCTTGACTATGCTGTCCTTTAGACAGCAGACTGATTCAAAGCCTTAAAAGTTCTGAAAAGACCTCTGGGGGGACAAAAACCGGACTGTCCCCGGTCGGTACGACGTCCAGGTTGTGCCAGAACCAGGGACACCGAGTTGCTGCCTTAGCATGTTCAAGAAGGCAAAGATTAAAAATAGAAAGTTTAGGAAATGGTAATGAAAAGATTAAAGGCTCGGGTTCCTCTGTCACAGGCCTGCGCTGAAATAACAAATATCAGGACGGGTGCTTAGTACAGATCCCATAAGCGTTAGGAGTACTCTAATCTAAAAGCGACCAAGGACAGGAGGCAAGCGGAACACCCAGGAACCCATCTCCCATCTCCAGGTGAATGATAACTCTCTAAACGCCTCGGAGATTATTGGAAATTAAAGGGGTTCTGACTCAAAGAGAGAGAACAACTGCCAAAAAACAGACTGTGCCTTCGTGTGGCCATTCAGGACATTTTCACCATGCTTACCGTTTAGATCTACCCACGTCTCATTAGGAATGAAACCCTTATCCTCATTCCGTATATTTTTACAGCTCATGTCCTGCTTTTGGTGGCAACGTTAACCTGCAGAAACCTGCAGCGATAAGGGCAAGTAATTTAAGTTGAAAGTCAAATAATTAAATAGCTGAGTGCTTGGTACTCAAGACGGTCATATGGCTATTAAAAAATAAGTCTCGATAAACATCAAGGTACGTTACTAATGAATATCAGCACAGACAGAAAAACTAGCCTAAAATAGTTTTGCAACAAACATCACAGTGGCATGATGCCTTCTGGGGGGTCTTCGTGAAATCAAGTGGGTCAAGGATAGTTTCGCTGGGGAGTCTTCTGTGAAAATGCCGTGTTTTAAGAGAGCATGCACCTGTGCTATGTCGATAACCTTTCAACTTTAGGCAGGGGCTTAAAACAGGGACCACCAGCTTTCCACGATAAGGCAGAGGTCAGCTACAACAGAACATAGAGGGAGAAACTATTCAAATAAACGAGTCAGCCCAAGTTTGCTTCAGGCTTTTAAGGAGGACTGACAGCTGCAATCAAACAAAGGGCAGCTGATACTTCCCATTTGCGGAAAGCACTGATGCAGCACTAGGTCGCTGAAGGACACTGCAGTGAAGCTGAATTTTCCATCAGAAAGTCAGCCCTGGAGGACGGGGCCGGTATCTGGCCCCCCCCCCCCCCCCCACCCCCATCAGAATCTCCATGTTTCCAGTAACACAGCTGTAACAGCAGCGGCCAATTGGGAAACAGCGTCCCCACGGGTAGTGTGCCAAAATCCGGCGGCGCTCTGCCCCAACTGCCACCCTCCCGGGCCCAGGGAAAGAGCAGCTCTGCATCAAAGGGAGCGTGAGACGCCATGCGGGCAACCTAGGAAGGGCAGCTCCAAGAGGTGCCATCCAAAGACAGCATGGCGTTACCAAAGCTACTATCACAATTTGCAAAAAAGAATAATACAGAAAATGCATTGCAGTGACACAAAGAAATTATATGACATCATTAAGACATCTTCTGATAAAATAGATATAGTATACTTATGCCGTCATAGACTAGATTAGCACATATGTTAACACCCTATGTGTAATTTTTGTATCTATTTCAGACCCGATAACGCAGTTATCTATTCTTTACTAAATATCTGTGTGGCTTTCTGAACTGTCAGCTAGTAACAGACACCAGAGCTGCCTGACTGCTGCTCTACCCGACCATGACTGAATGCACAGGGGAACCATCAGCGGCACAAGAGATAAGCTGTGAAGATTCAAGAAAGCGGCACCTCATTAAAGAAGAAAATGAGGCTTGAGAGGAGCACAAAGGAGCGCTATCGAGCCAGACTGAGCCAACGGTTCACATTAAAGGGAGGGAGGCTGCAATCAGGCTTCCAAGTGTCAAACCGGCTGTGCATCAGACATATACCCCTGGGTCTCCTCATGATCAACCAGCTGGCTGGATTAAACACTGAATAATGCGCCTGGGAACCTTAGAAGGTCTGTCTGCATGCTTGGTTGAAATGTTTCTGATCTGACGGGTGATGATCTGTTCTTGGAGCTCAAACGAAGTGGTGTTTAGCAGGAGTCCGTGGCCACAGAAGAGTGGCTTGAGACGAATGGGAACATTTTCTCTTCCTCCTTGCACCCTCCTCGTGCCATCCCATGAAATCACAACCGATTTCTGGGCGTCAAGAAACTTAAGAGTTGGGGTGACCTGGAGAAGAGGTAGGTCAATCTTTGTAAAGGGTATTTAACACAGAAAACAGTCATACGTGGAGTACAACATACAGGGCTGGATTAAAGGTCTGAGCCCATCTCTGCTGAGTGCGATTTCCTGGAGAAGAAAAGGGACTGCATTTCTCCACTGAGATGTCTAATGCCCAGCATCACTCTAAGCAAAATTCTTAAATTAGTAACGATAAAAAAAAAAACATTACATCATAAAAAAACATAATAGCTGTAATAAGACAGGCTAAAGCAGCAATTCTGGGAGTCAGGTCACGTAGCATGGACCAGTACTCATGGAAAATAGCTAAAGAAACATCCAACTTAAAGAAACAAATATTTCAGATGGCAAACTCATTGATTATTATATAATGCTGGGATTTCTAGTATGGAAACGGTAACTTGGCATCTACTTCAAAACGTGTATTTGGAAGAACCAGGCTTAACATTTCTCTGCCATTTTCAAAGACCATCTGCGTTTTCACTTGCGCGCTCTCAAATAGCTCGGATTCGGAAAGTTAGACTCTCCAACCGTTGGAGAAAGAAGAAAAAAAACTCATATATATTTCAAGACTAATTTTAAAACCACCCTATAATCCCACCTTTCCACATTCAGCAATTTCACTAGTTCATGAAACGCTGAGGGAAAAATTAAATTTTATTCATGAATTAGATTCTGTTCCTTATGCATTGTATACATGGAGATATCGGCTCTTTGTGATAGATTCACAGCCTTATTAGCTGAAGGTTTACAGGACAGATGCCATTAGATTATCCCCTCCCTCCTTAATAACCAAATTTGCACCTGAATGAGTGATGGTGCTTAAAACCTCAGAGGCACAGCCGCCCCGAACCAGCAGACAATTACATCTGCTCCCTCTTGTGTGAAAGCGGCTTGGGACTAATCTAGAAGGCATCCCCACTCACCCTTCGGAAGGACACCACATAGAATGTGTCTCCACGACGATGAATCTCCTCAAAGAAGTCATTGTAGTAGCCATGGCGAGCGTAATATACCTGCAGCTCGCTCCCGGGGCTCCTGATGGGGAGAGGAAAACGTCGCTGAGAAGATGCACCAAACCGTCACAAGACCACAGATACTGGGTGACTTATTTCAGTGGTTGCTCTGATTAAGGATCATTTCAGATTTCTGTAATCACCCAAGTGTCAAGAAAGCCTTCGAGAAACAAAACAAATAAGATAAATGATTAAAAATGTAACATAAAGGTCTAAGGATTTAAAATATATAAATACTGTATATAAAAGCTGGATATACACTGCATTTTAGTAAAGCAAGGAATCTGTTGTTGAATTTATTTTTTCTGTCAATATGGTAACCCCATATTAGCAATCAATAACAAGCTATTGTAGCCAGATTATTTGCGGTTATTTGAGTATACAGTATATTATTTGAAGTGGTGAGAGATGGTCATATCATCAAGCTGCATCACCCTTTTTTATAAGCATCAAGCCATATAAACGGGTTAAAATGTACAACCGACAGCTGTTTAGGTGAAAAGCTGACTAGTTAACTAAAAGTCAGTGGTTTTTCATAGCAGACAATGCAAAGCGGTACCATTCTGTGCCGCGATTACTCCAAGGCCGGCAAAAATATACGTGATACAGGCTGGCCTTTTCGTATAACAATAGCAAACGGCTGGTACTGCTGTCATGCTGTGAAGTCACAGAAGGGCTCAGCAGAAGGTGCTGCTGGTGGGAAGGGACGGAGGGCCAGGGGCACATGGATTGCTACACACCACATGATTGTGCTGCTGGTGGGAAGGGACGGAGGGCCAGGAGCACATGGATTGCTACACACCACATGATTGATTTCGGCCATATGGAGCATATCAGGAGTACATGTGGACGTGTAACGGATGACATACCAACACAAATCTCGCCAAAACAGGTTCTTGTAAAAGAAAAACAAATCTCACATAGTGAAGAAACATTCTATATGAAGATCTGTTCCCTGTGGGATCTTCCTTCTTCTCACGCACAATGGCGTATTCGAAGGTCCAGTGTCGGCACAGAAACGAGATCCATGTCAGTATGAGGATCTTTCCTGGGTACTGGCTCTACTGGGTTTTTGGCCTCCCCAGCGATCCACACGGCAGGCTAAGTGAATCGTGGCCGTGCTCTTGACTGCAGATCGATGCCGAAATTGAAAACGACATGATGATCAAGTACGGGGAAAGAACACCTCAGGAGTCACCGGGACAGCCCAGCTATTCGCCTCGCGGCGAAATGTGGAACATTTCCCCCAGAGAGCCCACAAAGGCTCTCCAGATCAAGCTGGCTCCGTGTACGTGAAGCAGAGGCGCAGACATAGCAAAGCGATAAGGAAAACTCACTTTTCCAGCGCGTCTGTGTACTGGACGGTGACGATCTGAGAAACTGCAGCCTTCCCACCTGCCGTTTTCTGGAGGGGAAAAAAAGAGAGACCAGTGAGAAGGACTTCCACGGCTTCCTCACAGCATGGACCTGATACAGTCCAGCAGAGCCCAGCAGCTGCTGGTGTTTTCCTTGGTCGGAAGCCATGCTTTCCCCTCCACGACTGAAATGGCCGAGGAGACAAATAATCGTGAATTTTCCCCAAATGTCGTCACGCCAAAAGGACTGGAAACAATTAAAACCATACCATTCTGAACTGTCCTTCGATAAGACGCACAACTCTGGCCAAACACACTAACCCTGCAAAAACCACACATCTAACATATATCCCATAAGCGTGCTGGACCTGCTTTTACCTTTCCTTCAAAAACATCTACACAGGAAAAAGATAAAGTTAAGTCCCAACAGAAGGACACAGGAAACTGTAAATATTCTGTATATTCTTTCAACTAAAGAACATACCACTGCAAAAAACAAACAACCCAAATAAATACAATTGCGACTAACAAAACCAAATCCACAAAGATGGCGACGACAGTGACAGCAGTCAGTCGGTGAGCAGTAAACCAGGAAAGAAATGAGCCTCCGTTAAATGTACCATTACATTTCCTCTGACCTCCAGTAGCACATAGCGCTGCATTGCGATCATGCTGACTGTCCCCGCAATAATCCATGCGATCGTCCATGATTCCAGCCACTTACCCACGTAAAAGCTGTCGCTTAATAATAATCATGGTTAAAAGAAAGCAAAGCTCGCATCAATCCTTTAACACACACATCAAATATATAAAGAACCTGTTATTTAATCTCAGATCCTGCATCCTGTAATTATCCTAAACCTGCCATAAAATCCAATGAAGCAGCGCAGTAATGATGATAACCTGAAACAAACAAAGAAAATAAAAAGAAAACTTGACTCGCCCCAGAAGCATCTCAAAAAAGACAAAGTCAGCGTACAGCCATGGTGACAATCCAGCGAAATGAGCTGCGTGAGGACACGGCGAGCACACCATCACAGGTTCAATTAGCCCCAGCATTTATGGCAAACGGGGACTACGGGGCCACCACAGGCGGATGGATGCGGCTTCTCTCCAGAGACACGACGAGACATGGATGAAGAGGTATCCACAAGGAGACCGCAGCTCTGCTTCTAAAGTCCAGGAAATGAGAGAACAGCTGGTCCCAGAACCCCCATGGCACGAAAAGTAACGTGAGGAATCAGGCGCCAACAAATACACACATAAAACGAAAATTCATGCCATCATGATGATAGGGACGACCTCAGAGAGAAGGCCGAACCCTGGAGCTCTACCATGGAGGAAGCGGCCGAATTTTACAGCCAGCCTCATGGAGACGACGCCTGATGGGCCACATAACATGAAAGACCACCGGAGCGGTCGGCGTAAGCCGAGCATAGCCAGATAAACCTCCACGTTCAGGTAGGAAAATATCACTTCAAAGCCGGTGGAGATCAAAGATGTCCGGCTCAAACGATTTCATATGGGAGAGAAAAGAAACGAGGCCCACGTGGCCACAGGACGGCACAGGCTACCAGCGGCCGCGTCTACATCTTAATCCCACAGAACTAGAGGTTCAGACAACGGCCTCTGCTATTAAGCGGCCTCAAATATGCTTTCCCCTAAGAAAGTCCTCTCAGCAACAACAGGTTGCTCACTGTGCCTCTACCTAGCCAAGAGGACATTCTTCTTCTTCCATACTGTACTAATTTATCTAAAACGTTCCCTTTTTTCCACCCAGTCTTGCACACATATTCATGTGAACTATAAATTCAGACAAGCATATTTCCAAGACCCAAACTGCAAAATAAGCTTCTCGGAGTAGCATTAGACGGTGACTGTAGTCTCTATGAATCCATGAACCTCCCCCATCCGTAGCCGAAACTAACGATTAATGGAATTAAAATGAAAAGTGCTAAATTCAAAGCAATATTTTTAGTCTGCCTGGATCGACTCTAATTCCCGCCTGATTAAGGAAACTTTTTGAAAGCTCTGACAAAGGATGGTTGTATAAATACTTGCAGTTAAATAACAAGCAATTAATGACCACAAGACTAACGAAAATCCTAGCAGAAGAAAATGGTTTGATCCACCTCCCTCTTCAGTGTCGGTTCTGGTGATGGTTAGTTTTCAGTCCACATATCTGATGCACAAATGCTCCATATAAGCTAGCTAACCACGAGAATAAACAACAGATTACCGCTTGCAGCGCCACACCGCTAATTTGCAGGCTGCCGGCAGCCTGACCTCCGTTTCGGCGTGAATCTCTATTAAAGGCAAAGTCAATCAAAATAAAACTATTTTAAAATACTGTTGGAAAGAAAAAGTCTAGTGTAATAATAGTAAAGCTGCCATATACTGTAAAAATACAATGCTTAGCTAGTCCAAAGGGTGCTATAAACCACCTGGAAACCCATCAGCGAAATCCTTTACTTGAAATTTACCAGGACTATAAATAAAAACTGACATGTGGACGTTCCGACTCTGTCCCAATGACCCTCCCACCCACCCACAAAATGGACGTTTCATAGCCGGGATTCCAACTGCCTACGAAATATCTTAGTGATGGTAGAGAAAAGCAGATCAACATTTAAGCCAGGAAAAAAAAAATCTTACTGTATCAGTATTGTTTATGTTCACAAGCCTGCCAAATTGCATCCAGACACACTGAAAGCTATCTTGACATGCACTAATAGCCTGAATGTAAGCATACTTTGTGACGTATTACAGGAATATAGCCACAAAGGTTACGAGGCCTTAAAGGTCACTGCAGGAGAGTGCTTATTAAACATACAGTCTGCTCCTGGATCCGCCAGCCATGTTGCTTCAATGGGTGTCAACGGTGACAAACGCCAAGAGATCCAGACGGACAGCCGGCCTACCGGGATCATTTTGTTTTTCTGCTGGCTGTTGGTCGTTCTTCTGGTCTTTGTCCTCTCCACTTCGTGACGGTGCACCCAGCCTCTCAGTTCGTGAGCCAGCCTGAAAAGGCAGACCAACGCACTGACCCCTGACAGAGTGGTTTGAACACGACACAGCACTGTTCATTACAAAGGGGACTGCTGTGTGGCCAGACACATGTCCAGTTGCACACAATGTACAGGTCAATACTGAAAAGACATTTTTTAATAATCAAATAAGAATAGACCAATAAAGCATGGATCTAGAAAAGATCTAAACAAAATCTTGAGTTATAGAGGAAGCCATACTGAGAGTACTATGTATACACTGACCAGTGTATTATGTAATATACACTGGTCAGTGGTCAGTTCATTAGCTACAACTGCCTGCTCCTCATAACTGTGAATCATGTATTTGTAACTGAATAAATACAGCACACAGACACTGGCAAGAGGATCGCTTACTGGCTGACTAAGCATCACAACGGTCTGACCTAAGCAGTTTCAAATATGACTTGATTGGTGATGCTAGACACCCACCTTCTTGGGATTTATGCACACAGTGGGATCTAGCGTTTATAAACAAAGAAACATCCAGCCAGAGGCACTCCTATTGCCACAAACACCTTGTTAATGAGAAAGATTAGGAGAGGATGGCCAGACTCGTTAGTGCTGAGCAGAAAAATAACAGCTCAGCACAACAGTGGTGTGGAGCAAGGCTCTGGCGCCAAAAGTGAGGCCTACCCAGTATTTGCTAGATGTACCTAATAAAATGACCACAGAGAATAGGCAGCCAGTTTGACTCCCAGGACATTTTAGATGCAGTTAATATGCCATTAGCTTGCATATGGATAACATCACTCCCCAGAGATCCAGAGGAAAACCCAAACGCTATTAACCTGATAGACTTTGTCTTGTTGACAGTTGGCTGGCAAGGTGGGGGTGGCCCAAACAAAAGAGGCTCCTTCTTTACCACCATCAACGCCTTCTCCTTGGAGTCCTCCAACCTAATGATAGAAGAAGCATTGATCAACTGACCTGTTCAACAGTCCCACGTGCAGGACATGGGCAGAACAACATGAAACTCCTTAGCAGCAAAGACGGTAATGGGCTACCACCGATGCAGCATAGGAGAGGGCTTCAGGAGGGCCACTACTAGGTCCCACCGGGCCCCACGGCTGTCGGGCCTTCAGGAAGAGCCGCCGCTGTCACATTTATGGCTAGCGTCACAGTTTTCACAAGTGTGAATGAGTCTAACATCTGCGGCGCTGGGAATCCGTCCCTGGAGGCATGACAGATCCTCCGTAATGAAAGCCAGGTCCCATTTATTTGGGGACAAGCGACCTAGAGATGCTCCGGCAGGTTCTGGGAAGAGCGTGACAGTTTTTACCTGGAGAAACTCAACACTCAGTAAGGGAGAGGCACTAATGCACAGCTAGAGATTACACCTGGTGTCCAAGTTCACAGTCTCAAATGTAAAGTAACTAGTAAAGTTACTGGGAATAAAACAAAGAATAGACTGAACAGACTAACAAAATTAGGGAGACTTCCTTATTCAACATCGCAATAAACATGAGCATAACTACCCGGCAAAACTGTACCCTATTGGTCAATATTAGCCAATGAGTCAATGAGTCACTGGTACTAAAACATCAGCGGTCACAGGTTCCAAATTGGTTCCATTAATAAAAGACCCTCTAACCTCAAGTGTCCTGTTTTTGCTTCATTTTATAAGGCAAACCCACCCACACGCTGACCACCGAGTATGCTTCTGAGAGTGAGCATGTCCAGTTGGCTGTTAAACCTCCAGTCACAGAATGACCATCATTAAAATTCCTATACGGTAAGAGCATTTGATCAGATTTCCGGCGTAATTTGGTCTAAGTTCAGAAAGAGCTCTGTGAGGCTCAACTGGCAAAATACAGAGGCATAATCTTAACACAGCTTTATCACCCCCACTAAAGCAAATTAAACTTAGCTTTGGGTGATTAAAGCTTCACATCAAAGTCTAATCAGCATGGAGGAGAACTGTACACCCTCGGTAAAAACATCACTCAAATACCACTCAGAATCAGGGAGGGGTTTTTAAGGGGACAAAGATCAGGGGGACGAGCTAGCGAGACACTCAGGCAGGCCATGGATATAAGGTTCACAGAAACCCACAGTTGCCACAGAGTTGAAATGCTTCTGGTTCCGGATACCTGTCAGAAGACATCTGCATTTGGGGGGCCGCGTTCCCCTCGTTGCTGCCAGAGAATTCCAGCAAATGTCTGCCGCTGTACATGGTCCCCGCGGGCAGGTTGGAGTTGGGGTCCCGGTCAAACATGCTGTGGAGGACGAACAGAGAGACTTGGGTATGCACTCAACAAGCCACCCAACAAGAAACAGTGCTTCCAACATGTACAGAGAATACCATCATTCAGACGGGCATGCTTTGTTCTGCAGTGTCCCACTAATGTGCACGTAGATCATCATTAAAGCCTTATTAGGAAAAACAGCCTAGATTTACTTTGGCGTTTCCAAGATAACAAGTGAAACGATTACAGACTTGCTGAAATATGCAACATGAGAACAGGTCTCTGGGAAAATCTCAAACAAGACAGCGATAAACTTTAGAGTTTAAAAATACATTGGAAGGCGTTGTTAAACAGTAAGGAGCTGTACTCTGCAGTACACTGAAAGATGTCTAAATGTCCCAGTCACATCGTGATTTTTTATAACAAAAACGTGATGCCCTTTTAAAGGATGTGCGGTATAAATAATAATCACACACTCCAACAGGCCTGTCTCACACTCATGCTTCCTCAGGATCCCAGACCAAAGGCCCCCGCTGTCGTTCCAACTTTCCAAACCTTTGGCAAAGTCGGCCCCCTTTTCCGTGCAACCAGAGACTGGGAAAAAGGTTTCTCTCATTGCAAATCTCAGCGAAATTACCAATTGTCCTGGCCAAGTTCCCTGCAATGCCTTGTGTCCGTGGTTCTTTCTAAATTTAATTAAATTAGATCCATCTTCATTTTCCAGAATTAAGCTTAATTATATAACCTTTTCAACTAATGCATACTGCAGAATTATTCTTATAAAGAAAATATCTACTTTTGTAATTACAGTTTAATCTGCATACTTTTACGCTGAGACCCCACATTATGTTAGTGGTTCTCTCTGTTGGGGAGATATTTGGAAATGCCAAATGCCAGACCACCCTCCACAGCAAACTGCTTAAATTTTAGGGGTAAATAGCATTTGGGCCTGCACTGAATAATTCAGATAACGCTGCCTGATTGGCTGGCCTGTGTCACATGATCTGGATTAGACATTTCAGTGGCCCCAGGATTCCAACATGCATATTTCACACACAGACCTAGTGTTCAGCAAGACCAACCACAAAGGTGAAAAGCTTACCTCAGGGAGCCAGCGTTCAGCATGACGAACATCAAGACCACCATGAGGCACACAGCCCGTCTTTTAGGGGCTGTGACTTTCAAAACCGTGTTCTGAAAATGAAAAATTAATTTTCTACTCATTTTTGATATTTTATCAAAGGCCATAAAGCAAAAAGGCCTACTTGTTAGCCATTTATGCAAATGCTTAATTGTAGTCTGACACCTATGCTGCATTCCATTTGAACAAGTTCTCAGTTGGAAATTTCAACCTGAACGCTGCCTGAAGTCAAAATTCCAACTCAGAAAGTTGGAGCAAACTCTGCAACCCCAACCTCAGAATTCAAGATGGCTAGGCCCTTCATCAACAGAAATGAAAACTATCTATATACAGTTTATTAGCACTTACGCCTTATTTGTCTGTCATTAAATCAGATTATTCACACAGTACTGCTATCTGCGGACATACAGTGTTCATATACACAAAATACCTCGTAATGCATTGTTAACTGATATTGCTAACAATGGCTAACAATGAACCTGGCTAGGACTGGTCTCGCTAAATGGCTTTCCGACACGTCGTAATGGGACGCATTTAACTCAGGTGTTCCCAGGAGCGGCGGACTCCGATGCAAATGGAACGCAGGATTAGTAAAATGGGATGACAGAATCCAGATGTAATACCACATTGAGAGCAAAGGGGGCGCTGCTGGCACACGCACCTCAGCCACCATGCTGTCCAGCTGCTTCTTCAGGGTGCCGTTCTCCATCTTAAGCTGCTGGTTCTCAAACAGCGCCACCTTGAGACGGGCCTCCAGGGTGAGCAGGTACTCCTTCTTCTTTTTCCGAGACAGCGATGCAGACTCGCGGTTCTTCATCATCCGCTGTTGTCTCCTGGAGACGGTCTGAATCGAAAGGCGCCCCAGTTAATGTAATGGTAAAATGCGACACTGAGACAGGCCTCCAGGGTGAGCAGGTACTCTGTCTTTGATTGGCTGCAGTTGCCCGCATAAAGCTTTGCTTTCGATGAGCAGCGATCGTCTCAAAACCTAATCACTTGGTGGCCATGGCAACACGCTCAGCCTCAGCCAACACTACAGCCACAAGGATCCAAGCCTGAAAATTAAACTGTGGGGGCAGTGTGATGATTACAGGTTCAGGACAGCGGCCACAACCCCAATATAACAGTGTTTCCCAATCCAGTACTTGAGTTTCCGAATCCGGTCCACATTTTTGCTCCCTTCCAGGTCCCTGCCAGACAGTCAACACTGTGGACTGTTTGCAGGCCTACGAGGACTGGACTGGGAAACACTGCAATACAGGGATCCTCTTCAACAAGTCAATCGATCGATCCTGTAAAATGCTTTAGAAATGCAAAAATCTCATTATGGCCAGGGGGCACTATAATAAAATCAGAACGGACACTCATTCAATCATTCTATTTTCCAAGCGGGCTGGAGCCCTGATGTTTGCCAGGGACCCTAGGCACTAATCGGGCCATTGTGAGTTATTTTGTCTTCAGCAGCTAAAAATAACATGTTACCTTCAGTTGTTTGGGCTGGGAGCCCTAAGAGGAACCTGTCCCATAGCAGGTGTTAGCTCACAGCTAGTGCTGGAAGCTACGATGTTATAGGACGGCGTGATGGAATCTTATAATCACCCCCCAACCCCCCGAAACCCCCCTGGTGTCCAAGGTGCCTGCCAATCCAGATGGGCCTCAATGCCTGGTCCAGCGGTGGAAAAACTGAGCTGCACAACAAAAATGGAGCTCGCATAGCTTCCATTACGCCCAAAACACCTCTCGCTAAACAAGCGAAAAAGCTGTACTCCACGTTCAGCCCTGCGTTCCGTCAAAGTTTCCAAGGAGTAATTACGTAACTAGAACGGAGCAGCAGTTTTAAGGCAAATAAACTTTAAATTACATTGTTCCGAATGGAAGGCAGAGAAAAGCCAAAACAGAACATATCAGTAATTTAAAAAATAAGCAGCTTCTTCAAACAAATGCAAGTTAACGCATTTTTATGTAGGACACATTCAGTACGACTTGTCAGTAGTGGACTGACACCTATAAGTGTGATAAATCCATTGATAAATAGTAAATGAAAACACAGATATACAAATAATAAATAGCGAGAAAAATTGCAATATCATGTTAAAAAGAATCTAAATCCTTGATATTTTTAGGCCAGAATGGTGCTTTGGCACACAGTAAATAACTAAAGAAAGTCCAATAATACAGCTGAAAGTAGGCTGCATTATGTCTAATAGCTCTGGCCACAGAAACCACCTGGCATCTAAGCATGATGTTTTATTTCGTTTCCTAAGAAACCATTTAAACTCTGAAGCTCTGCCTTTGTGAATGCCCGAAGGAGAAACCTTTAGTTACATAATCTGAGCGGTTTTCCAAGATCCTTCCAGAAAATTTCGTCTAAACCTAGCAGAACGGGATGACTGTGATTTGAACAGGTAGCTCTACAGTGGACTGGCGTCCAGGCCAGGATGTACTCCCGTCTGGTGCCCTGTGCTGCCTGGGAGAGGTACCAAGCCCCCATGACCCTCACCAGAATCAGATGGATGGACTCTACTTGAGTGTTTCCATTTTACATATTTTCCATCTTGAAAAGGCCACTAACTATTCTGCGATCAATTAAAAATTTTCATGCTAAATTTTTAGTCAAAAATGATTTACTATAACTATGTAGAATGGGTGTAATTTACGCAATTATTAGATTATGTCTTTTAAATAAATAAGATACACTCTCCCATTTCCTCTGGACTTTGGTCTGGACCTCCACCAAATATACATTTAAAAATGTAATTAAAAAAACAGCTGATTTTGAATAAAAACCAAACAACAGAAATTTTAAGTGTATAAGAAAATCAAGAAAATAACATTTACAAAAACACCCAAATAAAAAAAAAATAGAAGAACTGAAGCCTTTTACTGAGAAACCAGGGTGCTGTTGACACACATTCAACTACTTTTTATTTTTTTTTTTTTCTTTGTTCTTGGCCTGGAACGGCAGCTTTAACATACCTTCTAAACTCTCACAAAACCAGCACTGCGTATCAATCACTTCAAGCACAATTAAACAGAATACTCAAAAACTTAAGAGCACAGAGAGGGGGGAATAAAAGATATTTGATGAAGTGAAACGATCGATTTCTGAAGCAGAAACTGCAACGATTTTAATCAAGTGATCATGTTCTTCCCGGCTGCTTCCCGACTGTGACAGACTAATAGCTGGAAAAACAGCCCCACCTCCAATGGCGTATTTATGTACTCAGCCAGCAGCCGGCATGCCGCACTCTACAACCACATCAGAGCGTGCCTTCGTTACACAACTACCTACTGATTAATGTCGATCAGGTTACGCATCCTGGGTAAAGGTAGAGCCACAGAGAACCAGGTGAAGCCTAACAAAACCAGAATCTGGTCCAGTTCACAAAACTGGGCTGTTGCTGGGAATTGAGAAAAAGCTCATCTATACAGCACAGGCACGGGCTTATTTTTCAGGTGACGTAATATCCCTTTAAGTGTGACACGGTCTTCTCAAACATAACACCAAGCAGCACAGACAGGGTGAGTAATTCTGCAGCAAAGGCTAATCGAGTTTTAATGAACGGCTCCGAAAACAAGGGTCACGCATGTAAGTGCCGAGGTGTTTTAGGAGTCCGGCTGCCCTGGACGACAGATCCTGCTTTAATCACCTTCAGGGATTATGGCAGCCCTCAAACACGTAGGCTCTGCTCATAGCTTGACGTCAGACTCCTTCCAGATGGGAGACTGCGGTGGACTTGAAGGAGTGATACACCCCCAGCCCAGAGACACATTACATCTAACACAGCCCTCTACTTTCCTTCCCTGAAGCCTGCTAGCCATGGTACCAAAGCAGGGGGCTTGTCTGAGCCTCCCACTGAGCTTGGCTAAAACACCTCAGGGCCATTTTCCAGTCAGCTCAGTCCCCTGCCACATGGCTCTCTGGCTTTTTGTGCCCTCAGACAACCCCCCAGCCTGCCCCCGCTAGCACACGGCACACACAAATGATGCCAAGCGGCCCACTCTAACCACATCAAGCTCGCATCTTCACTTAAACTCAGCAGCATACCACAGCCTGGGAAAGGCTCACACACACACACATAATGAGAAGTATGCACACGCGCACACACACACACACACACACACACACACAGGCGATGGATCGAAGATGTCGCCCATACTCACATCGACCCTGGCGCCGCTCAGAGGCGGGGTGGGGAAACCCATGACTCCCACTGAGGGGCGGCTGCTGTCCTGGGAGACGGTCGTCATGGCGACAGGGTGATCCCCAAGTGTGATGACCGGCAGAGATGAGGTGACTTGGGGGGTCGGGAGGGGCAGTGGCCTCGCCTGTGGAGTGAGCGTCACTGGGGCTCCTGCAGAAATCAGAATAGCAGTTAAACTTTAGCCCAGGCCTGCCCCTTTGTACTGCTGCACAGGCCCCGGAGGACCAGACACACCATCTTGGGTCCCACAGTAGGGCAACCCTTAAGACAGTCCAGATCCTCAGACAGAACACTACCTGATAACAGCAAGGATGCTACAGGCTTCTATGTGTACACAGCACTGTGGCATCAAAAAGGACCAGGGCCAGGCAGTTTCCCGTAACTCAGCTGGCCTGTGTACATCTCAAAAAGCCTTGTCCTGGCCTCCAACCAGAAACTTATGTGATGATACAACCCCGCTTCCAAAAAACAGAATGCAATGATTTGCAAATCATATAAACTCATATTTGTTTCAAAGACAACATATCAAATGTTGAAATTAAGAAAGGTTTGTATTTTATGACAAAAACATGATTACTTTGAACTGGATGTCAGCATCACATTTCAAAAAAGCTGGGACAGAAGCAACAAAAGTTGTGTAGAGCTAAAACAAAACACCTGGTTGAATATCTCACAAATAATTAGATTAACTGGGAACAGGTCAGTAAGATGATTGGGTATAAAGAGAGCGTCCCAGAGAGCAAGAGGCTCTGTGCAGTGAAGATGGGGAGAGGTTTGCCACGCCGAGAAAGACTGTGTGGGTAAATAGTGCAACAATTTAAGAATAGTGTTTTTTGTTGTAATATTGCAAAATAAATTCATTTATTTCATCAGAAATTTCATCATCTATGGTACATAAGGTCATTAAAAAATACTGAGAATCCAAAGATTTGGCCGAAAACCAATATTAGCCATGATCTTCGTGTCCTCAGATGGCACTGCGTTAAAAACAGACAATTCTATAGTGGAAATCGCTGCATGGGCTCAGGAACACGTCCAAGAACTATTGTCACTGAACAAAGCTCATCACTGCCTTCAAAAATGCAGGATGAAACTACCATGCAAAGAAGAAACCGCATCTAAACACAATCCCGAAACGCCGCCAACTTCTCTGGGTCCAAACTCATTTAAGAGGGACTGAGGCAAAACGGAAAACTGTCCAGCGGTCTGACTAATAAAAATTTCAAAGCTTTTTGGACGCTGTGTCTTCCGAGCTAAAGAGAATCATCCAGCTTGCTATCAAAAGACAGTTCAGCAACCAGCATCCATGATGGTATGGGGGTGCATTAGTGCCCACAGCTTGGGTAGCCTGCACATCTGCGAAGGCACCATTAATGCTGAATGATATATACAGGTTTTGGACCACGTCTTTTTCAGAGAAGGTCTTGGATATTTCAGCAAGACAATACAAACCATATTCAGTGTGTATTACAACAGCATGGCTCCGTAGCAGAACAGCCCGGGTGCTAGATGAAAAATACAACAAAGGAGACCCAAAACTGCTGAGCAGTTGAATCCCTATACCAGGCAAGAATGGGAAAGCATTTCACTTTCGAAACTCCAGTTCCCAAACATTGTTGAAAAAAAAGAGGTAATGCAACACAGTGGTAAACAATGCCCCTGTTCCAACTTTTTGACAAGTTGCTGGCATCAAATTCAAACTGAGCATATATTTGTCATTAAACAATAAAATTTCTCAGTTTCAGCGTGAAAAAGACACAGCTCTGCGGCGTTAAACTCTGCATACGCCCGTCGAGGTTAGCTCCCAGGACAAGGCCGGCTGCACCTTTTCAGGGGCCCTAGGCAAAGCTGTAACTGGGAAGCCCCCCTACAAAGAAAACGGACGATCATTTCAAGGTAATTCTCGAGCACTAGGCTACCGCCTATCCCGCCGAAACCTAGGGCCGGCCTTGGCCCAGTGGCTTAAGGAAGTTTCACAATGTGTAGCAGGGACGTGCTGGGTATCAGATCCCCCTGCAACAGGCATCTCTCAGGTGGGTGCTGACCAGACCCATGGAGGCAGATCCCTCACCCACCAGCCCCTACCATGCAAATAAAATATTTTATACATTTAGCAGACGCTTTTATCCAAAGTGATGCACAAGTGAGGCAAATAGCACACATAAGTGCTGTCAAGGCGCCAACTAGGCATATGTGCAGCTAGGCTGAGCTTCCAGTGAAAGCCCAGGTACAAGTGTAGTGCAGTATGGGAGCAGGAGCTACTCAACTTTCATCAAAGCAAGAACCTATTAAGACTATTCAAGGACCTGAAGTGCAACATTAAGAACATTCAGGAAAAAACACTGCCCCCACCCACTATCAGCTTCACTGCTGAGCTCAGGCAAGAGTCACTGTCTTTGTTTCCATTCCTGAACAGGACCCACCAAAACACACAGACCATGTTGGTTTGCTTTTCCTGTTGCGGTGGCACAGAGCTGCAATGTACATAAAATACATCGGCTTTTGTTCAGATGTATGTGATTACATGTATGTGAGAGTGTAGGTAGATGTCTTTGGAGTTACATTTTGGTGTCACCCCGTAAGATTCATGCTATTTTGGGATGAAATTACTATGTCACTTAAAAATGGAAGCGCACGGCTACTCGTGTGGAAAACAAAAATATAGCAGAATGTAGGTCAGCTGTCAAGAGTCAAAGGTCAGTGTCACCACAACAAAACGGCCACCCATCTACTCAGACCCCTTGCATGGATCAATTCTACACACTGACTTTAGGGAGAGCGTTCTTAAACCCCGGTTTTCTAGAGAGAAGTAATTACCAGACCCCAGAGAAAGGAATTGCCTTGTCATACCACCCACCTAATACCCCAAGCTTCAGTAGCTGGCCCATTCAGCGGGGGGCGCTGTTGAGGCTAGTTTAGACTACCACATGAAAATGGACGTCGTGGACAAAGGAAGGCCGGAGCCAATTAGTCAAGATGTGCATCGCCACCTTCCCTTTCATCCTGATGGGTCGTGCGAAACGTTCGCAAAGTCACACATCAAGACGGGGCAATTTCCAGCCAGACAGCAGCTCATCTAAAGTCTGGGAGGCTGGATATGTGCCACCTCGCTGGAGACGATTCAGCAGAAAAGCTGAACATCTGCACCGCATTCTAGTAAAATCTGATTCACAGGAACTGGGAGAGCCTGAAGGGGCAGGCAAGGATGTGAGAGACACTTAAAATGCAGACGAGGGAGCTTTACTTCTGCTTAGCATACAATGCCACTATCCAACAGAGGTTTCTACAGTACTGGGCATACACACGGTCCCTGAATGAAGAGCCACCAAGACACAGCCCAGCTACCAGGTTCCTAGCATTATACAAATCCCCTGCAATTTGTCTAACTCCGCTGTGACCACTTATATACACACACTGCATGCTCGAGGTACACAAAATTTCAATTTAGTGCAATCCGCCATGGTGCTCTGAATATTAATGGACCACATGTGTACGTCTGAGACCACCACTGAGACAAAAACAAACAAAGACTGCGTTTCTGTAACAGTCTGTCACATGCAGTAACACCCCTTTTCAAAACCACTGATCACTGAGACATTGTACATCCTGGGCAGATCAAAGCGTCAGACTTATACCTTTCTGGGGAATGTAATTTAGACACTTCTGCAAGAAAAACCAAGTTAAAAGAGTTCTCTAATCAACTATGTCCTGAAAAAAAAAACAACCTTTAACAACTACTTCGAAATGCAGAGCTTTGGCGCCACCTTCTGGTCACCACCAGCTCCCAGTCACGAATAAAAGCTTACCAGAAACTAAGATGCAATGGAGAGCAGCCAGCAGTGCTCACCTTTGAGGGGAGCTGGCCGGATGGTCACGGGAGCGACCTGGTCCATGGGGAGAACGGTCTGCACAGGCTGAATGATAATGGTCTTTGCCTGAAGGGGGGTGGTCTGCACGATGGGGAAGGCCGCCACCACCGGTTTGGGCTGGATGGAGACCTTGGGTGCGTGATGAATGGGCCGCTTTATGGGCTGCGAGGCTTTGGCTAGAAGTGATTGGGCGGGAGGATAGAGAACACGGTGGGACAATTAACGATGCGAAAATTGTTACCGTATTACACCTAAAAAACCATCTTATCATAAAATCATCTTGTATTGGAGGACTAGAAATGTCATTACACACATACAACAGCAGCTAGCAAAAATCTGCTGAAGGTGGCCACATACTTTAGGCGCAGTCGACGGAATCAGCACCACTTTAGCGATACGACGACACACGAGTGGGAGCATTAATTTCCTTTATTAAAATGTTTTTTGTCCCTCTTTATGTGGTTCTGTTGGATCAAAATTATCCTGCCCATCCCACAAATCATTTGTTTATTGTACTGCTTGCTGTTGTGGTGGCCAAATGGAGCCCACGCTACACCTTTGGTGACCAGTGGCCATCTGCACTCCCGGCCTCGCTCCTCACCTCGGGAAGCTTGGTTACTCCGCCGCTGCGTCTTCCTGTCCTGGACGACGTCAGAAGTGGAGCTCGTCTCAGAGCAGATGGAGCCAGGAGACGGCTGAGACTGCGGAGATAAGGGCTCCACCTGCTGGGGAAAGGATCACATGACACCACAGACATGATGCGTCGCTGAATCTGGGGCCAGGAGGACGACAAGGAAGCAGGGAGACATGAAGGTATTGTTCTTACCAGCAGGTCTAAAGGTGAGAGAGCTTCCACAGAGCTGGGTGACGAGACTGAACCGGTGGCATGGTGCGGGGAGGGGGTCCCCGATGACACCCCCGTATCTGCGGGGACACGATCGGGAGGCAGCGTTACACATACAGTACTGTGCAGTCAGAGATTAAAGCTATTTACCGGGGTAGTGAGCAAAGATTGTACGGTATGAGAATCATGGTTATCAGTATTACCTGGTATTATTAAAGTGTGCAGAATCACGGTTATCAGTATTACCTGGTATTATTAAAGTGTGCAGAATCACGATTATCAGTATTACCTGGTATTATTAAAGTGTGCAGAATCACGGTTATCAGTATTACCTGGTATTATTAAAGTGTGCAGAATCACGATTATCAGTATTACCTGGTATTATTAAAGTGTGCAGAATCACGGTTATCAATATTATCTGGTATTATTAAAGTGTGCAGAATCATGATTATCAGTATTACCTGGTATTATTAAAGTGTGCAGAATCACGGTTATCAGTATTACCTGGTATTATTAAAGTGTGCAGAATCACG
>JAODKM010000042.1:6559847-6570463 GCA_026780845.1 Petrocephalus sullivani
GACGCGGGGGGCGGGGTGTGGGGGGGGGGGCGGTGGTTGTTCCTCTTCCCTCCTCCCCCCGCTCCCCCCCGAGGCGGAGGGGGGGCGGGGGGGGGGGGGGGGGGGGGGGGGGGGGTTTTACCTGTGTAGGGGCTGCTGGCGTCCCCATAGTTGTCTGGGCTCCATACTGGCAGATCGAGATCAAAATCCAAATCGTCAGCCTGGGGATCAGAAGGACCAGGCACAGGTTCAAAAAAATAAATTTTATTTTAACAATAATTCATTTATCATAACGGTGCCCCCTAAGAGAACTGAAGCCTCACATCCATTTCCATATTCCTATGTGTGGTTAAACCAAGCAAAGGGATAGTTAAATGCTCCCATCCGGTAAGAATTAAATACTGACACGTCTACATTTCCTATAGTACGTGTGCATGTATGTGCCCTCCTATGATGTGCCACCATAACCTCCACCCCCATGACCCTGACCAAGATTAGCAGTTAGAAGACTGAATAACAGAGAAAACTGAAAGTAGCCTAAAACATAGCTGTGAATATGCAACAAACAGTAAATAATCATTAACCACATACTATATAAAATACTGTATTTTCAACAAACGAGATAATGGTCACTGTAACCCGTGGGATTTCTATTTTATTACATTAAAATTGTTAAAATAAGAGGACTATGAGGATGACTGCACATGTTACCCATTCCTAACCCAAGCGCCGACATTCGGAGAGCATGTGTAATATGAAGCGGTTGCGAGGCGACGCGTCGGCTGACTTACCAGCAGCAAATGGGCCGCGCCGGCCGGCTCGTCCAGCGCATCGAAGAGGCTCAAGTCTGCGCCGCGGAAACAAGGCGCATTAGCGTGAGTGACGGGCGACGACACGCAGCGCGGCGTGACACGTACACGCACACATCATATATATATATATATATATATATATACATACAAACATATACATATACATACACACACACATCTATCTATCTATCTATCTATATATATATATATACACACACACACGTACACATCATATATATATATATACACACATACAAACATATACATACACACACATCTATCTATCTATCTATCTATATATATATATATATATATATACACATACATACCCACATTATATCTATATACACACACAAGTACCATGCGCTGTACGGAGAATTATGTAACGCAGTCCTTTATATTTATCATAACACACATTATACATATATATATATACACACACACATATATGCATATGCACACAATATACTGTATATGTGCGCGTGTATCCATACAGACACATACACACGTATGAGTCATATTGAGTTATATAGCGTTTTTGTTAGAAAGCTTGTGCGTTAATGACAGAGTAGCCTTTAAAAGCGGTAGATAACGCCGTAACAGCGAATGACGCCCAGCCGCAGGTGCTGCCGGACGCCGACACCCACCCCATTCGCCCTCCTGGCCGATGCAGATGTCGCCCATGTCACCGCCGCCCGGCGACACCGGCTGCTGACCCGTCCGACACCCGAAGTCTAAGCTTAAGTCGGTCTCCATGCCGTTTCGGAAACATTAGCGGCGACGGCGGGACGGAACCGAACGCGGACGCTTCGCCACAACTCAGGGGGAGCGCGAGACTTCCGGCCGTCTCGCGCAGCTCGTCGCTAACACACGTCATCCCAGAAGGGCGACTACGGAGCGCGCCGCAGGACAAACTAGACCGACCGTCGAAGGGCTTGCCAAATTCCTCGTAACATTAATTCCCAAAACAAGTTAACATTTTAAGAGCATTTTTATTTTAAAATGGCAAGAGCCACAGTTAATACACGAGGAGCTTACATATTACACTCACCTAACTGTTTGCACTGCCTCTAGTCTCCCCTACTAATGCAATTTGCTAATGTATTTCTATTCCTCCCAACCCTCCTGGGGTGGACTGTACTGCCTGTGACGTCCTCCCGGCCAGCTTGCCCCCCAGCGTGGGTCTTTGAGCAGGAATAATGTGCACAAATAGAATTGAATCGAACTGAAAACTAAAAGTAAAAGTAAGTAGAATAAAAGTACTATATTTTTATTGAACAAAACACATGCAAAAGTTTTGCAGTATTTATTGATATTATGTACACAAATTTATATGAACAGCTCTCAGAAACAGAAAGTGGAAGAGAATACAGCTTTTGATAAAATGTGATATCAGCAAGGCGAAGGAGTTTTGCAGCCGTTGACAGCAGGCGAGTTTTAGGACGTCACTCGGCGACATCAGAGCCGCATCTCCAGACAAGCATTCCATCCGTCATTTCAGTGCAGAAATACTGATGTGTCTGATTTCATCCACCCGGTTCTTGTGGATCTGGAAGGCGGGCGTCACCCAGCGGCCACACGAGCACTGCTCACCGTACCAGTTAAAGGATCCGAGCTTTGAGCTGCATTTTGGGCACAAGAGCTGAAACAGAACAGCTGCCTTAAAATACAGCCGGACTCTCTTAAGCCATGGTGTGTGCGTGTGTGCATGTATGTGTGTATGTGATGGGGGGGGGCTAATATTTTAAAATCCAAACACTACAATTGGGGGAAAAAAAGCAATGAATCTATCCTTACATCCATTTTCTGTACCCACTTGTCCTATTCTAGGTGGCATGGGTCTGCAGATTCTCGGAAGCTATGGGGGCAAGGTAGGGAATAACCCAGGATGGGGTGCCCTTATTGACCTTAGCGTGTTTTTGGACAGACAATTGTGCTTGGGGCATGGCACAAGACAAGGGGGCCTTGTGAGTAGTCCCTTAATCAACCCACCACCATGCCACCCAGTTACAGATAACAGAGGGGGAGAACCGTCATAGCTCTACCTGTCCATCCATCACACCCAGCAGGGCCTCTGCCATCCACTGGACGGGCTCGATGAAGTATGACGTGCACTGAGTCTGAGCGTGCGCTGGGGCTTGCGAGGCAGCACTGGTCACCTTCTTATGAGCGAAGGCCGCCGGGCCCCCACCAGGGGTGTGGCTGAGAACACTGGATCTGCGGAACACGGTGCGTCTGGAGAGGGCAAAGGAACACATTACCACTGCATCACTGCAACAATACACAGCACAGACTGGTGGGGGGGGGGTCATTAAGATGGAAAGAACACCCACCGGCACTTCCTGCATCTGTGGATGACATCACTACCGCTCGTGTCTGTTACTGGATCAGCGGCGAACACTTCCTTAGGAATGGCTTGAAGTTCTGCACTCAGAGACAGCAGATACAGGTAATCACTGAGAATATCAGCAGTCGACAAATATTACATCATTTCACGTCTTAAAAAAAAAAAAGTTAGCTGTGAATCATTTTCCACAGTTTCCTATCCAGGGTCACAATGGCCTCTCACATAAGAGACAAGATGATACAAAATGAGACGCTAGTCCATCACAGGGAACACAAAGAAACTACATCAGTACATTACAAGATACGGCAGGACAATTAATTATCATTAAGTAATAACATGCATTATAAAATAGCACATATTCAATTTTAAAAGTTGTATTTATAATAAGTACCTGGGTATTTTTCTGTGATTTTCTGGAGTCTGTATTGCTTGTAGACAGGGCTGGTAACGTCCACTTCACAGTCCATCGATTCGAATAATTCTAGCTGGCGAAGAAACTCCTCGTTCATTCTTTGCAATGGTTTTAGGTATATAGGTGAACGGGATTAAATAGAAGATGGTTAATACTCCGTGTGGCTAATTTGGTTAAGAAATGTTTATTTGCACACTATGCATAGAATGACCGAAGTAATTACAATTAATCATTTTGATTCCCAGTCGACTGTTTAAAAAAAAGCTCAATACAAGCCGAGCTCTTACACAATAGTCTGACTTACTTGACATCAGATTTTATCTGTTGTAGTTTGGCGTAAGCGTCCACCGCGTTTAATCGTTTCGATTTCATCAAGAAGGCAGTAGCCACAGCAGCGCTCCGACTTTGTCCTGCATGACTGAAAGATATAATCATTTTGATCAGATGTGACCAGGTACTTAGAAATGTCTCCCATAATACAGCCACTGTTATGTTTCCGATACAAGTCGCCATATACACACCAATGCAGGAGGACAGCCCCGGACGCTCCATCAATACCCTCATGAATGAAACGAAGACAATCATCCAAACAGCTCAGCAGATCGGTACTCGACTCATCCAAGGCACGGACAAATTTTGTCTTGAAAACTTCTGGCAAATTGGGTTTCTCCGAGTCAACGGTGAGTATGTGGGTGACTCCTGCTTTAACCAATTCCTGGTGATCTTTGAGATCGGACGCAGCTCCGATGTACAGCCCCGGTTCTACAACAATCATGACTTCAGGTCAGCTACGGACATTCCTGTAAATGCACGAACAACGGTTCAGTAAATACTCAAGCAACGGCAACAGTGGCAGCAGAAAACGCGAAACACAGTATATCCCAAAGCTGCAAGGAATGCATGCCAAAATTCTAGGCAGAAGATTAAAGCAACAACCACGCACCTCTACCCCGAATTGCACTTTCTGATGCGCTACACATCTAATGTTACAGACTGTCTAACGCAAAACTGTTTGAACATTCGCTGTCATCATTTGCACGTCCGACAAACACGCGATTTAAAAAAAAGAAACACTCACGTGCTCCTTCTGCATCCTTGTCCTGCCGTTAAAATGCTCCGACCTGCAAACAAATTCCTGCAAACTTTGGTTCCGGATACAAAATCCGAGTTTCACCGGCGAGTAACAAAACAAAAATAATCGAACCGCTTTATCGGCCGCTTTACGAACGCACCGGAATTTGTAAGCGGGGTTTTTTATCATTAAAGCGGGGAAAGTGGGTAAAAGTCTGCATCTTGCCGCGATGACGACACGGCTGCCGATGCGGGCCGGGGGCGTTCCGGGGGCGCCCAGCCGCTAGGCGCTGCGGATCATGTCCGAAGCGGGAAGGCCAATCAAAAGTGGCGCATCGCGAAATCCCGAAGGTGCGGAATCACCTGGAGCCGCGGCGGGAGCGCTTGGGGAATGCGGGTCCGAGCGGCGTTCATGCCGAAGGGGCGGGACAGGTAAATGTCACATTACTGCCGCGGCAGCGAGGGGCGCCCCAGGGAGCGCAATCTGGATGCGGCTAAAATTAACTCCTATCAATGTTTCGTAATCTGACAGCTTTAAAAATCGCCCGTCAGCCTTTTGCAGATTAGCGCTCGGGAGATTTTCTAAGCGGAAAAAAAGATTGCACATGTGCTGCCAGATGATTATCAGCATTACTAACGCGTTATTGACATTGTTGTACGGAAGAATGACTTTCGAGTTATTTTTGACAGTTGGCCAAATTCCACCACTAGATGGTGCTAAATACGTACATTTCTCATATTTGCCATCTTCCCCTCTTTCCTCTTAAGCCTTTTATCTGAAATAAAACAGATAAGATTTTATCCGTCCGAGCCAACCAGCTGCTTATTCAATGCGGTGTCATTTTATCTTTTTAACAATTTCGGTGCTAAAAACACTTTCAACGTCTTGGAAATATGAATATTTCTCTAAATCTCATTGCAAACCTCCCTTGACTAAGTAGTTTAGAAAAGAATTGGAATTGTGTATTGACCAGCAGATGTTCTCTGAAGGTATGTATATAGCTATGTTTCCATGAGTGTTAGATGGCTTTAATATTATGTGCATATCCAGATGAAAATTATTCGGTGTGCTGAGGTATGTTTGACTTGCAAATAACTGAGCCAAACGTGGACTCACACAGATTTAATACCCTGATTCTTTGATTCTTTCTTTGTTGGGTATAGTCCCCCAACCTCAAGAGTTAAATAAACACACAAAGAATTAAACACTCAGAGATCCCCTTTTTTGCTTTCGAATCCTGTTTTCCATTTAATTTACTCCAGTCAAGTGTAACTCCACCAAATTGGCCCTGTCGAAAAATCTGGGGCTTGAACTATAAATAGTTAGCATTTCAGTGCCTTGAGGGCGTGTTGACAAGTGTGTTGAAATTTATTGGCCTTGGAAATGCGGTGTAGGATTGCAAGTATAGATTAAAATCACATGCTGTGGGAGAAAGACTTTGCAAGAGTGGCAGTATCTCCAGGATTTTTGCTGCCCCCCCCCATCCATCTATCAAACAGAGTGGGTTTTTACTTACAGTGTATATAAGGGATTCGGTGTGTGTACACAGCACTGTGACAGAGCCTCTCCTCCATGCACGCATTTGCTGAGGATGCTTTCTGCCCAAATCCTTTCTCTGTAAATAGCTGGACTTCCCCAGGAAGATCACACTCTGGCCTCAGTCCTTCCTTTGTTGCAAGTCATCTGTGCAGGAGTCAGATCCTCGTTTTATCTTTCTTTCTTTTCTTCATAAACAGGGTGCAGCACAGTTGCCCCCCCCCGTGGGCCCTGCATGGGGGGGTGACAGTGTTATACTGATGGTAAGAAGTGTGGTGCTGCACAAGCCTGGTGACTAAATAAGTGACAGTGGGCATTTCACAACTGGCTGTCGTCTCGATTTCAGCTACACATGTTGTAGTGGGCAAATATCCGGCAATATTCCGGTATAACTATACTCCCTGTGACATACAAAGTGTGTCAGAGAAATAGCAGAAGTGTTTTTTTTTCTCGTGATCGGCTATGAAACTCACCCCTGAACGAGGGCACGCACTGTCCTTATGCCACTGGGCTGCCCTCTCATCTTAGCGGTTACTGGAAATTACTAATGGTAATTACTAATTTCTATTAGTAAAGTTTACATGCTTTGCTTGTTCATTCGTGCATTTTTTTTTATTTTACTGAGACCCTGTTGGACATAAATGATAGACTTCTATCACAAATTTATATTTTATATGTATTGAACTTGCATTCCATAGCTGGACAACAATGAAGTCCTTATGTGTGTAGTGGTTGATTCAAACTCAATAGAGTACACTTTGCTGTTACTAAAAATGCTGCCCCTTGAGTTGACTTTGGATGTCTTAGGACAGTAGTGGGCGTTTAGTGTTTAATGAGTTAAGTATCATAACAATGATGCCCCCTGCTGGCCAAACTCGATAGGGGTGGCAGACTTGCTGGGCCTTCCGGTCCATCTGTCATGTGGACCAGTCTATCAGTGTTTTTCTAGAAATGGGCACAGTTTGGACCACTGTTGTAACATGCAAGCAATGATTGCATCAAAGGATTAGGCTGTGTCGCACTGAATGAGGAGCAGACTGGCGGTCAGTCTACCTTCATACCTTGAAAACGATTGCATGCAGTCTTTTGTCTCGCACATAATAATAATAAAAAAAACTTACACTATTAAGCAGAGGTAGTGCGAGATTCTGTCACATGTGTTATGCCCTAAAAAGTTTAACTAAATGCTGTGCTGAACACTGTTTCACATTTTCTAAAGTTTCGTGTTGTTTTGTCTATTTTGAAATATATTAATTTAAGTGTATATTAATTTTATAGACATTAAGATAAGTTCTGTTTGCACTGGAAAATCACATCAGTTTTGGTTACAATTTTTCTATCCAGCCCTGTGACATTTCACTTACATTTAAGTGGTGCTCTGTGGATTTGGGAGATCTTGAGTCATTTAAAGAGGCAAAAGATCACGTTCATTTAATTTCACAGAAATCGAATACAGGGTGTGAACGTACCCACACTCTTACAGGCTTCCAGTTATGTATTGCTGAGACATTAGCATCTAAGTTAATAGTCCATTATGAATCGTTAGGAGGGTCCGTGTTAAGTCAGCCTGCTTTTAATGTATATACTTAGGCTTGGGATTATCTTCTGTTGTATGTAAAGTGTCCCAGAGCAGATGTGTAAGCCATAATCTCCTCGGTTTTCTCAGGACAAATTCAGCTTAACCTTTCAGAAGCTTGTCTAGATCTGGTCCACACACACACACACACACACATATATATATATATTTACTTAATTTTTTCTGATGTTCTTCAGCCAGCATTTGGAATTGCCTTTTGAAACATGCTTTCAAAATGTTTGTGGACTTTTGTGAAACTGTATCAACTTTTCACTAAATCTGAATTTTTCCTTCAAAAAAATTTCAGACCGGTTTTCAGACACAAAGTATTTTTTTCCCCAACTGTGTACAGAAATTTAACATCAGTACCAGTCGCATTTTCCGTTTAAAGTACACATTATAGGACATTTAAGGATTATTTTCAGTACACAGTTTACATCTTGAATATTTTGTCTTAGATTTGCAATAAAAATAAATTATGCAATTTTTTATATTATATACATCCTTAGTCTGGGATGTAGGGTTAAAATGGCTAACATATATATATATAATATATATACACACACACTAGGGTTAGTGCAGCATGTTAGCCATTTTAACCCTACATCCCAGACTATGGATTAGGAAGACAGACACAGACTGTGTTTTGCTAAGTATTAAATCTGTGCTGAATGGATTTAGGCTTTATAAAACTCCAAAGCAGCCCTTCCAAGCATCTTGATTAAAAGCCCTTCAGAACTCATTAGCTGATATACGTCTTTTACATGGTTTATATATTTGTGTTTTTTGTGTGTGTGTCACGTGGGTTTCAGTCATAAATTACCCAGAATGCATTTGTACTGTGCAGTTTGTGAAAAATTAAATGCAATCAGTCATTCTGGACCACGGTTCCTACTTAACAAGTCCAACTAAATGAAAAAAGCCCTCTACAGCATTGTTCCATTGTAATAAAAGTCCTATCGCAGGGATTCCAGCTGAAAACAACCATTTGGCTTGAGATTTAGCTATTTACTGTATCCATCATAACCAACTATTAGCTGCTGTTGTGATTTTTAGCAAATAACAACAAATCAGTAAGTGGTGAAAAATTGACTTGTCTTACAGTAGAGGGATTATTTTGAAGTGGCATCCCATTACTGGGTTATAGATGATTGACTTTAGGTTGAGATTATTATAGGATTTCATATTACAAGCATCAGGCTAAGTGGTTAGAAGATGGATGTTACATACTGTCATGTTTTAAATACAATACTGTCAGCACTGAAACCACTAGCCCACATTTCAGTCTAGATTTTTTTGGATAACAAATGAAGTGTTTTTCCCACCAGGAACATTTTTTAATGATTCTGTCAGTTTTTGGTGGTTCGTTGACAAAGTTCTGTTCCAACCATGTCTCTAGTTTAGGGTAGTTTCTGCTTTATTTTCTGCGTTTTTTCGTGTCTATACCAGGTGCTTTCCAGCTGTTGAGTAACTGGTCTGAGAATCCCGCTTTGTCATTCAGCTGGATTGCTTCCTATATTGTGTTTCCTGTTGCGTTTCCCAGCCCATGAGTTTGTGTTGTTGTGATATCAGTGTTCTATGCCTCAATCGCACCCTGCTTTTCATCTGTGTCTTGTGCCGTTGTCTCCAAATCGCCTTTTCTCTCCCCCGTCCTGCCTTTTTTATGGGTCATTTTCCTCGTCGGAATATATTTCTACATTTTCTATCATGTGTTTCCTGTTACTTCACCCCCGGGGCAGAATTTACGATTGCTCTATCTGTGGTTCTAAGCAAATATTTCCATGAAAGTCTGGGTGTGGACTAGTCTGACACTTTCACACTTGGCCCCGGTCTGCACCACCAAAACGAGACGGCACGTTACGGTCCCAGGCTGTCATTCTTTTAGGTTTGTGATCCGCTGAATCTGATGGGCCCCTTCTATGCACGTCTTTTTTACATAAACGGTGTGCTCGGCGCGGCACGCAGTCGCTGGCCCTGGTGGGTGCAGGGTTTTTATTTCTCTCCAATTTCCCCAACCCGTGCTCCTGCCGTCCCATTTGGCAGTGACATGTGAAGCACAGAGGTTACGTACCCCCCTTCAGCTCTCTGTCCAGGACAGTTAATGTTTACTAATGAAGGTCCACTTCAGTGTCCCTGTCTGCTCACACGTTTCGGGGGTTGAAACCACCTTTTAACTCTGGGGTTGTGTGCTGGATTGCATCTTTCGTTTTTTTCCTGTTGCACAGATGCTTTTTCGACAGCAAAGGAGCACGTCGTCAGTCATTGTTTTATAGCAGTGCCAATGGTTGGTAATTGAGATTTGATAAAGAGTGTTTGGTTAAGAAGCTGTCTTAACTGTGAACTGTTGGTTGTTTTCTTTGATGGCCTAATACCTAATAAGATTATCTATGTTTGTTCAGCATAATTATGCGCCATCTGGGCCTGTATGAGAGATTTATATTTTATTTACACATACATCACGATCAGGAACTGCCCTGTCACTGTGTGCTTCCCCTGTAACTATCTAGACTGGTCCTCAGATGCAAAGGATGGAACTTAAGTTTCATGCTTCTGATTGGAGTGGCAGATTGTAAAAGACTGATCCTCAGATCCAAGTGATGGAATTGAGAAGTGTTAATCGGGAAAGCCATGGAACATAGGGACTGGCAGGCTTTTCCGATCGCGTGACCACACGTGTCATGTGAACTCGAGTCCATTTGCCCCAAAACCTGAGAAAGACATGCTACCTCATGTGATGCAGATGCTTCACTGGCTACCTCATGTGATGCTTCACTGGCTTCACTGGCTACCTCATGTGATGCAGATGCTTCACTGGCTACCTCATGTGATGCTTCACTGGCTTCACTGGCTACCTCATGTGATGCAGATGCTTCACTGGCTAC
>JAODKM010000042.1:6581184-6592575 GCA_026780845.1 Petrocephalus sullivani
CGCTGCAGATGGGGTAAATGCGTTAATATATTTAATCAGATTAATCACAACGCTGGATTAATCCGCGTTAACGCGTCGATTTTGACAGCCCTATTTATTATATATATATATATGATTGTATCTCCGTCAGTCCAGGCAGGAGAAGTGTGTCGCTGTGGCCTCTCCATGAAGTGGTCCTTTCCCGCCGCCACCCAGAATCGAGCCGTACCCAAGCCATACCCGCGCTGACTCCGCCCCCCTTACTAGCTCGGCCCAATCCGTGACTAAACCGAGCTGGTTGCATCACCACCATCTGATTGGTCACATACCGCGACATATCGGTTAATCCCTACAGATGGGTGGAGCATAACGGACTCGTAACGCTAATTAGGCCAACGCTAATTCTGCTAGCACTCAACGCTAACGTAACTCAGCGATTGTCACAGACGTCACTGCCCGCTAACGTAACTCAGCGATTGTCACAGGCGTCACTGCCCGCTTTCCATACAGCGCCATAGGAGTTGGCGTACTACAAAGATCAGAGGATGGGACACCACAGTGTCCTCATACAAGTGACAAAGAATGCTGGGATGACAGCTAACGACCCGCAGGCATCCCGCCATAACGTCTGTGTTCATCGGTCTACCTTAAGAAAAGCACCAAACGAGAATGCTGTTTATGGGAGGCTAAATAAAAACACCACTGCCCATCTCAAGTTTGCTGAAGACCACCTGGATGCTCCACAGCAATACTGGAACAATTTTCCGTGGACATATGAGACAAAAGAACTTTCTGGCACGCGCTCGGCATTATGTTTTGAGAAAACAAAACCCTGCATACCAAGACTGAGAGCTCATGCAAGCTGTGAAGTGCGGTAGAGGGAGGGGTTCGCTGGCGTGGGGCTGCTGCTCCAGGCGGGACCAGTGAATTGCAAGTTATATCAGGAAATTCTACTAAATTCTAATTCAGAATGTCAGGCCTTCTGTCTGTGATCTAGGATCCAGTAGGCGGGGTCATGCAACATGACAATGATCCAAAACATAGCAAAAGTTGCCTTAAAAGAAATCCTGTATTTTAGAATGGCCTAGAAGGAGCCCAGAACTCAGTCCCCTTGGTCTTTCCTTGCATGACCTGTAAAATGTTGTTTGTGTTTAATAAGACTTAATTGCCTTAATTATTACATCTTAGATGACGATCAGATCATACTTTAAGAGCTATTCATGTAGCGATACATGTAATTCCTAAAGGTTTGCACCTTTTATGCCATATATATTTATTTTGGAAAACACTTGCATTAGTCACCACACAATAATAAGGTATAACAGCTATTATTGACCCGATCCTCTGAATCATGTGATGCATCATGGGTCTAAGTGTTTGCATGCAGCCCCCAACATCTACTGGCGTCCTGGTTTGATTCTTTTTCTTGTTAATGCTTTGAGGGGGGGGCTGTTTCCCATTTCCACAGCCTCTTAATACCAATGTAATTGCTTTTAAATTTTACAGGTACTTCACGCTCTGACCTTTGAGTTAGGACTTCAGGGGTCAAAGGTCGCCCGTGAGCCTGCGGGTCTCCTTCTGACAAGAAGAATGGTGGTATTATTTCTCGAAGGCCTTATTTGTGTCCTCTGGTAATGAGACGAACCAGTGTGCCAGCTTCACTACTGTGCAATCCTGGCCCCAGTACAGTCCAAACAAAACGCAGTCGACTTGTTCAATAGAAATGGCAAGGCATGACGATTTCTTTCCATGAATTTATTTGTACACTTTTAACTTGTCCTAGACCAGCTGAAAAAAAGGTCCTGGCCTATTCCATGTGCTCTATGGGGGCAGCATCTGGTTCCAGAAACTCCTCACTGCAATGTCTTGTTTCTACCCCTAGGGGGCACTTTGTCATAACGTGCTGCCAATGGCATGGATTCAACGGTAAATGGCAAGACATAGATCCCCCAGATGCCACAGGCACACGCACACACAAAAATACCACCGGTATTTGGCCAGCAGGCATCCCAACACAGCACTTCTGGATCTACAGATATGTGGGGAGTGTGGAGAAACCTCTGTTTGGTTCTGGCATGTCTGGACACAAGGACCCAATAGCTATGCTCTAAGCTAGTCTGGACACAAGGACCCAATGGCAAGGTTTCTGGATTATGTGTAAAAGCAGACTTGGTTTGTGTCTGTGGGGGCAGTGGGGACATTTCTAGGTGCAACTTTTGGTCCTTTAGAACTTGTCTTCAGCCCGAAGCACCGAATAAGTAAAATGTTGCATGTTGGCATGCGAGGTGTGGCTGACATTGGTCAAAACGATGTTGTAGGTGTTGTGATGATCTAGAATGGATTCCCTGCAAGTCCCTTCCTCCTTCCATTTCCCATTTCCCCCTCTGTTTCTACTTCCTTTTCCAGTTTCCCTGCGCTTTTACCTTGTGCCAGTCGTTTAACGTTATTGGCTTGCAGTCGTATTTTTAGCTACCACGTTAAAAGCCGCCAACAGGTATTCCAAAGCATCGACCCGCCTTTGTGTCCGCGTGGGGGGGGATCGCAGGGGCTTCCCTGTGCGGGCTCGCTTGGTCTGGGCTTTGGGTTACTCGCAGCTGGGCGAGCGCCCGACGTCTTGACCTATTCACCAGGGCTCTGCGCGTAACATGATAGAGGCCTCTGACCTGGCGGCCTGCCCCCTCTCCCTCCTGACTGACAGATGCCTTACACATGTTCAAGCATCTAAAGGTCAGATTGTTGGCCTGTATTCCCCAGATACGCAGAAAAGAATTTAGCCGTCAGGAGTTAACATGAGGCATTTCCTTATTTGAATCTGTGACGTTCGGTGGTAGAAATAGCTAATGGGGTCTTTTAACACAATGAACATCCACACATCAATCTTCTAATCACTTCACCGGGGTCAATCTGGAGCTTCGTTTTTTGGTTCACTCTGCTTTAAGACTTACATTTTGCCATGGGGCAGAAAACTTATATTCTGCCTGTGGTCAGTAGGTTGTCAGTTCAAATCCCATAGTTGGCAGAGTGGTTTCACCGTAGGACCCGTGACTAAGGCCCTTAACACCCAAGTTGTTCCAGAGACTGGCTGACCCTGCTCATTCAATTGTACAGTGCTGTGGATAAAAGTTTTTGCTAAATAAATAAACATAAATAAAGATGTTTCGGGTCCATTTGCTAGCCGTAGCCTGTGGACTTTCTCAGGAGTATAGACCATGATACTGACGCAATAATTGATCGTTAACCGATTCCCGACTTCCAGACTCTTCCATGCCGCTGATTGTGGACCACATGACCTCGTCCCCCACGCAGCCTCCGATGAGCTCCATGGTGGGACACCCGTCTGTCATCAGCACCTCCCTGAACCCGGCAAGGCCCCTGCCCTCCCCCATGGGTGTTATGGGATCCCCCATCAACGGGCTGGCCTCCCCCTACTCAGTCATCACCTCGTCCCTCGGCTCTCCCTCCGTCTCCTTGCCGTCTACGCCTGGGATCAACTACGGAGCACTTAACAGTCCACAGGTGGGTGCTGTTTCCTTCCACTTTCCATCAGAAAGCCAGCGGTTCCAGCAGCGGCGTGGCACAAACCAGATTTATCAGTAGTACCATTTCAAAACCACACACAAGACATAAAAAAATACACAGACATTCTTGAAACTTTTTGAAACTATTATTACTCTCGCTCAGGTTTGAGTTGTGATGTTGATGATGTGTAGAGTTATTGAAGATGGAAATGATGAGTGATGGGGGCGGGGATTAAGAGATGTTATTTGACAGAGGGAGCTCGCTCATTGGCCAGATTACCCTGGGAATGCTGAGGGATGGGGGTAAGGATTAAGAGATGCTAGTTGATGGAGGGAGCTCGCTCATTGGCCAGATTACCCTGGGATTGATGAGGGATGAGGGCAGGGATTAAGAGATGCTATCTGAGAGAGGGAGCTCAATCATCAGTTTAGGCACCTTACTGGTTGACTGAATGATTAATTTTTATGGTACTTTATTTTACAAAATATTGGGCAGGAAAATGCCTACCTAAATTGACTGGCACAAGGTCACTGGGTTCTTGTGAAGATGCTGGTTTCTCCGTCTGGATCAGAATGGATCAGGTTTTTGGACTCTTATCCCAGCTTGCGCATGGGCGTGGCACTGACTCACCCCAGCCAGTCTGCTGATTGGTCAATTATCATTGGCTGAATAATATGTTCTGAATAATATGTTAAACAAGCTCTTTTAGCAAATGCTGGTACATTAATGTCTTCTGTCATCGCACAGCTGTCTTCTTTCACCCTGGGCTGTCGCTGATGCCTCTCAGAGGTGCCCTGTGACTTGGAACTGTGATCATTTTTAAAACGTGGAAATTCGAGGCCTTCTGGGGTCATTGGCCGTCTCCGGTTTGCTGTGTTGTGCAAGGTTAGATTTAGTGCCCAAACACACAGGGTCGTCTGGACAGAAAACACATTTCGCTGTATCTTTCTCTAATTGAGTAATGTTTCTTTCGTTTTTTTTCCTCTTTTGATATATAATCAGTGATGGATAGTTTAGGTCCAGGAACCAACCAGTTGAGTATAACAAGTCATAGTTACAGAGTACTCAACTGGTTGGTTGAAACAAAACCTTGGTCTGGATTTCTACTTTCTGGACCTGCAACTACACTTTCCACTATATAAGCTAAGTATAATATATTGTTGGTATTTAATACTGATCTTTGTAAGAAACTCAGTTGTTAGTTTTCCTGCAGCAACATTGACCCTTTATTTCCTAAAACATTAGAAAGCAATAATTTTACACTTTACACAATTTGGCAATCGTACAAAGTAAATGGGAGGATAGATTATTTTTTTTAAAGGCAGATATACTGGAATACATGTGACGTCGCCAGTAGTGTAACTTGGCTGATGACTCCTTAAAAAGCCCATTAAAAACTAGCTGAGAATCTGTCGCCCTCTAGTGCCGGGGAATGGAACTTAAAAAGTTATCGGACGAGGTTCTTAGCTTCCGTGAGCCATTCAGATCCGTCACAGGTAGTGATGGGTCTACTTTCCTTACAGGTCAGTCTGTGCCACACCGTGCCATTAAATCGCTCCCTTTCTTTTTGGATAGACCACAACGCCTGAATGATGACGCCACGTTCCTCGGTGTGAAAAATTCTCATGCTTGGCTTTGGTCACCCATTCCTCTTTCTCCCTGTCCCATAGCTGAGCAACGTGAGCAGCACAGAGGACGTCAAACCCCCCCTGGGACTGGCAGGCATGGGCAGCATGGGGGGGTACCAGTGCACCAGCCCCAGCTCCATGTCCAAACACATATGCGCCATATGTGGGGATCGGTCATCAGGTAACAGACTCATCAGGACCCGCTAAACTTACACTGTAGCGACAAATGACTGAAGGGGAACAGCTGAACCTGCTCAATAGCAGCATCTAGAAGACTCTGGGAAAGCTCCTATTGGCTTTTACCTCTGGGTTATCTAATGGGAAAGCTCCCATTGGCTTTTACCTCCGGGTTATTCGCTGGGGAACCTCCTATTGGTTTTTACCTCTGGGTTATCTGCTGGGGAACCTCCCATTGGATTTTACCTCTGGGTTATCCACTGGGAAACCTCCTATTGGCTTTTACCTCTGGGTTATCCACTTACTACGTTTTTGCAGCGTTTTGCACTAGCACATTATCGAGTGTCTGACAAAGGGAGCACTGCATTACAACACACACACTACGCCTTCTGATTATGGACAAAGATTTTGTTAGGCCCAGTAATTTGGATGGCCAGTCCAGCCCTGGGCGATTCTAGGATTTGACACTTGGGGTCAGGTTCAATGAATGTCGTGGCAGGAGGGACGCCACTCTCAATGTGGAGAAATATGGAACGGATCTGAGTAAATGTTCAGGGGGTCTGAGACTAAAAATATGGTGGCTGAAGCTCCCCTATAGAATCCCCTGTGGACGGAGGTATGAAGTAGATGTGGTTTGGTCTGATCGATCCACACAGCGTGGTGGAACGCCGAGGTTAACGTCTTGCGGCCTAGTGGCCGAATGCTGACCGCAGACAGCCTCCGAGCGCTCTGCTGTGCCCGGCACAGGGAAGCACTACGGCGTATACAGCTGCGAGGGCTGCAAGGGCTTCTTCAAGAGAACCATCCGGAAGGACCTCACCTACACGTGCCGGGACAACAAGGACTGTCTGATCGACAAGCGGCAGCGGAACCGGTGCCAGTACTGCCGCTACCAGAAGTGCCTGGCCATGGGCATGAAGCGCGAGGGTGAGGACCGACCGGGAACCTTACAAATATTACACAGCTCTTAAAGGGGCAGGACACCCCAAAATTTAAATTCGGCTATTGAATTTTTCAAACGTATTTTTTTTTGGCGCTTTAATCACCGCAGAAAATGCCATCCAGATTCCAGATTAGACTGATATCTGTACAGCTGATATCTCCGAAACTAGGCAACTCTCACCACAACAATTTGGATGGCTAAATAGCACTACAGTGTTTCTAAAAAATGTTGTCTTGGTTTTGGGGTGAGCTGCCCCTTTTACTTCGGTTTTCTAAGAACTGCATTGCCTAGATACCCACTTGAATCAACTTTTTTTTTAAATACAGTATTTGCTGCTATATGAGGAATCAATATATTTGAATTTAGCATTTAACCAAGTATATTTAACCAGTATATCTAGTGAGAACAAGAGCCAAACTGAAGTACCTTAATGAGACACTAAGGCAAATGGTCCCCTTTCAAGAATTCAGTATCGCGGTAAACAGAGGTAAATAGTGGAGAATCACCTAGGGCAGGGGTGTCAAACTCCAGTCCCGGAGGGCCGGAGTCCTGTGTAGCTTAATTCTTTCCGTTCCATCACAAATGATTGAGCTCAAGAGCTGTGTGGTAATTAGCACAGTGAGTTGAATCAGGTGTGTAAAATGTGCAGGGCTGCGGCCCTCCAGGACTGGGGTTTGACAGCCCTTACCTAGGTGGCTAGATAGGGTAGATGGGGAGATAATGGAGTGAAAGTGGGTAAATGGAAGAAAGCAGTGGGCGCATTAGGACCTGGGTGCCTCTTTCCTCAGCTGTCCAAGAAGAGAGGCAGAGGGGTAAGGAGAAGTCCGACAACGAGGTGGAGTCCACCAGCAGCTTCAATGAGGACATGCCTGTGGAGAAGATCCTGGATGCGGAGCTGGCAGTGGAGCCCAAAACGGAGGCCTACATGGACGCCAGCCCGGGGAACTCGGTAAGAACATCCACCACCCATAATTCCCATAAGGCCCTGGATGAACCTGCTTGGGGGGGCACCTACCACGTCCCCTGTGAATTGCCATTTTGGTATCTCCCAAAGCCATCCCAAAAGTAAGCAATTAATAGATAATGTAAAACAAAAGCTGTACAGACCCAGAACTCTATATCCAGAAGGTGCCATCATATCGCCTTCTTGCTCCTCACTGAGGTTCTCACTTTCCACCCCCCCACCCCCCCGCCAGACTAACGACCCCGTCACCAACATCTGCCAAGCTGCAGACAAACAGCTGTTCACCCTGGTGGAGTGGGCCAAGCGGATCCCACACTTCTCAGAGCTGCCCCTGGATGACCAGGTCATCCTCCTGCGAGCAGGTAGGTGCCAGCGAACCCTTGCATGGGTTGAGGCACGGTTACTGTGTAGGTAGTGAGACAGGAGGGGTATCTCCCCGGTCATGATTAAGGGTGGTGCCCACCCTGGCTGACACTTGCCCGTTTCCTCCGCCATCACCTCAGGCTGGAACGAGCTGCTCATCGCCTCCTTCTCGCACCGTTCCGTGACGGTCAAAGACGGCATCCTGCTGGCCACGGGTCTGCACGTGCACCGCAGCAGCGCACACAGTGCCGGCGTGGGCTCCATCTTCGACCGGTTCGCCCCCATCGCTCCCCTCAGCGTTTTATTGGTCGGTAATGTAATGGTCGCCATGCCAACCGCTTCACTGACCAGTCGTTTTGACTGTTGGCGTAGGGTGCTGACAGAGCTGGTGTCCAAGATGAAGGACATGCAGATGGACAAGACGGAGCTGGGCTGCCTACGTGCCATAGTGCTCTTCAACCCAGGTCCGTATCCTCCCCCCCCAGCCTTACTACCATTACCCAATGAGATGTGAGCACGTGGGAACCCTGGTTCTGAAGGTCTGCTGCACGCAGATGCCAAGGGCCTGTCCAACCCGGCTGAGGTGGAGGCCCTGAGGGAGAAGGTCTACGCGTCCCTGGAATCCTACACCAAGCAGCGATACCCTGAGCAGCCTGGCAGGTGAGGCCATGTCTACCACTAGAGGCTGTTGTTCACACGTCCAGTTTAGCTCAATGGAAGTCTCACAGTTCATCTCATTAAATTACTAAGTGACTGACTGGCTGAAGGATACTTACACCTGGGTTTGAACAGCTGACATAAAGGTTACACCAAAAACCTGCATACACACCGGCTCTTTGTGGATAAGACTGCCCACCCATGAGCTAAATAGTATTGACGGTTTCACATTTATTAGAATTTTCTGGATGCCCACTAGGGGGCAGTCCACATTCGTGTCCACTTGCATTTCATCTGAATGTTTGTTACGGTCACAGTGTACTAAACAGTCTAGGAGATTTTCCATCAGATAATGAGCACAGATCACGTAATGTCTCTCCAGTCACGCCTCCTGCCTCTGCTGGCTCCGCCCACTTTCTATCCTAGATTTGCCAAGCTGTTACTCCGCCTGCCCGCCCTCCGCTCCATCGGCCTAAAGTGCTTGGAGCATCTTTTCTTCTTCAAGCTCATCGGAGACACGCCCATCGATACCTTTCTCATGGAGATGCTGGAAGCCCCGCACCAGGTCACATGACAGGAAGCTGCTCGCTGTAAATATTCCCGGACCTCTGTAATTGACAGAAAGACCTGCGTATTTTGTACTAAGCACAATTATTAATGTGAACCTTTGTATCGGGGCTTAAAAAGTACACTGTTAAGATGAAGCTAAAAGAGATGTAAAAACCTTTTTTGTAAATAGTTTATTTCGATTACCCAGTTTAACAACAAATTAATGCAATTTTCAAAAAATTTTTATTCAGTAATAAAACAAGACCTGAATCACCAGCCTGGAGTTTCTAAAATGCCTATTAGATTTCTGTGAAAATAAAAGGACAGCATAAAAACCTTTTGATCGGTTTGCGTCTGTGTTTTGGTGGTTTTTCGTGACCAAAGAGTGCAGTTTAATTACTATTAGCCTGTAAGATATAAACAACCGATGTAACTTGCACGCATAAGCTGGATTAGAATTTAAAACCATAGCTAAAGTCTAAACTCTGGTGCACACTGGATATGAGGCACTTTAGAGGCTGGTATGTGGTACTGGGTAGTGCACTGGTTTTGGGCTCTGTGTCTGGAAGGTTGTGGGTTCTAATCCCAAAGTTATCATTGTTGGGCCCTTAACCTCATCTGGTCTAATGACATTGGATGTTGGCTGATCCTGTTTTCTGACCCCAGGCCTCTCTCACTTTATATCGCTTTGGACAAAAGCACAAATTAGAGATTTGCACTGATTTCTGGCCAATATCAAGAACCAATTATATAGAAAACTTGACACTGATACCGACTGCTTGTGAGTTTAGATAATGTAAGTTTAAAAGGGATGCTCCACCCAAATGAATTTTTAAAAATTCCACAGAACAGACATTTTAGAATGTATGTGTAAAATGGGTCACCATTTTAAAGGGAATTATCGGCAGTAAATATTGGCTCAATTTTAACCATCGGCCGATATAATGTGTATCATTAGCACTAATTAATGAAAATGGTATATGAAAATGGCACCAAGAGAGGAGAAATTGTCAGATGTCTGAATAATGTCTACATGTTGTATACTGAGAATCAATGAGCTCAATAAAGAAACTGCAAGGCGGCCAGCTGTATTTTAACAGAAGACCTTGGGCTAATGGTGTGTTAGCCACAAGGGGGCGATGTTGCTCTTCAAAACCCAGAAGCTGAACTTGGTGACACACTCAGTGCAAATTGATGCTCACGTTCTGTCAGGTATATTTCGAAGGGGAGGACCGTGGCTAAGCGCAACTGTGGGTTACATCCCATCACGTACTAAAAAGAAATTCAGAATCACTGGATTCTGGGAGGAGAGTACAGTACCGGGAATCACCTTACACACATACATAGCCAGGAAAAAGGCCAGCAACAGATAGGGCTGGAGGCTGAAGGCAACAACAACCCAACCTGCATACAGACAAATTATTTCAGCATGCAAGCATTTTTATAACTATTTAGCTATTCTGTCAATTTCCATCGATCTTCCAAAACCAATTATCCAGTATAGCATTATGACAAAATGAGAGAAATGGATAACAGGCAATTATACAGCTGGAGTACCAGGAGGATACCTCTAAACACAGGGAGAATATTCAGACTCACATACACACCCAGAGGCAAGATCTGAACCTATAACCCTGGCCAGGCCACCATGCCCTTCTGTAAATATAATGTTAAGTTCATAGGCTAATTTCACTTCGTGGCAAAGAGTATTTTTGGATGTGGGAAATAGGAAAGCAACATTTTCTTTGTTTCCCATAGGTCAAGGTGAGACACACAGTCATTTGCTGGTCTTTTCCCATGAAGTATCTGGAAGAATTTCCCTAATATTTTAAGGTGTGCTTGAGAATTGCAGGATGTCGAATGTTTTGAAGACCGGCTGGCCTTTGCCCGGCCTTAACTCCCTGTTATGCAAGAGGAAGCATGAATGGTTCATCCATAATCACTAGTCACTGGTCAGGGTGACGGGGGGCTTGGGACCAAGCCCAGACAGCACAGGGCACAAGGCCGGAGAATGGGATGGCAAATCCAGGGTACATACATACTCACACTAGGGGTCATTTTAAGACACAAATTTGCCCATCTTAGCACTGCAGATGGACCCCTACAGGTACCCCACAGAGAGGAAGGGAGGCATGAGCTAGGTGGCAGTGCGATCTCTGCCGTCTTTAAAATCCCAAATAATTAAACCACAGAAACAATGTATAAGATGCCAATACTTCAGGATTCTGGGCAAAATGTATTGCTACATTACCAGTTATATGCAACGTCTTATATGTAAAGCAACAAATACCAATGCATTATAAAACTGCAACAAAATTACTGACATTCATAAAAATATCAAATTACAACGAAAACACCAGCACCTAGCAAAACTTTACCAAAAATGCATATAACATTATAGCTACCTGGCTATCCAAAAGACCTGTACCATATTTATTATGGCTACCAGAGTTATTTCTTCCTAATCTGACCTGTGACCTATGTCAGAGGTCATCTGACACGTATCAATTCTCTATTATCCCAGTGATACTCTACAGCAGGGCTATTCAAATCACGGTCCTCAAGGGCCGAGCCCTGCTGAGTTTCCAGCGTCCTTTACCTGTGAAACCTTT
>JAODKM010000042.1:6592981-6622871 GCA_026780845.1 Petrocephalus sullivani
TTATTAAACTAACTACCTGGGAAAACTGAAAACAAGGCCTGGATTTGGAATCGAGGGCCAGATTTGAAGAGCCCTGCTCTACAGAGATCAGGCCAGTTCTTAGCCTGGTGCTTCTGAACCTTCTGCCAGATCTATAATGAAACCAGGGTCAGTACAGATCTGCATTTTGCTGAGGTCTCTTTCATATGAATGTACTATTTTGCTGCATCATTCAAAAATACAGCATTTTTAAATCTTGGTCTAATCCTGGTCCTGCTGGCAGAAGGCTACACTGAGTGCCAGGTTGCTTCCAGGTTTAACGTTCCTAAGACAGCAGTAGCCTACACAAGAACAATGTGAAGCTGGGAATGACCATAAACCAGCCTGGTAATGGCCGGAAATGACTTTCTAATGCCAGAGATGACCGTCAACTTATCCAGCAGTGCCTCATAAATCGGAGGATGACATCAAGTCAAAAGGAATGGGAAACATTAAGTGGTGTGAAGTGCACTGCTAGGGCTCCTAGAACCATGACTGAAGTCCCATAAAGCAAGGAAGAAGCCATTGATTAAAGAGAAACAGAGGAGAACCGGGATGCGATTTGCAAAAAAAATGTATAAATGTATATTTTACACAGATGTATAACCATAAATTGAGAAATGAGTGAAACAAAAAGTCGTGCTGTGGTATCTTCATTTCTTCCGGAGCAGTAAATTCGAAACATCAGGAGGCAATACTATCAGTGTTAGCAATTAATTAGCTTATGATTCATAAATAGAGTATCAATTTTTAATTATAGAGCCAAGAGAACTAGCAGTAGGGGTTGCACTGCTTTTTAAATACAGTTGAAACCTTTTATGATGATCACATCTGTCTGGGTGAAACTGATCGCTATAACCGGATGATCATTATAATGTTTTTTTTTTCTTTTTCTTTATGTCTCAGGCAGATTACCATCTAATTGACATTTGTATGTTTATTACAGCAATATACGATAATAAAATAGACAGCGTCGCTATTTACTGAATTTTACTGGGGCAGCCTGACTGGTCCATATAGGCTTATTTGTCTAGGAGATTATTGATATTTGATAGCTACTGGCTGGCAGAGTCTGGACTGCCAAAACAAACGAGGGGTCTTTTCAGGATCAAATAGGCAGCAAATTGGTCTGGTCAGTAATTCTTCAGGAAACGTCTGCAGAAGCAGGTAACCCGCCCCCGGTAACTGCAGCTATCTTGGTTACGCCTCTACCTCTTTGGCGGTAGGCAGTCAGCACTTCAGGCGACAGCTTGCCTTCCTGTTCTAGCGCTAATAATCATTAAAAAAACAATGCTCTTTCTAATAAAAGTACCTGTCACGCACAGCGGTCGGAGGTCAGACCATTGCCTTGTTTTCTACCCGAATTCGTGATAGTACCATTTCTTAAGCCCATCCCCAAGACATGGGTCTGCCAGCATATCCTATGATTAATTTATTTATAACAGCATGGTAATTCACCTCTGAACTTGTCAAAGTTAAGTGCTGTGATTTAGCATCCTTACACTGCTCACGTAGAACGCAAAGAATATCTGATCCAGGATCAACATGAAGAGAAAAGAGTCGTTTGTTTTTAAATGCAAACCTTCCATAAACTCTCTACAGGCGGCATTATTTTTTGCCCTTTTGATCTTCCTGTAATCCCAGTTCAGTTTCATCACTGCACCTACCTATCCTGATTATCAACAAGCCATTAAACAAAAAAAATGGTATTACAGTTATTACAAAAAGCTGAACACTGACTGAGAACTACATAATTCTATAAACTTCCAAAATTTAATCTATATAATTTTTATCTATATATTTATATATACAGTACATCTCTCTCTATATATACAGTATATAGTATCTATACATTTAGCTATATATTTTTATTTCTCCTTATTTATATTTTGACCAGATGTTGAAATCATACAACAGGGCCTCCTGAGACACAGATGAAAGTGACAGCCACAAGAAGGAAGCCGCCTTCAGCATCATCTGCCCGATTAAATCAGGCCAACGAGGTGAGCGAGACGCCAGAGAGCCTGGCGCCCGCCGCCTGGAAGGCGAGGAAGTGCACGTGACTCACACTGCGCTGCATCTCCGTAAAGGAATGGCAGATGTTCTGAAGAACATCAAAGAGGAAACTGGACCAGTGGAGGGGAAGTTCTCTGGAACCGACTCTGAGGTCAGGTCGTTGGGGCCACTTGATTCTCCCTAAGACACCAACGATGAGAGGAAAATCACCCCCCAGCCACCGAGTCTGTCGAGGACGCTGCCGGGATCCCGTAAAACAGGAGGAGGAGAGCACCGACTTCCCATAAGACTCAACCATAAAAACAATTAATTATCATTCAGCCGATCAGCTCTACAGGCGCTTAGAAAAGTGAGACATTTCTGAATGGACATCCCTTTAAAAACAAACTTGCACAGTGCGCTCCTAAAGACACCATTCAGGAGCGGGAATAGTGTCCGAAGTTAAATAATGCAGAGAAAGAGGTTTATGGTCAAGGGTCCCCATGGGTACCTACATCCACGCTGGCCAACAAGGCTAAAGAACTTAAACAAGGCCGTCGTTTTTACCCATGCTCTGCAACATACAGCAATGTAAACATTTCACAGCATTTTTATGCTCAGCACTGCCTTACACATAACATGTGTTTGTTGATGAGGGGGAAGATATCAGAATAATTTCAGGGGCTAACCTGCTCATTCCTGATCTTCATCTACATATGGAAGGTGTCGCCTTCAGTTTATGCTTTGAGACACACAATTTCATTACATCTAAATAAACTGTTACCAGTAAGATGTTGTTACTGAGCATGAACCAACCAATTAAAAATAAAAAAAAATGTTAACATGTAATGAATAATAATTTTATTGGCTGAAACGCAAGAACACTGACCTGTTTTGATACTGGAACATGACAAAACAGTGACAAGGGGATTTTTTTTTCTAATTATAATGGATGTCATATATCCACTTAATGTGTGCCACTTTGAATTGAATTAGTAGGTGAAATGTTTTTTAGAGTTTCATAAAACATTATATTTTGGATATATTAAGAGGGGGGAGAGGAAGAAGGGGGAAGGAGAAAAAATGAAGGAAATAAGAGAAAAAAGAGAAAAGGGGGATTTTTTATGACCTAATCCTCTACAACCAAGTTTTTAGATGTCATTGTACCAATTAGATTATGTAAAAACCGTTATATTTCTAATGCTGTATACATTTATATAAGTTTATTCCAAAGTCACAGGTTTGAATCCCACCCTTCCCAAAAACTGAGTTGTTCATTACTTGCTGAAACATTTATTTTTTATTATTGGAAATAATATGATTTGTATATACATTACTGATTGTTAACATTATATTACTCATACATTAACATTAATTCATATTAATTATATTGAATATTTAAATTTCAGATTTACACATTTTACGGTTCCACCAGGAGATCAGTAAGCTCTGGCACGCCCTCCTGCCTGAGCTGCTCCCTCGTCACCTGCCGCAAGAGAGAGGGGTCCCCTACATCCCACTCAAAGATGCAGGCAGACAGGCACCATCCTCTCTCAGCAAAACGAACAGAAAGAATAATATAATGTAATACTGTGCAGACATACACCAGACACTGAAAAGCAGCTCAAACACAGAGTAAGGACAGTACTGTGTGTGTAGTTGTTGAGTGGATTTGCATGAAGGGTGACCTCCTAGTGTGTGTGAGGAGCCTGATGAGCGCTAATTCATTTTACATTCTGACCTCAGTGGTGCCGACTGGACCCCCCATTCCCTCCCAGACTCCCCCCATGATCATACATTGCTGACACTGTCTGTATTCACAAGCATATCTGGAATGTATATCTTTTGCAGTGTTTAGTTACATACAAATACAATTCTTACGCGTAAAAAGTATAATTCTTACTAGTAAGAATTGCATTGTGGATATCTTGAACTCATATTCTTACTAGTAAGAATTACATTTTTACTAGTAAGAATGTTTTTTTTACTAGTAAGAATTACGTTTCGACAAGTAAGCTTGTATGAATAAAAGACAATTTGGCTTGCCATAGCCCAGACATGCGCACCGTGCCCGCGGCGTAACGTTACAAACTCTAAGCTTAATAATCGCCGCACGTGGCGCCGGTTCCCGATACGCGCCTATCATTTATCGTGGACGCGCGAGCACCCGAGCACCGCGGAATCTGACGCTTGGCATCAGAGTTATATATAATACGACAGACTTACCCTAAGAACGTCTCTCTAGCGACCGCGGAAGAGCCGCGCCGGCAGCTCGCAGCGAGTTCGAAGGCGGCGCGATTGGCGCGCGCACATTGGAACGCGGCGGCGCGATTGGCCGGCCACATTGGAATACGGCGTCGCGATTGGCCGGCCACATTGGAACGCGGCGGCGCGATTGGCCGGCCACATTGGAATACGGCGTCGCGATTGGCCGGCCACATTGTAACGCGGCGGCGCGATTGGCCGGCCACATTGGCGTACGGCGTCGCGATTGGCCGGCCACATTGGAATACGGCGGCGCGATTGGCCGGCCACATTGGAGTACGGCGGCGCGATTGGCCGGCCACATTGGAGTACGGCGTCGCGATTGGCCGGCCTCATTGGAATACGGCGGCGCGATTGGCCGGCCACATTGGAATATGGCGGAGCAGGATTCAGTTTTTACATATGCCAGCTCTGCTGCGATGCACATAGATACACAGGCGAGAGAAAATGTGCTTTTCCAGTGCTAAAGTTTTAGCTGGTGAGGGCTCCTTCTCTAGCGTCCAATAGTGAGTATTTTTCTAATCATGGGATTTGAACTATCGTGCAAAGCCACAGAAAAAGATTCCGCCCAACGTGGGGCTCGAACCCACGACCCTGAGATTAAGAGTCTCATGCTCTACCGACTGAGCTAGCCGGGCTGTTATACAGAGTAGTAATGTGTGTCCAGGTTATGCTACCAAGACAAGCGAAAACTTGGTAGCTCGTATTCAGTAAGACAGGGTATCGAATCTCGCCTCGACCGCCGACAGTCTGGAGCAAAAGCGACAAGGATGCCACAAAAATTAACCAACGCTATTGCAGATTATATATATGTGTACCACATGTATAGATATAAAAATATTTTTTAAACTTTTAATATGTGTGATTTGTTTAAGATTTTAAACATGGCAGTAAGCGCTATACAAAAACGCGAGTTCGAATCTCGACTGTGCCGCTGATAGTCAGGAGCGAAAAAGGTAGGGATGCCACTAAAACTGAATAACACCGCTGCAGGTCATACATATAAATATATTATAAAAACTATGAATACATGTGATTTGATTAAGGGTTTTATAAGAATTACAATTACTTTCGGTTCCTTTTAAAAAATGGGTTTATTATATAAAATAAATTATCAGCAAAATATCAATATAAATATAAAGAATGCAGAAATAAATATAACTATATATTCATTTTAACAAACAAATTAATAAACACTAAGCAGTAAAAACTGGAAGAGTCTCCTCATAATACCAGTTTCCAAAACACTGCCGGTGTGCTGGTGGTTTTCTGTCTTTGCTGCACATTCTGCACAGGACGACATCGCTCTTTTGCACATATTTGCGAGTGTCTATGCCAGCCGGTTCCCACTGCAGCTTTCTCGTGTGGCATCTCTGCGTGGTGTATGGTGCTGGTGATGCCTGGGATGGTCCAGCTGCAGCAGCACTCCCACTCACAGGAGGAACGGAGGACAAGGGCAGGACTGGGGGACTGGGGGGGCGCAGGAGGAAGGGGCGTGGGACATGGGCCTGTTACCGGGGAGCAGGCGTCTTTTTGTCTTTGCAGTTCCAGCAGTGTTCAGAGGAAGAGCAAAGACGTCTGTGTCTGTGGAGGTGAGACTGTCCATCTGAGGTGTTGAGTGCTGCTCTACAGGGCCGGACACTGGTGCCTCTGGAGGACGTATGTCCTGGTGCAGAATATCACGCTCCTGGGCCCGAGTATGTATGCAGTACCTACATGTGAAAAGATTTATGGCAGTTCACCCCAATAATTCTGCATTATTTGCAGCTCTCTGTGATGTAAAAAGCGTTACCAATAAAGTTTGACAGATTGAATCACCACTGTGTAAGTGTGGTGCTGTGCCAATGTGTTCTTAAATGGAGCTAAGGGTAAGGAAAGACCAATATTAAAGGAAAAGTACAATAAATGTTTTATGGTGATGAAATACTTCAGAGTCACATAGGTCACGATAACATTACAATAAAGCAAACTTCTGTTTGTGAGGACCCACCTGCAGAGAAGTGTGATGGTGCTGCAGGTAAATTATTCGCCTGTTATTACCTGCATATCATGTAGTAATTTGTAACTCTACATTATTAGCATACGTTTTCTTTGGGCGTGTGGTTATATACATTATTATTCTTATAATATGTATAATTATATATCAAGAAATAAATACATATAATTCACTATATAGGGTATGTAACTTGTTTTTCCGTATTCGGCAAAATTCTTCGGCGAAAAAGTTCATAGAAGACGGCTTACTACCAGATAAATAAATATTTGTCTTATCCAGGACAGGACACTGAAATCTGTCAGGTCTGGGCAGCAGGACTGGCGGGCATTTGGGCCGTCCTTTTCGTTTCTTGGTAGCAGAAGGGAACACGATTGGCTGCCGCTACCAAGAATTGCCTGAATCTTGGTAGCAGAAGCGCACGTGATTGGCTACCGCTACCAAGAATTACCTGAATCTTGGTAGCAGAAGCGCACGTGATTGGCTGTCGCTTCTTGGAACTATTAAAGTTAAACCTACCTCGCACGTGCGGGATCGGGGGGGGGGGGAAGCTATTCCGCATTCTATGATTGACGTCTTCGAGAACCAATTAAAATCGGAGAGAGCGTCCCGCGGGATAACGATATGCCAGGCTGTGCCACCACTTCCTATTAAATACCCTTCGAATCTTTGACCCGGCGCCTTTGTATAATAGACTAAGTGTGGGGAAAACTAGAGTAATAGAAAAATAGATTATTACAAAGCTCTTTTTTATTACAAAGGATTTTACTTTTAAATATTCAGATATATCTCAAGAACACAGCCAATATTTAACAGAGATCTAAATATAAAACAAATAAATATGCAAGCGTTTATTTTAAAATGTTTGCATACAACACTTCTCATGGCCTAGAAACGTATAGTATGACGTATGCATCACAGGAATCGTATCAACATATAATAACACAGTCCATATAATTACACGGGCTATATCAATACCATTTATAAGACACAAAAATGTGTTTACAATAACATCTCCCTTAGGGAGTACATAACACACATGCCGTTTTTATTTGCATTTCACTACTTTCACTTCTGAGGTATTGTACTTATAATCCAGTAGAAGATATTGGTTAGGGGTCTTCTTCATACGGGGCTCTTCCCACGATCTGTGCGTAAGTTGATACACTGGTTCCGGACCACGATGCTGAGTATAAAGCCAGTCTTTTCCGCAGCCCTGCAGCGGCATAAACAAAAAAGAAAGTGCGTTAATTTCTGGTGTGACTGTGCAATCCTGCCCCCGATAAATATTTCGCTAATGACGTCACTGTTTGGTATGATGTCGCCGTTTCTTATTACCGTAAATAATGATAAATAGGTTAGTTTAATATCCCACCTGTTTACCAGATTACATTTCTAGATGAGGCTGTCAATGCTATTCTTGTATCTCTGAGGCGGCTCCTCGTCCTCATCATCTGTAGAGCTACCAACGGAACAGACAGATCAAGTTACATCATGTAACTTAAAAGTGCGTGATTTAATATATGAGAATATTAAAGTATTATGGTTCTAATTTGCAAATTCAAGACGCTTACCTGTTGAGATCGAACTTCATACCTGCAGAGACAAAAAGGAACAGATGAAGCAGCTGAATTCACGTCTCATTAAATGCACCCATTAAATGTTCCTGAACGTAATTAGCATTTTCTGATAAATGCTAACATGGTGACAGAATCTTTGATCAGGAAAGTTTAATAGTGGATGTTAAATTTGTTTTAGTACTCTAAATTTCCACAAGGGTCCTACCTTGTTTCCGTAGGCGTTTCAGTAGCCAGGTCGCCACTGTCAATGCGGCTAAGCCTGCAGCTCCCCCTGCCACTCCGATCGATAAAGTGGTCAGTGATGATTTACGGCCTGCTGTAGAAGACAACAAGAAAATGCGTCATTGCACCCGACTACCCTCTGTTCTTTTTATTAAAATTTACCTAAAGCTGTTATCTAGAGCAGTGTTTCCCAATCCGGTCCTCAGGGACCCCCAGGCAGTCCACATTTTTGTTCCTTCCCATTTGTGGACTTGTCTGGAGATCCTTGATGACCTGGTTGGGAAACACTGATCTACAGTGACCTTTGCACAAATACACAGTGAGACCAAGTAAGTGCATTTTAGCTATGCACCAACATCGGTGGCAGTCAAATGTCTAATTAGAGTTGGCATGTCAATGCATGCAAATAGCACCATGGTTTGGAATACACAGACTCTCCCTGCAGTACCTAGACAGGACGGTGCCTCGTTGGTCCAGTTCCCAGAGGGCCCACACACAGTGCTGTCCAGTCCATGCAGGATGAAGTCCTGTCTACAGCTGAAGTTGCACGAAGAGCCATAACTGGGGTCATCAGTGGAGCATCTCATGATGACTGCTTCTGGGGGGGCAATTGGGGGGCACTGCACAGCTGCAACACCCAACACATCCATGTGAGGACTCATGATCACTCTGTGATAAGTGGATAAGACAATACTGGCAAGATCATTGGTATGGATGTGCAGTTTAACTGCACTGAGAGCCGTACCTTCACACTGAGGCTGCCCGTCACTCCACTGCCCCTGCGCTCCACACTGCACCATGCTGGAATTGGTCAGTCGGTACCCCTCCTCACAGCTGAACTCGCACTGCGAGAGGAAGCTGAAGTCACCCAGTGGATGGTCGCAGCTCATGTTGCCATGCGGGGGGGCTACCAGTGCTTCGCACTGCATCGCTGAGGGGTGGAAGAGGACACTGTCAGTTTGGCAGGGGGATGGTGTGAGCAAAACTCCATCAAAAATCTCGTCTTCAGTGAGGTCACTTTGGGCTCAGAAATACTGCTTTGGCAACAAACTTACCAGCCACACTACCATTAAAACATTTTTACTTTAATAAGTATTTCATTGTATGGCAGATTTTGGCAAATTGTCAATGCAGGTGAGCAGTTCAACTGCATTAGTACTCTGCTGCGCAGCTGGAATAGAAAGCGTACCTTCGCACTGTGGCATCTCCCCGCTCCACTGCGCAGACGCCGTGCAAGTCAGGCTAGCGGTGCCTCGCAACAGGAAGCCGTCTGCGCAGCTGAAACTGCACGTCGAGCTAAAGCTGAACTTCGCGTCAGAGTCGGAGCAGCTCATCGAGATCCCCTGGGGTGGCTCTAGGGGGGGACACTGCACAGCTGCAAAGCAGACACATGGAGAGACTCAGTCACACATGGTGACAACTTAGTGTCCTCATCCTGTCCCCTGATATGGGAACATGGCAAAATACTCAGAGATTATGCATTTTTAATATAACGATGCTAGTACTAATCAAATAATATAGACCGGGGTGGGCAATCTTACCCGCAAAGGGCCGGTGTGTATGCGGGTTTTCGCTTCTACTTCCTAATTAGATCACTAATTAGAGGACTGATTGGATGAAGAATTCTCACACCTGGGTTTGAACAGCTGACCTTAGGGTTATCCCGAAAACCTGCATACACACCGGCCCTTTGTGGATAAGATTGCCCACCCCTGATATAGACAAACCAACGACAGTGCTACAAATCACATTTAAATAAATAAGAGTATAAAGTTTGCATTATTATATAACTGAGTAATGCTGAACAGCAGCTCCAAGTCAGCCGAGAGCCATACCTTCACACTGAGGCTGCCTGTCGCTCCACTGCCCCTGCGCTCCACACTGCACCCTGCTGGCGGGGGTCAGTCGGTACCCCTCCTCACAGCTGAACTCGCACACCGAGAGGAAGCTGAAGTCACCCAGTGGATGGTCGCAGCTCATGTTGCCAAGCGGGGGGGCTACCAGTGCTTCGCACTGCATCGCTGAGGGGTGGAAGAGGACACTGTCAGTTTGGCAGGGCAATGGGGGTGCAAAAGAAATATTCACTTTTTTGATGATCGGTGCATATGAAGTTTCATGGCTTAATACTCTAAATCAGGGCTGCCCAACCCTGCTCCTGGAGATCCACCCCCAGCAGACCTTAGCTGCAGCCCTAATTTAACACACCTGATACAGATAATCTCTAAATGCACGAACAGCTGTATTACCTTGGCAGCTAGGGGGCGCCGCTGACCACGTCTTAGCGGCCGTGCACCGTGTCGTGGCAGAACCGACCAGGCGGTAGCCCGTCTCGCAGCCAAATTCGCAGGTGGAGGCGTAGGCGAAGCTCCCGAAGAGGTGCGAGCACTCGGCGCGGCCGTGGGAAGGCTGGCCCACCTCCTGGCACTGTGCCACTGCAAAGAGCGACGTCACGGGTTACCGGGGGGGCGCCGCGCAGCGGACGCTGCATGCCGCTTACGGGAGACCCCCACTTACCGGTTTCGCACTTCTCCCCGCTGAAGCCCTCGGAACATTCGCACTTGTGGCTGTTGATCGTCTCCACGCATTCCCCGTTACCGCTACACGAATCGGCCTGGCAGGAGGCTGAAAAACGACAAAAAAAATCCAAGTTTATATATTTTAGTGGGATAAAAGTCATAAGCACGATTAGAAATCCCATGTAAAGTGACCTGGGACAGCTCTATTGTGAAGTGCGCTATATAAAAATAAATTAAATTGAATTGAGATCCCTTTCGTTATTCATTCAATTTCCCAGTCATGCTGCCAGCACAATCTGTAATATTAATGTTAGGTTACCCGTGTAGCATAAAGCTGCTTTCCGTTTCATGCAGGATTCGTCGTTCCATTTGCCCTGGTCGGCCACCCTCTTGATGTAAATCTCCACGCAATCCTCATTACTCCCGCCGTTATTGGGCTCTCCTGTCGCCCAGTTCTCTGCCTCCGCCGCGAGAGTTTTATTGGTCCCCACCCAGGTCCACACATTGTCGATCTTGCGGATCCCAATCCAGTAATAGGTTTTCTTATGCGGCAGTACGTTCATCAGGTGTGCGATTTCCTCCTGGTTCTGAATGGCCACCATATCTGTGAAATTTTTCCGGCACCAGTGGCGCGCTGCATTCCAGTCCATCGTATCATTAGAGTAATGATAAGACCAGGAATGCACTTCTGTCCATGATGCCAGTGCTGAAATAGAGAGATAATGTAAACTAAAAATCAATCTAACCTATCAGTCCCTTGAAGAATAATCCCAGCCTTGTATATCTTAATAACCCATTCCACTATAAAATTTCTATGCACTGCATTGATTATGATACAGGGTTGCAGCTAATTATTAATTAGAGAGAAATAAGTATTTCTTACCCAGAAAAAGATTGATGATGAGTCCAAGGGACCTCGAAGGGCAGGCAGAGTGAGATCCAAAGCAGTGTTCCTACAAATAAGACAGTTACTGATTTACCACAACCGAGACACACACATGGATGCTGCTTCATCTAATTTGTGTGCTTGCAAGAAATGTCACTTCTGCAGTTGACTTACCATTTTTGACTGTCAGGCACTTTGCGCTTTCAGTAGTTGGTCCTTTGTTGCAAAGGCAGACTGAGTCCTGTGGCTCTCTGTTGTCTTGCGCTTATATTTACAGGTCACATTATCCCATTGTGGGGGGCTATCCCACATTTCCCGAAAACCGTGACGCTGGGAATGCCCATAATGGAATTTCCTCAAGCTTTTTCCTGCCTGATTATTGTTGAACCTTCTAACTTGTGTGTGTGTGTTGGTGCAGCTTTAAGTGGAGAATGTATAGAGATGACATTCAGGAAGCTGTGTAGCTTGTTGTTATTGTTAAAAAATTAGATTTTTTATCGATGATTCACGCCCCGGTTGAAAGGACAGATACGGTTAGTCACAGCTCATTCATGATAACATGTGCTGTAATAAAACTAGACAAGAATTCTGTGCCAAAACTTCTGTGCCATCAACGGAAAAGATTTTGTTTTTTAACAAGGTTTTATTAACACATTTTGATTAAAATAGATACAAAACGAAGTACAGATAACAAATGTCAATTCCACCTCCCGGGGGCCCTGAAATCCCCCCAATCCTAAATATATGCGATAGATAATGACCTGCTCTTTTCCCAATATTCAAGAGTTGAAATCGTAGCCCTGTGCAGTCTGGCAGTGGACAATTCCACCATGACAAGAAAATCAGTATTTTTATGCAACATATCATTATTAAAGCAGTTTGACTGTTGTTCTGGAGTCAGTAAACACCATTCCAGACACAGAGAGACATACTATTTCTGATACAGCTCATAGGTCAAAGTGAGAAACTGATCAGCCAATAGAAATGAAGTAGCTGAAGGAATTTCCCTGATATTGCAGGATGTCAAATTTGAAAGGTTGATTGGCCTTTGCCCCACCTTACATTCTCTTATCCGAGGGGAAGCCACACAGTTCTTCAGAGGAAATTAAGCTACAATAAAATCTGTTACTATGTTACTATATGGCCATGAAATGAATTTAAAAGATTGATGCTTCTTTCAGTCCATCTTTAGTTCTGCTGATGAGGGTCATCTTAGGTCTTTATGGTGAACACCAGAGTAGATGTGATCAAGTGGGTTGGTTCCGGAGCCCAAACTATGCATGGAGACCTTTTGATCTCCTACACTAACTCCTTCCCTTCTAGGGAAAGCTAGCATCCACTGCCAAAGTCTGATCCTTCTAGGTCTTTCCCAGTCAGGTTTGGCACACATAAGACCTTCCATCTGACCATCACCTTTCACTTTGCATGCGGTAAGTACACAAGATGGCTCTGACTGGGTTACTTGGGTGACCGGGCCAGGAGCCACTTGCTGGTGAACATTACCCAAAAGCCTTGAGAGGTGGGTCATGGTAGCCCTAGTCTGACCAGGTTACTCTGATATTTACTGGTACATTTCATAGGCATCTCTGCTGGACTATAGGTTGCCCGACCTATCGCCATTCATCTGCTTGCCATGGGAGACAAAATTGTGGTCCTCTGAGGAGGGTTTAAATGATGCTTAGAACAGTCCTTTTCTACAGAAAATGGGTTTATATGCCATATAATTAACAATATAAAGGAAACTATGCCTTTAGATTGTCTTTTAATATCCTGAGCAATTTTCGTCCATCTTTCATTATATTTCCAGTATTTCCAGTACAGTACTGTCTCAGATCTCTGGATCACCCTGGAGGGAATGTCAATTATTCCTAAGCCCTCACTCACACATCATGTGCAATTTAAAGTAGCGAGCTCCATAACAATACATTTTTTAATAATACCGCATTACGTAACAGCTTGACAAAATGTAACAAGTTTTCACTTCGTGAAGTAATAGCACCTGCATTTTGTAAGAATTTACTATACACCTTTAATGTGATATCTAATAAATTTCCCTACATATTGTAATAAATTATTACATATTGCGGTGGTAATTATCAGCAGCAAGAGGAAATCCAATATTAACATGAGCACTCAAACTCTACACACGCTGAGCTAGGAGTTTATGCAGTAAAATTTTGCTGTGTTGCATAGTAGCTACAAGACCAGCCAAGATTTGTTACCTCTGAATCTGACTTTGCTTGTTCAGAGGTTATCTGACAGGCAGCAATTCTGTATTATCACAGCGATTACAGCTTGGTGCTTTTGGACTTTCTGTCAGGTCTTTAATAATACCCGGGTCAGTACGGGTCTGCATTCTGCTGCGATCTGTTTTATGAAAATGCTGCATCGTTCAGATTTATTTCTGATGCACTGGGCAGCTTCTATGAGCAACAGACAGTTTATAAATTGAATACATTAATAAAAAAAAAAACAATTGCTCATCACCATTTTTAATAATTTCTGCCAATTTTATATAATTATGTACTTAAAAAATTATTGCAATTGCAACATTACTTTGGCATTATTATACAATATTGCAAATACAGTACAACGGATTTTATATAACATAATTCCAGATGATTCGGTGTTAAGGAAGGATCATGCTCATCATTTGTTTTTTTTGCCACTTTTAGAACATTTTGCGTTCATTACCGACTCTCATGAAACAACAGTCTGGGAAAATCATTTAGCCAATATTTATTTTGTAGGCGACAGAAACGTCTGGCTGTCTCCAAAAATACTTGCTAAAAAAAACAGCGTCTCCATATCCACTGACTCACATAGTGAAAGTCCCCGGCAGACCCACCACCATTTCCTCTCTGGCAACAAGCAGGCGACGACGTTTCAAGGGCTGTATGTCACTTAGTCTGCCTCCATTCTTACGAAAAATCGCTTTGCGTGAAAATGCACAAATTAATCGATCCCTTTTCCTGGCACTCCGTAGTGCCAACTGACTGACGATAAAAGTGAAATTAATATTTTGGCTTTAGGTTGACATGCATAGGTATGTACAGCATGCCATCAACTATGGGTCAAGTCCAAACAGGAAGAAGGAAGGAAAAAACATATCAGCAAGGTCACTTTTCTTATTTTCCTCTGATACATATTATAGTGTGTTACACAAGGCTTATTGAACTAACTGACATGACACATAGTGTAGGACAAGTGGGTATGGAAGATGGATAGATGCTTGGATGAATACATTGAATTGCTCTTGAAAATCACTGCGTTGTAATTTTTTGCACTTTAACCCTTTTACGCACATTGATGATTATCGCACTGTTACGATATTATTGAACGATTATTGTTATTATTGTACATACTGTAACGTCAGATATTCGACTGAATGCATGGAACCACGAGATGAACAACGACGGGACAAGCAGAAAGACTATTAAAGCCTGCTGCCCTGTAGGAATGCGCGGGAAGTATTGCGCAACGTTTGTTATTTTTAGTTAGGAAAAATAAAAATTTTAATGGAATAGTGTTATTACTTACAAGTTTTTATTCAGATATTAAAACATAGCCAGTTTCTTGAATGCCGGGCATGTGATCGTTCACTGTACTCACATTCTGGAACACGATAAAGGGGGGATAACTCAGGGCCCCTAAAATTTTTGGAACATAATCGGATTGGTCTGGGTTATGAGCCCAATATGAGATGTCTTCCTGGGGCCCACAATCTCTAATTTTGTCTTATTAGCAAGCTAACAGTGGAAAGTTGCCTATTGTGTAACAAAAAAGGGCAAACAGGGATAATTTTATTATGAGTCTGGCAGAAAAACCTTTTTCCCTTGCTGTGTTTGAACCTCTGCTCTCTGATGGAAAGGAAACAGCCCCTCAGTTCCATTACATTTGGCGGAGTTCCTATCCGAAGAGACAGAAGAGGGGTGCAGATGGAAGAGAAAAGGATGTGACCCCCGAACACTGGTGGCCATGGGCAGTGTTGCATCTGAGCAAGACACCCAGTCAAGGTCCTAGGGGACAGGACATGGAAAGGACAAATGCATCATGGGATTTCTATGCCACTCAAATGGGGCATCCTGAGCCGCTCGTAGCGAGCGCCTGAATACAATGGCCCTTTAAATAGTATGAAGCTTCAAACAGCATAACAGCGATGTTTTTAGGGATCTCAAGGTGGCCATTCCCCATTTAGCCACAGCATGCAGGAGCCACTCATCCAGGTCTATGGGTCTCACTGCAAAAGGTGTGTGACCTTTGACCTTGCCGGAAATGTGCATCTTTTCCAAAGTGTGTATCTGGCCTCTGAGTGAAGCTCAAGGACAAGAGGAAGGGACGGGTGGGGTGTGCGGCCCAACAGAAGGTTACTGGTTCAAGCCTGGTCTCAGCAGAAATCATATGGCCTTGGGATTCAGAGCAAGGCCCTCACCCCCCATCTCCATAGATGGCTGCCCCTCCCTAGATAAATTAGCATCAATGAAAAAAAATAAACTTGGTTAAAGAGGTGCTAACATTCCTGGAAGAATGTGAGTGGGGGTGTAGTGGAAGCAGAAGCTTATTGTTTGGGTTTATGCACTTGCCTTCCCATTAGAAGACAATGCTTCCTTTCCTGTACCAGGATGGCCTACATTTCAATCTTACGGGAACAATGGCTGAAGAGCCGCGAGGTGTCGGACATCACCCTGCTTCCTTCTCAGTCGTAATGATTGCCCTTAAGATGTTGTTAAACAGAATAGCAATCCACGTCTCTGCCACTTTGCCTGTTTGGGAATCCCGAAAAGGGTTTATAGTCTGTTCCTGGATGCAAAGGGGCGCAGGTATACCTTGTGCATAGCTGGCATCCTCAGTTCAGGTCCAGAAAGTAAAAATCCAGACCAAGATTTTCTTTCAACCGGTCAGTTGAGTATACAGTCACAGTCACAGTCACAGAGTACTCAACCGAAGTCAATAAAGACGGCTGCACGCCAGCAGAGGCCGAAGGACACCTACACATCGTGGGGAGAACATGCAGACATGCCTGGGTCTGGAGGATCAGTGGGACTAAAGCAGGCTTAAGGCAGCCAAAAGCAAATTCCTTCTATTGTTCTTGGTGAGAAGGCATACATTTATCCCTTCTGGAAAAACGGAGGGCAAAAACAGCTGACCCCTCCACCGGCCCGTCGTCGCCCATGTGGTTAGTGTACTCCAAAGAAGACAAGAACACTAACACAAACATTCCTATTGCATGACATATTTGTATGATTACATTCCCATCGCATGACATATCATACGAGAGTGATAAGTCCAACCTTAGTTATACACACTACCGTTCAAAAGTTTGGGGTCACTTAGAGATATCCTTGTTTCCAAATTTGCAAAAGAAAACCTTTTTTTTTGCCCAGGCTGATCAGAAATACGGGGTACACATTGTCAATGTTGTAAATGACTATTATAGTTAGAAATGGCAGATTTTTAATATAATATCTACATTACTGTACAGACCATCAGATGATGACATGAATGGGCAACCAAAACTGTTGTGCTGATTAGAAGCAATAAACCTGGCCATCTTTAGATTAGTTGCATGTCTGCAGCATCAACAATTGTGGGTTTGAATGAAAACACCAGTTCTTTTCTGGCCAGAAACAAAGAACTTCCTTTTGAAACTTGTCAGTCTTTTCTTGTTCTGATGAATGAAGGCTATTCCATTAGATATTTGTAAGTGACCCCAAACTTTTGAACAGTAGTGTACACGTTTCTGTTTCATTTTCACATTTGGAGGGGGCATATTGGAAAAGTGGAAAACTGATGTTTTAGGCTTAACGCCTTTGTCACAAAACCTAGCTCATTTTACAGCATTCCATTTTGTAACAGTGGACTAAAGCCAGTAAAAACAGCATTGTTTTTTATCTGTTGATGCAGGTGGTTTGAATAAGCATTTGTAACTTTTGGTTCTGAAACACAAAGGAAGAGCTATCAGCTGACGCGAGGTTTGGGGTTTCTGTTCCACAGTTCCACACCAACATTCCAGCTAGGAAGCTAAAAAACCAACCTGACAGAGCAGGAAACTTCTAGATGATGTCTATTGTCAGGCACTGTCTCAACTATCATAGGAGAACCCATCTGCTCTGAACCTATTTTTCTATTCACTACTATAACAGAAATCACAGAAAAATATGGAAAATAAAGGCCAATGTCAAATCAATGTTTTTTTTAGAACCTGGTAATGATTTATTATATATTATGGAATAAAAACACCCAATAAATCCAGCCGTGGAATGATCTTGCATGTAATTTGGATTCTGTTGAATCAATGGTGTTTTGAATATAGTAGCATCCTTCAGGGGAGGAACTACCGTAACTTGGTTTTCTATGTTATAGTAAAAATCTGCCTCTCAAAAGGCCCGCATTGGGCAAGTGAAGAAATGTGTGTAACTGGTCTCAGGGAAATTTTGGAAGTCTCCCACAAATTGTCAGTAGCTGTGAATGATAGTCAGTGTCCCAGCAACCTCCCAGATCTCCTTCATGCACCTCGTAAAATTGGTATGCCTAAGGTGAGATGTCTGCATCTTTAAGGTTATTCTTACAATGGTTCACTGAGCTGGAGATGTAGGACTTCTGCTCTGAAGAGCCACCAGGTGTCGGTTTCCGTGGCATTCTATGGTAACAACTGATGACGACATGTTCTGATGAATCCATCCACTTTTTTTTACAGGGCATCTTCATCCGTTGTTAGGCATCACACCTCGAGTGACAATATACAGATAGACTCATTATAAGACAGCTTCCATCCAATCTGTTCAGTCTGATACCACCACTTAGTAGACATTTCCATCAAAAACAGACTTATCGGCCGACTTTCTTATAAAAGGCATTGACTCATTTGTTGAGCAATAGCAAAAACATTTGCTTTCCCGATTAACGAATCACAAATGTGGGAACTGTGCTGAGTTTTTCAGAACCTGTGCCATGGTAATGGGGGAAGAAAAGTATAGAACAATGACTGTGCAGACTGCATGACCCAGCCTAAGTAACCACCGAGCCTGCATATGATTCACCGCAATAACCCCAAAGCCCACACAAAAAATACAGCTGTTTTATAGAAGCAATAAATAACTCATAATTAACCAAAGTGACAAATACAAGTAGCTATGAAACATGAGCATTTCATCAGCATTTTACGTCTGATAGAAATTTCAGTTAAATAGAGTGTTATGTAACTTCATTACAGCTTTGAATAAATACATAAGACGTCAGTGTCTCTGTGGCCAGGGTTTAAAGTCATACTTAGACAGCTGATAAAAGTGACTAACAGGGAAAACAGCCGGCAATCAAAGCGACGACATTAATTTATGAAAAGAAACAGATTCAGTCAATTCCCTGCGTAATAGCACAGACCGGTCTAGACTGCATGTCTTAGGACTGTTAAATAAGAACATTCACTAAATATAGCAAGCTTTAACATTAGCTAAAGGCAGGCAAACTACTGGCATACTTCGAATGCCGTGATACGCATCAATCAGACAGATGAAACACAAGACAGGGCCTTATGTATTAGGCCGTGTTTAGTATTTGGACTATTTTATTGATAGGCTACCTTTGTTATACGAATAGGCCTATAGAGATAGAATTTTTGGGACATACCTAATTTAAATACCTGATAAATAAATATACCAGACCAGATGACCATGCAGCTAAATTAGCAAAATTTAAAAAACTATTTTCCAAAAAGACATAGAATCCGCATATAAGCTTAGTTAATTTCAGCAACAAATCCCTGGCCAAGATTCTGGCAAGTTAAATGAGCATATTTTTGCCTAAATTAGACTAGGCCTAATAAATACATATCACATTGGATTCACAAGGAATATTTTATCAATTCACTTCTACTGAATGTTTTCAAGAAGTTTTTCAAGTATCTTTTGTGTTTTAGAAAATTATCTCCATTACTCAAGACTTTCAAGATCAGAGCACCAGAAAATTCACAGAAACCCTTCTTTCAATAAATGAGATAACTACATAAATAATGCAGCTACAGAAAATCAACTTTGCCCAGTTTTAAGTGAGGGCTCATCTCATGGTCAGTCAAATACACTAATTAATAAATTGCTTCTGTTTTAAAATACCTATTTTTAAAAAGGGCATATATAGGGGGCAGCCACTGTTCCCTGGGAGTCTGGAAGTCCTGCGTTTATTTTTGTTTATTTGTTCGCATTAAGATCGTATTTATAACAGGAAGACACATTGCATTTTTAATATTCCTACACTAAAAGAATGAAACAGCTGTTACAACTGTATTTATTAGATATGTCAATCCATCAATAGCACTGTCAAAAGCTGAGAATAAACAATTTGTCCGAATACAAACTAAGTATAAATATAAATAAATACTATATAAATGGAAAGGAACTGGGAAATGTGAGACGGTTTTTAATACTAATACTTCCAGCTGCTTATCTTACCACTAGAGTGTATATATAGGCTCGCAATACACTTGTATTTTTTTATTCATTGTATGAAATCTTCTCCATATCAATTTAACCCATACAATATCATTACCTAACGTCAGAAAACTCTACACATATAGCATTGCGTTTTTTTTCTTGAAACCATTGCACAGTTGACATTGATGTTGGTTTCGATTAACTATGAAGGAAGAAAGTAGTTATGGTTAGTGTCAGACGTGTGGTCGTTACACGCTTTTTTGGCACAGCTCGTCTGTGTTTATCACTTCCACTTTCATCCCCCTTGAGGTTAGTGTAGGATGTCTAATAAGCAGGATTTACAAAATACTATAAAACAATAAAGCTCTGCTTTGTAGTGGCGGGCAGAAAAAATCGAGACAAAAGCCCCACACACTATTAATTTGCTTTGCAGATGCCCTAACTTTTACCACTCACTCGCTACTCAGCCGGCTGTTTACAATCAGCACACCAGAGCAGGGGCTTAAATTTGAATAGTTTCATTTACACATTCAGCCTCCGAACCACTTTGCTACTTCCTGGTGGCCATACATTACAGGAATGGAACCTGCCAATATGACAGGCTGGGGAGCATGCATTGGTGTAGCACGTCGCCGTACCCACCACAGGAGAGACCCCCAGGCAGGCAGGCACCCAACCCCACACTCCACCACCCAATAGCCCCCCAAATAACCAGAATATGGAGAGAGACCTCGACCCCCCTCAGTGTTCAAACCAAAGTTACCCTTTGCTGCAGGCTAACTAGCTAACTCAGATATGCTCGGGTGGCGCCAGTTGACCTCGGACCCCCAGAGGCGTTTTTGGTTCCTCTCCTCCATTTTCTCTATCCTTTTCTTTTTCATTCTCTCTCTCTCTCTCTTTGTCTTCCCTTTTCCCATTTTTGAATTATTCTGTATAAATTATGTAGGAATGTAGGCCTATTATAGCACACTCATGCGAAGCACCTTGGGGCGTTTCTGTTGTGAAAGGTGCTATATGAAAATAAATTGAATTGAATTAATTGAACACAAGAACAATTCCCACAATATGTCTGCTGAAAGGACACTTGCCTGTTGTCACACTGACAACTCTGCCAGGGCTTAACTTGTCTCGTAATACAGCTAAGTCTATCTAACAGTGACACTAAGAGAGCGACGGAAGGTTGCTGCATATGGAAACACCGGAAATTTGCCTATTGTTACAGGTACCAGCACACCAAAACGATTCTGAATCTGTTCAGCTGTTTTGTTGTGTAATTCTAATAAAAATTTGAGATGTTGGTTTCAAATTTTTAAAGAGCTGAAGAGGTACAGAATCTGGTCTGTGGTCTGACCGACCTGTGAATCATTTTGGAAAAATTCAAACATAATTTTGTGAGGTTATAGTTTTTTTTTGTCTGCAACAACAATAAATCTATTAGCCGCATGAGTCCCGCTGAAATGAAAATGTAATTTTGTAGATGTGAGGTTTGCGCAACAATGGAGCGCTTTGTGTCAGATGTCTTAAGAGGTCACGGCAAGTCATGCGCCTGGTGTATGTGCGCATGCATCTTGTGGATCTTCCAGACCTTAACGCCCCAAAGAGGGATGGACATCCAGTCTGAAACATCTTGCCGCCCCTTCCTGGTGATGCCTCGTTTGCAGTTTAATTGGACTCCGCTAGCTAATTAGATGACCTACACTGTTATACCAAAGCCAGCCCTTTTCACACAGCATAAAAGCCAAGAAGGAAGCAGACTTGGGCAAAGTCTCAGGAGGTCTCTGGTTGTTAAGGTAATTACCTCGGCTTCATTAGTACCATAGACTGTTATAACATTATATCTTGCTCTATGGGAAATATTTACATGTCATATATTTAGCAATGAAGTTTCACTCATATTGTATCCTTGAGTGCATTGATCATTGCTTATGTTTCAGCCTTTAAGCGAAGACCCACCATGACTTCTCCATCTATACTTGCTGGATTGCTGGCATTTGCTTGTGTTCTTATTCCATTCTGTGCTGCTCAAGGTAATATACTTAGGGGCAGTTTATTGGATATCAGAGAATTTCCATAAGCTATAACGATGTGTTGCAGAACACCAAACAGTCTCAAATAACTATTTGGTCAGAGATTCTCTTCAACCCGGTTTTGATTAATTTCAAAATCGTTGCGTACTCAAACCTGTATTTTCTTCACCAGCAACCTGCAGAGGTCGCTGTGGAGAGTCATTCTCAAGGGGCCGAGTCTGCCATTGTGACTACAACTGTCTCTTCCACAATGAGTGCTGTGAAGATTTTGAATCTGCGTGCACCACTAGTAAGGAATCTCTTCATCTGCATTCAGAACTTAGCAAACTCTTTTTCATCGACGCTAAGATGACATCATGGAGGAATGTATCTATGGCTCTCCTAGCATACCTGACTTAGCTTCTGGAATAAGACTGATTGGTAACACATCACTTGAGGGGGCATAAATACTTAATAGTAACTCAGCTGTATAATATAGTAAGTATTTACGATAAAAGATGCTTTACGATTCATTAATGAACAAACATGAGATCAGTATTTCACTTGTGTCATTCATTACTTATTCATGCATCATTTATCCCAAGCAATTACTATATTTGTAATGTGTCTGTTAATTCAATTGTAAATCATTGTGAGCTGCAGAAGGAACAAGACATGAATGATGATGTGTATTATCTTAAGTAGCTACTAAATTTATGATTTGTACTTCAGAAGTAACCAACTTACTACTAAGTATTTGTGGCACTCATGTCAAGTATTATCGATTCATTGATGCTATGAGGTTGAAGGTACGATGCGCCCACATTGGAATCACCAGTGTGCTGGTGATGAGATGGTGATGTCATCTCGGCAGGTGGCTCTTGTGCCGGGCGATGCGGTGAGCCGTTCAGGCGCGGTCGACAGTGTGACTGTGATCCCAGCTGTGGCCTCTACAACCAGTGCTGCCCTGATTTCCCGACTCAATGCAACGCAGGTAAGCACCTCAGCACACGCCATTCAGTTGGCTTGGAGGGATCTTTGAGCACTTTTAAGCAAAAAGAAAATGTTTATTTTACAGCCAAATCAACCAGTGGAACAAATCCTGTTATGAGCCAGAAAGGTAATTCACAAAAAGATGGCAGTAAAATCAAGTCACAAGGTCTGTTCATTCATATGTTCCTTTCGTCTTGGTCTTATGTCCAAATCCCGAACTAGATCAGGCGTGCAAGTGCAACGAAACATTAAATATTTATCGTCTTCAACTTCAAAGCATATTTCCGTCGTGATATTTTGATCATCCGTCATTGTTCATGGTTTTGAGAGCCTTATTGAATGCCCTCTTTAAAGAACCGCTCAAGAACAAACCAATGAAGAAGCCAGACCTGAAACTTGAGGCACCTCTAATACCTACCAGTGACAGTGAGGAAATGATTGCAGGTTAGTTCGGACAGCAGCTTGTGAAGCTGGGTGCAAGTCACCCAACACATTTTACGTGATGGACCATATCAACTTTGGAGGACAGCTGACCTCATACGAAGAAAGGCAGTGACCAGTAACCTTTTTTGTAGAAACACATCCATCAGAAAGTTTGTGATTAATTTGTTTTGTATTTTCAGAGCAGTTTGTGAGTGAGTTTCCATACTCCCAATATCCTCCTACCCAGCAGCCAGAAGAAATGGTTGAGGGTGGGTCTGTGCTCCTCAGTGGGGGTCGGTGGGCCATGTTTCTGCCCATCTCAACCTCGATTGCTCCCTCTCAAACAAATCCCTCAACTGTAGCTGACATTACAAACTGTGTGTGATTCAATCCCAGAGACACCGATTCCACCCATCAAGGTTCGGGGGGCTCCCTTGACCCCGAAGAACACACTCGCGTACGAGCCTGTGCAGGTCATGGTGCAGGAAGCATCGCCTTCACATGATGGAGCTACTCACGGTTTGGACCCAGCAGTACCAGGTGACACAGTGTACCGCAGGCAAAACATTTAGCAGAAAGCCGAGCAACTCAGGCTAAGAACATAAGAACTATACAAACGAAAGGAGGCCATTCAGCCCATCAAGCTCGCTTGGGGAGAACTTAATAGCTCAGAGGTGTTAAAATCTTATCTAGCTCTGATTTAAAGGTACCTAAGGATTTAGCTTGCACTACGTTATCAGGAAGACTATTCCATACTCTAACTACCCGCTGTGTAAAGAAGTGCCAGTTTGAAGTGTTCTCCTGCTAATTTCCACCTATGGCCATGGGTTCTTGTATTTCAACTAAAAACAACTTACCTGTCATGTCCCAGATTATCACTTTAGGTACAAGTATATATAACCTTATACATCCCTGTCTAGTCCTTAAGAATTAAATGTATTGACTGCACTTTTGCTAGAATTAATGCTATGAGTCTCCACCCCAGAACTGAGTCTTGCTGCTCCAGCAACATTGCCAGCTGCTCTTCAGCCAATCGCCGTGATCATTGGAGATACAGGCCATCAGGTGGCTCCATCCAGCCCAGCACTGGGCCCCTTCGGCCCCGGCTCCACCTCGGGGAAGCCCGCTGCCACCGTGTCGCTGGAATTCATAGTCTCCGCCTCCAAGACAGCTGAAAGCCCAGAGCGACCCAGTACGCTGGCAGATGTCGCAGAAGCCCTTGCATCCAGCAACCCTGATGACCATCTTGCAAGTAAGGGCGTTTCAAACAAAGCACACTGTTCTTCATGACAGCTAACAGTAACTTCATTTTTGAGGCCCGCAGGTATCATTTCTTGGTCTGTTGATTATTCTCCTACTCATGTCTAACTTTGTGTAGATGACGCCAACGAGACAGACCTCTGCAATGGAAAGCCCATTAATGGAGTGACGGTTCTGCTCAACGGAACCATGGTCGTTTTCCGAGGTATACATGTCCATCTTTTTCAATCCACCACCACCGCAAAAAAAACACGGATTTCATGATTCATTTGTCATTGTTTTTAGAGCACTAAAAATAGACATTTTGAGGATCTTTAAGGTACTCTGCAGTCCTGCAACGTTAATCTTACTTGTTGGGTGGTTCGTCTAACTTCCACTATTTCATTTCAATTACAGGCAACTTCTTCTGGACTCTAGATCTTAACTTCACACCGAGTCCTGCTCGCAGGATCACAGAAGTATGGGGTGTCCCCTCACCCATTGATGCGGTCTTCACCCGCTCCAACTGCCAAGGCCAGACCTATATCATCAAGGTATAAGACCTGCTCTACCCTAATGTGGGAAAAGATTGCTTTAAGCTCCCAAGAACTTGAGCCAAATTGCTGAGAGAGTCGTAAACTCCAGAGGAAAGTAACACTGCATGGTTTTAGACACCTTTATTATCCTGTTACCCAAGTACCTCAAGTCTCACAAAGACGTCTCAGCAGGAGATTTTGTCTGGTAGGAACCGATAGCATTTACTGAACTGGTTGTTTGCCAAGTCTGAACCATTATTTCAGTAGACCGGTGATTACAAACATGTACTTTCCATTTCGGCCGTATACCACAGGGGAACAATTACTGGAGGTTTGAAAATGGTGTAATGGATCCTGGTTATCCCAAGACCCTCTCTGTTGAATTTAATGGCCTGTCTGGGAAGATAACAGCAGCTCTGTCTGTGCCTGCCACCAGGAGGAGGCCAGAGACTATATATTTCTTCAAAAAAGGTGATAAATTGCAGTTTGCCTATACCCCACATCAGCCGTTTGGTGGGAATCACTCATTCAACGCACAACTTGCCGTTTCCCGTAGGCGGCCTCGTGCAGAGATATGCCTACGAAGCTGGGGCCATGCCTAGCTGTGGGAAGAAGTTCCCCATCTACAGTGCCGAGAAGCAACCCGCAGGAGAAGCAGGTACACCGTGGGATACGTGCGGGTGCCTGGGGAAGGGCAGCGGACAACATGCACATGGAAAAGGCAGCCTGTTCCCAAGGAGCCGGGGTGTCGCACATCCTGGAGCAGGATGCTAAAGCTCAATTGCTTCTGTAAAAAAAAGTGTTGAAGTGCGTTAAAAAGCCTTCGCTGTTTCTTTGGCAGAAAGCCCTGCCACATTAAGACGGCATGATTAAAGGCACTCAGAAGGCTTACTAGAAATATATACAAACACTGGCAGGGAACAAACCAACTATGGCCATTACCATAAAATAAGCGGCAGGGCGGCATGTTTATAGGTGCTCTCAATAGACGGGTACCACTTACTGCCCACAGAGATCAGCCTGGGTAACGAGATCAACATCAAGCTAACCTGGAAAGACTTCCCGTCTGCCATGAGCTCCGCCGTGGCCACACCGAATCCACGCAAATCCGAGGGATACGACTACTACGTCTTCTCTAACGGTAAGAAACCACAAGCTAGCTGTATCCCAGTACTGATATTGGCATTTGATTCAAATGTAAGCAATAAATTATCCTCCCACACTCTAAACACATTCTAGACAGAACAGAATTATACATTTATAACACATTTATAGCGAGTATACTGTATCCTGGGAAGTTGGCGAATGCTGCTTGTTTCTCCCCTATGGTACGCTTCGTAGGCAGCAGCCAATTAAAACCAAGGTTAAATAAATAGCGCATTGGGATTGGCAAGACTCATTCCTTCAGCAATTTTCTTTTTTTTCCCCAACCCGCCATCCCCATACCGCATTTTTGTAATGTTATATATGTATTATTGACATTTACGCCATTTTAATTCATATTTGATAATAATAATAAAAAGTATTAAAATTAGCTTATTTCAACAGGAAAATCCAGGTTTCGCAAGATGCCATGACATACCAGGGAAATCCGCGAAAAAATTTGTTCCGAATAAAAATCTGCGAGTAGCCGGACTCTGCGAGTACTGCGAAATCTGAACCTCGATATAGCGGGGGACCACAGTACTAACCGCGGTGGGGAGGGGCGCTCTGTATTTTCTACATGTCATCAGCTCACCAGGAACACACATTTTAACCCATGAAACGCACATGCTTTCCAGGCAAGTACCACAACATCAAAGTCGTCGGAGATCGGCTGGCACTGGCCTCTTCCCCGCCTCGCGGCGCCAAGAACACGGAACGCCACTGGCTGAGATGCCTGTAGGTGGTGCCAAAGAACGACCAGAAGAAACAGCTGCATCCCACCATCTTCAGTTTTTATTAATAAAATTAAACTTGGCTTCATTTGCATCATAAGGATAACACTGACAAAAGTAAAAAGAAAAAATGTATAACTACCAATGCTTTAAGCACAATTATGCCGAAAAAAAAAGAGAAAGATCTGTCATGAAGGCTTCAAGCACGACTGGAGTGCTAGACCGTGGTTCTTCTTAAGCGCAGGGCAGGAGATGTTAACGCACGTTTCCTCTGGGGAACTGTCCCCGTCCGCCACGTGGGTAGGTCATGCCTGCGGGACAGAGGTGCCATTTAAATGGGATCATTGCTGGAATCCTGCACTGACTTGCAAGAAGAATCCTTCTACGTATGGGATTAAAATCAGATCAGAGAACAGCTGTCCCTAAGGCTATGTTAGTGGTTTTGGTTTTTGAATTATCTGCCTCCTGCTCCAATAAACTTTATAATCCTTTGAAATCTGTCTGCCGTCAAATTACTGGCCCCTCAAAATCGGAGGATGATGAGCCATCTGCTGATGAAGGATGCCGACTTTGGGATTGAAGACCGTTATAAAGGGAGAATGAAGTGGGGGATGTTTATACCTGGAAGCGGTGGTGAGTGTAAGGAATGGGGGTGGGAATGAGAGGGGGGGGGGGGGATAAGAAGAGAAAGCGGGAGGGAGGGCCCTCGCCTCTCCGGATGAGCTGCCTTCCGCGAGGTCCGGGCCGCAGAGACAGCTGGTGCTGGGCCATGGGACGCCCGGAAGGCCGGAGCTGGCTGCTGCTGGCGCTGCTGCTCGTGTCTGGGGGATGCAGGGGGAAATCTAATCAAAAACAGGAAACGCGCCGCGAGGCAGGAAGTGTGGCGCGGTCCAGCCGCCGCAGCAGAGCTGGTTCCCAGACAGGAAAAAGCCAAAGTGTTCTGGTCCATGCAGGCGTGGAGAGTAGGCCGCGGGGGGGGCGCGGGGGGGAAACTACATGCTGGAAACTGAACACCGCCCCATTACAATCACAAACCTCTTCCGACTACTCTGTTCAACAGAGTGAAAAATTTATCAAATCCGATCTCAGTGCCCTGAGCACACGGTGAACCAGAGAAAGCTGCCGGTGAGCAGGCCGGATTCAGTCATCAGAAAGCCTGTCATTGTACTAGAGCACGTATGTTACTTGGACAACAAAATTGCAGAGGCTACTAGTAAAGTGCAGACATATAGGGACATCAAATTAGCATACAAACGACATTCTGCAATAGATGTATAACAGACATAAAAAAAAAAAAGGAGGGAGGCTGTGGTGAAGATTCACACTCACACACACACACACACACACACACACCATGTACTCCTACCTTTATGGGGACACTCCATTCATATCTATGGGCATAATCCTGATCCAAACTATGACACCCGTAACCCCTACCCAGCCCTAACCTTACCCATAAGTAACCAAACAAAATATGAGATTTTTCATGGGTAAAGAATCTGATCATATCCAGATGGTTATGAGATCAAATCCCATGGCTGGCAGTGTTGGACAGCTGGGCCCATGAACAAGGCCTTAACCCCAACTGATCCAGGTACACAGGCTAGCCGTGCTTAGCGTCTGCCAAGTGAATGAATGCAAGTACCTGCAGAGCTGGAGGTGGGCTCCTGACTGGTGGATGGGAGGCTCCCGTCATCCGAGGGTTGCGCCGAGTCCATCTCGGCCTGGTTCTCCAAGGAGACCTCAGGCCCGGCGGTTCTGACCAAGTAACAGCATATAAACTTAAGCGGAAGCACGACGCTGCCAGCCAGACCCATCAGCCTGGAGGGGGGGAGCATCCACTCACCCCTCACTCTCCGCTTCCATGAAGACCTCGTCGCCATCATCCCCGGTGACCGCCTCTGCTCCGGATGCTCCGGTTGTGGACGTGGTCACCATGGGGACCGACTGGGAGGCGTTCTCCGCCGCGTCTGACGAGTGGCTTTCCGTGAAGACGGTCACTGAAAAAGACCGGAGGGTACAGCTTTCCTCAGGAGGGCAGGAAGAGATGGGTATCATGGCTTTTTATGAAGAGGCTTGACAACCAACTCACCTGGGGCAGCCACCTGCAGCGGGGTGGTGGGGACACTACGCCCCCCAGAGTCCTCTTCGTGTGCTGCAAGGAACAGGGGACTTTCGTACATTCCTAGACCTACAGAGCGGATTTGGGTCCAGGTGATGTCTCTCTTACTGCACAGTTCCACAGGCCAAATCGCAAAAAAGCCATGCGCGGAAAGGCAGCTGAGATTCTGAGCAGCCCAGCCCCACTGCATCACCAGCACACAGCCGGGTAAGAAGCACATCCTGGCTTAACAGGAAATGCAACGATTTCCCAGCTCAAACAGACGAATGCTAACAAGCAAAACATTCTGCGAGTTAGAAACCCTTCCAAAATGTTCCTAATTTCACTGGGGCGGTTTTCCCACAAGCTGGTATATGACAGTAATAAATATACTTTGACACGCTAGGCTTCAGGCAAAGCAAAGTCAGAGTCAGGGATTTGTGGACCAGCGGTTTCACCTCCTTGTGATGCTAGCTGACTCAGGTCCGAGTTGGAGGAGCTGGACTGGGGCACGTCTTCAGACAGGCCGAAACGGAACCGGGAGACCCCCGCCACCTGAGGAGAACTGGGAACACGGGGCGGGGGGCAGATTGGGTTAGGATACAGCCACAAATGGCGGCACGTGCGAAAGCAGGAAGCCAGCTTACTGGATGGCCTCTGCAAACCCGTCGGTGCGAAGAGGGACCACCAGGGTGGGCGTGCTGGGCACCATCCTGTCGTCGTCGTCAAAGAAGTTTTGCTGCGGAGGACACGGGGACAATAGGTGGGTGGGGGGGTCCCCGGGAATGCTGGCGGGTGGTGGGGGGGGCACTTA
>JAODKM010000042.1:6639835-6652063 GCA_026780845.1 Petrocephalus sullivani
CCCTCACTTCCCCCCCTGCCCCACCCATCTACTAGTGGAGGGTGTATTCAAAAAACAAACACCCCATGGTAGGGGGAGTACGAGTAACTATAGCCCACAGGGGCGGGGGGGGGGGGGGTGTCCTATTCGTTATAGCCATCATTACCCATGGTGCATCTTACCTTGTACAAGGTGGTCAGCTTTATGTGTGCATTTAACTCATTCCTGAACTTCTCCTCCATGGAAGATTGCTGGTCTTTCACCTGAAATGACAAAAGTAGACAGTAGTGCATACAGGGCAGTGGTGGCCCAATGGTTATGGGAAACATGCTTGTGATTGGAAGGCTGCTGGTTCAAATTTCCAACCCACAAGGTACCACTGAGGTACCCTGAGCAAGGTACTGCCCTCATGCACTGCTGCCCGAGTGCTAAATAATAGCTGCCCACTGCTGTGACACATATGGGTTAAATGCAAAGGACACATTTCATGGTGTGCTGTGCTAACAATGGCAATTAACTTGTAATATTAAGTTCAACTTGCATAGTGACAGAGCAGAGCATCTACCTCTTTCAGCTTCATCATCAAGTCCTCAGCTTGTTTCTGGAAGTTCTCGTTGGAATTTTTTAAGCTCGTCACTTGATCTTGAAGCCTGTTGACCTGCAAGGACAAACCATAAAATGCGTGACATTCATGTCCAGGATGAAGTTCTTACTTTTATACAAAGTCCAGAGACACTTCAAAAGCTCCATAAGAAGCCACAGCACCTCGTCCTTCTTGTCCTCCAGGGTGCACTTGAGTTCAAGAATCTCGTTGCCCTTCTCCCGGGACATGGAAAGGAGCTCCTCGGTTTTGGCCTTGAGTTCATTGTTCAGCCAGGTGGTCTGGTTCTGGAGAAGTTCCTTCTCCTGCTCCAACCTCTTCTCTCGGTACTGTGGCACAACCACAAATGAGACCTCTCAGTTTTAAAGCCTTTTCACAGGGAATCCACAACAGCAGAGGGAGGACCATAAACTCACCTTGACTGATACCTCAGAGGACTGGAGCTCATCCAGCTTCAGCTGGAGCTCCATCTTCTCTGTATTGGTTTCCACCAGCTTGTCATTGAGACGCTTCAGGTCCTCTGTGAAGCATTGAACCAATAATGCTAACAATGTTCAAGCCCTCAGAAGTAGTTTCATGCTATGATAACATAAATGGTCATCACATAAAACCTAATAATCACACAAAGAGTTCCCATTGATGATGATGATGATGATGAGCCCTTTATTGCAATTGCAATACACCATTGTCACATGGTCACAAGTACCAGTGAAATTGCTGGCCATCAACCCGACCATACATATACACAAATAAGGCAAGGCCAGATTTTATATGCAGAGGTGGACATTTCAGGTCCAGAAAGTAAAAATACAGATAAATATTTTGTTTCAACCAACCAGTTGACTACTGTGACTATGACTTTTTATACTCAACTGGTTCGACGAAAGCAGCTTTGTCTGGATTTTTACTTTCTGGACCTGAAATGTCCATGTCTGTTAATATGTGAAAACGCACCACTGAGATGTTCCACTTCTTGTGATCTCTTCTCAAGGGTTCGGACCAGTTCTCGTTTTTCTGCCTCCAGCTCATACATAGCCTTTGACATGGCATTCTAGAGAAGTAAAGTCAAAGGTGGAAACTGCCTTGATTAGTTCCAGATCGTGAATCTTCATCACATACGCTTTGCATGAACATTACTAGCCCGACATAGTGACAGATAGCAGAAAGCCCTTTCACATCTTCACCTGCTCCGATGAAAGTTTCTCTTCTGAAGTCTCATGCTCCTTGTTTTTATCTTTCAAGTTTTTCAATTCCTCAGCTGCAAAAAAAAAAAAAGCATAGTTGATGAAGCTGGAGCCAGGTGTCAGCACGGCATCAAATCCCACCATCAGCAAGCTGGACACTTACAAAGCTTGGCGAGCTCCTCCTTGAGTTTGTTGTATTCTTGTGTCTGCAACACAAGGCGCTCCTGATTCTGTGCCAGTCGCTTATCAACTTCGAAGTACTGCTGCTCTGTGGGTGTGACACCATATGCAGCATTAATGGCGCCATGCAGCGAGCGCACAGAGCTGAATTATGGGAGAATTCTCCACATTACTCAAGCTTAACAACGTCACCAGAGGGATATCATTGTAATATTATCCCGTGTTAAGAACTGACATGACATGTGAAACGGGCAACTAGATACAACTTTAGCCATGCCTTATGACTGATCTTTCATTCAGTGTTCAGTTTATTGAGTCCTACAAACAGTAATCAACATCACAAACACCAATTCCCCCCCCATCCCTGAATAAAGCTTCAAATTATGCATAGTACTAAGGTAGCCATTTAACATTCCCCAATCACGGAGCTACGAGCATTAAAAATAATCAGGTTGTTTAGTAGCCTGCTAAATAAGTAAAAGAAAGCAAAAAAAGGGCAAAAGGTTGTTTTTCCTAAGTTACAGGCAAAGAAACAAGCCAGAAATGGCAATTAAGGGGATGGCCAAGGCCTGCGTGTTCGACTCTCTTCAGACATATCAGAAAGGCGAATTTCACAGTAAAATAATAATAATAACTTTAATACAGAATACAGTCTGCCTACTGTATTAATTAGCGACGCACGTGCACCACCTGCCATTACGTGACGGGATAATCCTTACCACTGTCTACTTTGAACCGCTCGTGGCATGACTTGAGGGAGTCGATCTCCGACTGCTGGTCCGTGAAAAACTTTTCCAGTTTATTCTGAACGGCCTTGGGCAGTTTGGAGACCTCCGACCGCTCAAGGATTTGCAGCAGGAGCGCCGCCATCTTCGCCCGGCTTTCGGTCCGAGCGATGGGTCGCTAGCTACTTGTTGGGGGTAAAATACCGCCGGATTCTACTTTCACGAGCGAGAACCGGGTAGCAGAGCCGAAACCGACACGACTTCCGCATGCGACGGAAGTGACGCGCGCCGCATTATGGGAAATGGAGTTTCTCCGAACCAATCGCGACGCGAAAGTGCCACTGACGTAGCATTCCTGCGAGAAATTCAACCAATGCTCGCGTGCTTTATTTAAAACACCTCCTCACATTAATATCCTGTAAAAGAGGTATGTGGATTTCCGTATAAATACTGGAAGAATGAAATTAATAAATTGTAGAGCAGCCAGCCGCTACTGAAGACTTTTATTTATTTTTTATTATTGCTGTCATTGACTCTACAGCTGCTAACTTACTATTAAGCCATTTATTTGGATCCATACTCCGAGACAGCTGCATTCATTAAACTATTACAATGGAAATGGTGTTTTGTTACCGGGTTGGGAAGTGTATGTAGGCTGGTTAGCCAGTTAGCCGACAGAAAGAATCCATATGGTGACGTGTTCCTGTGTTGAACTCTCCTTTTCCTTTTAGTTCGGCTTGTTAGTTATCTAGCTAACTAACTAAAGTTTACGCGTGAAATATAACATAATCAGAGGGACTGGAAGTGTAACGGAAAAAAATTATGACCAGTACAGTCACCTGGTGACTTCTACCAGAACTGTATAGTAACTTTTCTCTGAGCAAAAATGCAGCTTATTAATTTAGCTTTGCTTATATATTGTATTGTCATTATGTCTTTCCCATAAATGCACTCACAGTTTAGATGCAAATTTCAGTGAGTCTCTTCAATCAAACGCTGATGCATCTAATTTCTTTTAGTGTACGTTCACAATGGGAAGAGGTTACATCGTGGAGACTTTGGTAGAACACTACCTGGCCAACCTCCAGACTGTGGATGTGTCCTGCATTACTGGAATATTGATTGGGCAGGTAAAGTTCGTCTTATTTTCCCGCACATATAAATGTTTAGTGAAAATATGCGGTTATGCCATTCAAAAAATGAAGTTGTTTCCCACTGTCCAAACATACTGACATGCAAGTGTGAAAGTGACGTTATAGTGGTGTCAAAGCGTGCGCTATGGCTCTCCCTGCGAAGTGCTCGTCCCCGAGGGACCACGTGGTGCTGGCCGCGCGCACGCCGCAGAGAGAGAGCGGGGCCGCGGGCGCGCGCTCGCTCGGCGATCTGGACGCTGATTGGGTGACGGAGCACGGCCGGCAGGTGAGATACCATATTCCGTTTTTCTATGGTGGCGATGGCCATGGCACCCCCCTGCCATGATCTGCGTATGCTGTATGACAGCGTAGTTAGATGTATAGTAACCTTGCCCCACAGGTCTCACGGATGTTACCTGGAGGTCTGACTGTCCTAGGTGTGTTTTTGATCACGCCCCCTGACCTGTCAAAAGAGGCCCAGAATACACTGCGGAAGGTGCGTATTGCATTGGCTAAATTCAGTCACATGGTCTTCCTGGTTTGTATTCAGATTGATAAAATTCTTATGAATTAATTTCTTGGGAGGACCTATTTGGAAACTCCTTATTTGCTTTTGCACAACATATTGTTTTTAAGATGCATGCTGTTATGTGTCTGTCTCCAGCTGGTCTATGCCATGGAAAAACTTATATTGATGGGACGGTTGTGGAGTCTCACTGAAGAAGACGTATCTGAGAGGGTGGGTCTACACATTTGCTCAAAGACGAAGAAGTATCCTTCACTGGATTTATCCGGCAGTAACAGACAGTGCACGTTTTACATTACATAGCAGGCAGCTGTAACATGTACATCTGTATTTCTGTAGTGCACTGTTTCCCAATCGCATATCCCATATTTTTGCTCCCTCTGAGCACAGGGGCTCAGGGAAAGGAGCAAAAACATGGAATGACTAGCTTCTGGTAGTACTATGGTTCTTGCCCAAAATAATTAGTTTAATTTTTTTTTAGGAATTGCAGTATGCTTTGAACTTTAACATGTTTGGTCCTCAGTGCAAATATTTGAAAATGAAATTTATATCCAAATGGCATTTCGTCCCATTCTGGCTATTTCCCAGCCAGTGACCCTGTCTGTGATAAGCAGTTAGCAAATGGATGCAAATGTATATTTAAATCTGAGTTATAAATAAATCACAAGTATCTAGCTCTTGGCACTTATAGCATTAGCAGTCAGAGTCATAAATCTTAACTGAGACAATACAGAGCGGTTTGTCGCACGTTTGACGTCCGGGACCCCAAGGTTAGTGTCAAAATTTTACCACCGTTTAATTGTTGTGAAGTATTTGTGGTTTTAGAAATGGCCACGACTGTGGTCACACTAAATCTTAGTTTTTGCTTAATGAAAGCTCCTAAAAAAATGAATTTACTGGCTGTTGAAACAGTGCTTGTCTTAAGAAAGGTAGTTTCTGAAGATTTAAGAGTCACAGTGAAGTTGGTCTGTGTTTTATAGTTTCCATGTAATAATGTCTTCTTGAGCAGCACATTCCTGTGTGTTTTCCATTGTGCTTGCAGAGTTCTGCTAAGCCTGCAGATTGGAAGTACCAGTCCGGTGTGTCTGACTCCTGGCCCGTCCTAAAATGCTCCGTCGAGTTGGATTTACATTTTCCCTTGTCAGAAACATTGTCAGAAAACCTGGAAGGCAGTGTGAAGGTAATTCCTGGTCTTGTACCTACTCTCGTTTTGGGCCCACAGGTACGGTTGAGTGTTGTGTAGTGCAGCTCACAGCAAGGGGGGGATCACAGAGAACCATTAGCCAAGCACTGCGAAGATTGCTTCAAAAGCAACCAGCAGGATGTGGCTTGTCGATATGCTAACTTTTAAAAGCCTTTATTTTTTCTTTTACACTTTTACAGACTGGCCTTCAAAATTGGGCAAAGCAGATGGAGTCTAGTGTTTGCCTCATTAACGGGAAGCCTTCAGATAGTGACGCCGAGCTGTTGACAGGCCAGGTGAGCGTGTACCAGTTACACAAACCGGCACATTATGCGCCATGCATCTTCAACTCAGTGATTTTCTTCTTACCCCCCCTCAGACATACTTGCATTTATTTTTTAGAGAAAGAATGCCAAGGGGCACCCCCCGAACCTTCGTGTTCAGATCCTACTCCCCATGGTAAGGATTTGTGGGTTTTGATTTGACGTATGCGTGGCTCTGTGAGTTAGGTCTCGGTGATCAGAACATCGGCGGTTCAAATCCCTGGGTTGGCAGTGATTTCGCTATAAGGCCCTTGAGTAAGGCCCTTAGCCCCTGATTACTCCAGGGACTGGATGGACGGGTTCCGCAAAGGGAGGGAAAGGCCAGATGATTACAAGGGTCCCTGAGTTATAGCGGGCCTAAAAAATTGGCTTGGTGCAGGTTAGGGGAGGATTTGATATGCATGTTCCGTCCCTGCCATACAGCTCGTATGGGGCTCAAAATCTTTAGCGGCTCTCCTGGCCGGATGACCCTGCTTTATCAATTGTGTATCTCTTTCGATAATACCTTCTGCTAAATAAATGAATGTAGATGTGTGTAATCTTGATCAGGTGTCTTTTTCCGGCATGGTCTCGGCCTGTCCATCCACTCTGAGCGCATGCGTTGGGTTTTGGTGGTTGCTATCACTCAGGTGTCTGTGTTGCCCTGCGCAGACGAGCTGCACGCCAGGGGAGCAGCGGTGCAGCGCGGCCGTGCAGGCATGCAGCGGCTCTCTGGCCCTCAGGGGCGTCCTGCACGGCAGGGCCTACATCCACAGCCACAAGCCGAAGGCCAGGCTGGCTGCTGAGGTTAGCTGACGAGGCTGTCCTGTCCGATGGCTCCCCAGAGCTCCAGGTCCCGTCACGTCCATTTATCCTCCATCTCTCACCCCGACAGGCCATTAAAAGGGATATAATTAACACGCTCTCCAGCAGAACAGAGTTGTTCTTTGAAGACCTCATCCTTAACGAGGGAGATGGTGGCAAAGGTATGATCTCCTGTTGGTTGCAGATGGAGTTGTTTGGTCCATTTAGTTTTTCTCCTGTTTTTTTGCTTGTACATGCTTGATATATTCCACAAGTAATATTTTAGCAGCTCAGAAATATTTCTTAATGGCTACTTGCAGGAATTGGGTTTGACACTAGATGGCGATCTCGGCCCATTTGATTTTCGTTAAATGCCTTAGCATGTAGTATCATTGTATATGGCACAATGAACTGTTTAAGTGCATACTTTAGGCTAGTGCCAATGAATGCAAGATAATTAGCATATTAGAAACATTTAAACCCAAAACCCATTCTGTGTTTTTTATGTCTGCGATAAAAAATAATCCATTGCCAGACCATTAAATGCTGGGGAGCAATGTTTCCCATGACCGACAGCTTTTACTTTTTTATTATTATTTTTTAAATTTTGAATCGTAAGTCTTGCTCAGAATCAGAATACAAGTGCATATTTGGGTAAGGCAGTGTTTCTCAAACTAGTCCTCGGGGACCCCCAGATGGTCCACGTTTCTGCTCACTACCAGCTCCCTGAGAGTTGGGAGGGAGCAAAAATGTGTGAGAGAATAACCCACGTAGAGGAAAGGTGCTCTGTGAACGCTCCGGCCGCAGCGGGCGCTGGCTGGGAATGCACAGCCTCCATTGCAATTCAGAATTTACGCTTCTCTGCACTTTGCCTTCGGATAATATGCAAGATATCAATTAAAACTAGACGGGCAGCTCCGTCTTTGACTTCTGCGCAAGAATTTGACGAAAATCCAAATTACCATTTCATAAGCCCAACGAAATAAGGTCATTCAGTCCGGTTATTCTGGTTAGGCTTTGTCACTGTTACCGTCACATCCTATGGTGACAAATTCACTTTTGGGTCCCGGACTTTGTGTGTAATTTCTCACGTACAGCAGTCGGTCAATTAGCGTGGCCCCGGAAGGACCGTTCATAGCCCTTGCATCTCCCTTTTCCCGGGGATTTTATGAGCTACTAACATGGAAGGCATTTGCTTCGTAATGGTATCGCTCTGCAGCATTTTGTATTGTTATTTATGTCCTTCCCATCTGGCATCGCCAGAATCGTCAAATGTCTGTTGCACTCTTGAGCTGCCCCGTTAATGGCCTGACCCTGCTCGTGGACCCCAAGCTTCTCTCCCACCTGTATATATGTGTGTCTCTCAAAGGAGACCATGATGGGATTTGTGAATTGAAGCATTCCAGTGCGCACGTACTCATATTTGTCTAAATCGAGCTCAAAGCATCATTTTGTCATTTCATTCCGCGCTGTCATGCCTTCCAGGGAAAATGACTGCACACCAGCTTCTTCCACAGCGGGTTTTCGTCCCCGTGTCGGGCACCAGCCTCCTCGTGTGCGACTACATGTTCTCGGACGAGGGTGCCGCAGAAGTCAGGGAGCGTTTCAAGGAGATGCTGGACTTGGACGTCCCAGAAGAGCAGATAGATATGACGCAGGAAGTCCTGGCTGGTAAGGGCCCATTCTATCATATTTATTTGTATTATTACTCTAATTATTGTTGTTATTATTATTATTATTATTATATTTTTGTAGCTACTTAATGTTAGGTCATGGTGTGATGTCATGAAAGTATTGCAACTTGATGATGGGAGATGGCCATTTGTTTCGGGAACACTGCCTACCCTGAGACTCCCACAAGCTGCTTAGGAACTAGTTTGCACACACCCTTTTTTGTCACATGCAGTAATAGACTTCTGCTTTGCCCTGCCGGTTACGACATGTTTGTGACTCTGATAAATCGACCAATTATTTTACCACAGAAACAATAATGAATGAATAGCCTGAAGTCTTAAATATGAATAAGGATGCTGTGTCTTTCATCATTGCAAAAGTATTGTGCAGCTGGCTACCATGGAATGTCATCCGAGAATTCGGCCCACCTTTGAGGAAGACTTTTGAAGTCTTTGGCTGTGCGCAGTCTGGGCCTCTCCCAGGGAGTATAGTGTACGTGCAGAACATGTGATCTCTATACACAGCGAAGGTGGGATTCGAACCCCTGCCCCCTGCCGGTCTGAGGTGTCAGTGCCGCCCACCAAACATCGGTACACCAGTCTGGGCCTGGTGGCTCCGTGGGTTTGCACCTGCAGGGATGGGGTTCACAACTCACTTGCCCTATGTGGAGTGTATACATATTCTTCCAAGTACTCCAGTCTCCCACCAGGCAAGCATATGCAGCACTATTTCTAAATCACCAGTACATTTTGAAAGCAGGGTCTAACAGGGCCCAACTCCGCTGATATGAATTTTTTGAACAAATTTTTATTAACACATTTTGATTACGACAAATAGAAAGCAAAGTACAGAAAGTATAAACAAATATCGACTCCATCTCCATCCCTCCCCAACCCGCCATGCACGATTAGTTTTAGTAAAATTCTTACTCATTCTTACAACCTCTATGCCACACTTCATAAATGAGACTTTTAAGTGCAGCTTTGCCAGGTGCGTTGGCCCTAGGAGTATGATGGTCCGCTTTCACACTTTCACGTAAAGCATGAATCAGCCCTGAGCTGCACTGACGGCACAGAGTGGACGAGACGGCAGAAGCAATGCGACTAGCTAAAATGTTCCGGCATTCATTCTTACGCAAACAAATGTATGTAAACATTATTTCGCCAAAACCAAGGTCAGAAAAAATTATCGAGGGTATGTCCATATATCGTACGATAAATTGATAACGGAATTAGGTTAGCTAGCTAGGTCAGGCGCCATCCCTGATTAGGATAAATGGCTGAAAGATGACTGGAGGTTTCATTATGACTGTTTTCTCATGAGCTCTTAGTTGCCCTTTCCTGTTTTGTGCTGCTGATGCCTACTGGAGCATCATTTCCTAGATGCGCAAAAACACTTTTATTGCTTTTTTTCTAGTCAATTCAGAAGTTATTTTGGATGAAAAGCCAGATGATTTACCGCAGACTCGTGCTGAATGTCCTGGGAACCAGAAGGTGGCGGGCCGCTACGTCGGTATGTGAGTCCCGTCACGTTAATGGCAGCAGGGATTTTTGCCCCAACACGTGCTTGGGAAGCCAAGGCTTTGTTATTGTATGGAGCTGTGCCTCGTCACTGGGTTGGGTAGCTGGAGCCTCTAATTACATAGTCATACCTGAGCGTACGACTTGCTCCAGCTGGGAAGACAAGCAGAGCCAGATAACGGGGGTGGGGGGGGGGTTTAGCAAGAGCAGTTCAGTTCAGTTCAGACAAAGACGGGCATCAGCGGAGGTGTTGAGTGGAGGGTGGGAGGTAGGCCCTTTTTGTTTTTCGATGCACTGAAAACAAAAGGGGCCACACCCGCCCTCAGGGTCCGGCCGGAAGCGAGACTCTCGCAGGTACACCTGGAGACACGCACACACACACACACTCCCTGACAACGCAGATCCGGTGGGAGAAAGTGAAAGTTGGTGAACTCTTACACCCCTCTGACTCACCCTGTTGGCACGCCGACCGCCAGTTTGCCCCCCCCCCCATACATTTGAAGACTGTGCATTGCAGTCGGATGCTGGCATATACTTGTGAATTTTACCCTTTTCTTTTTTTCCCCCTGTGCGGGTACTGTTCCCCCCGGCTTTGAGATGTTGTCACCCCAATGAGAGTATGATTATATAATATATTATTATTTTTTTTTATAATAACCTCCATAAGCTGAATTTTGTAACCTATATATATAAAGAAGTTATATTTTAAATTAATATGGGTTCCTGCAAAATCAGGAGAATAGACCTTAAGCCCGAGAAGTTCTGATGATCATGTCGATCTTCAATGAAATCTAAGACTTACTTTATTATTAGATTCTTCATGTCATTGATGGATTACCTGATTATTTATTTAATCCGGTGATGCCTTGGTCACTTGTAGCATCGCGTGTCAGGACAGTATTACAGGCTTGTGAGGCCACAGAGCGATTACATCCCCACCATGTTTAAGCTTCGTCACGGATAATCGCTTCTCACCCTCATCTTTGTCATGCAGGTCTGGCGGTGGCCGCCGGAATCGCTATCCTTGCATCAGCCGCGTCGCTGCTCTATCTGAGCGACTGAGTGCGGGAGGAGCGCGCATTCTTCGACTCGAGTCAAGGCGCTATCTTGTCACTTCCTACACATCAGAAGGAAGTACGATTCCTGTCATTGATATCGGCTCCCAAATTAATTTTGCCGTTATTTTTATTTTTGCACCATCTTTTACTGGTCAGCTCAGTCATTTCATCTTCAGGCAGAGAATCCTGCTCGGAATATGAGATTTTATTCTCGCAGGAAGAAAAACCGGAAACAGCTGGATGAATTTTATGAGCTGATTCTCTCTGCTTTCCTCCCTCGCTCCCTCGTTCCTTCCCTCCCTCTTTCCTTCTAGCTATACCCCGAGTTTACCTTCCCAAATATAACCACATGCAGCCACGGTCACCCTTGGAACTGATTCAAGGGCAGATTAATACATTCCCATCATTTTAATTCACGCCTGGATCCAGGGAGCGTCTTTGTCATGGAAGAAATCTCGTAAACAATAAATAGTGATGTTTTTGGACGAAGAAATTAAGCATTCATGTCCAGGGGAGTTGTGTTCTTTATTTTGTGAACCCTTTACAGAGCAAATATAAAATTAATGTTTCTTGTTTTAAAGAAAGCACTTGTAATCTTTTAAGCAAGACAAGCCCCTGATATAAAGTGCTGCATTGCCTTTCAAACGTCTGTGGTGGGATTTTTCCCGGTCGCCGCTTTGTAGTTGTGCGATGGGGCATTAATTATATCACGTGAGATCGCAGGTACGTCCGGGAGCCCGCGGTGAATCAGCGACAGGAGGCATGAGTGCTGCTCGTCCTGCCCGGGCACGTTCGGGTTGAAATGCGAGCCGCACGAAACCGTGGGCGTTGCATGCTTCCCGAGGTCGAAACTCCTGCGGGCTGACTAGAGGAAGAGCGGCGTGTGCGACCCACACCACGGCACGTCATGCAGATTATTCAATTTTGGGTAATATCTATGCAAGTTAAAAAATTATTAAAAGAGTGTTTTCAGATGGATGCTTGGGAATTATGGAATTTCAAATGTATTTTTCATTCGCCATTTAGTTGTATGCATCTAAAACTGTACAATGTTGGCCTATTATTCCAACTACACATCTTGCTAAAGACGTGCACCTTCAGAACCCCCCCCGGACGTGACCTCATCACCCGCTTTGAGTTTATGAATTCTGGAAGTGTTATCTAAAACCGGATTGCATGTTTGAATGTCATACTCACTCTGAGAGAGAGTGTTGCACATGCGACTTGTCAAACTTCATTTTATTATCTTATTTCATTCCCCCCCCCCCCCCCCCCCCCCCCCCCCCCCCCCCCCTCCTCCCCCCCCCCCCCCCCCCCCCCCCCGCCGCCGCCGCCCGGGCGGCCCTGCCGCGCCGCCGC
>JAODKM010000042.1:6654657-6674995 GCA_026780845.1 Petrocephalus sullivani
AGGTCATCCCCCCCTGTAAAGAGAGGTTTGACCTGACGCTTTTTAAAATTTATTTTTTTTTTTTTTTTTTATCCCCCCCCCCCCCCCCCAGGACATCAGTTTTCCCTGATTTACAGATTACTTGGTAAACCAGTGACTGTGATGCTGAATGCAAAAGGAGACGTTCATCCTCACTCTGTAGGTGACGCGGCTACTCAGGGTGACAGAGAATGCAAGTCTTATTCATACATTTATGCACGTACACCAAACCACATTTTTTATTTTACTGGCACGGTTGAAATTTGATGTTCCCTGGAAGGTGCCATGTAAATCAATTCAGTATGTGTGCGCATTCATGTTTAGGGGCCAATTACAGTGTGTGTGCATTCAGGTTCTGGGGCCAGTCACCTTAAGTGTAAATATCACCTATGTTGAATTTAGCCAAAAACCATCATATGCGGCATTCTGATTGTGCAGCCACATGTTGTCATTTTACTGCATGTTATATTGATCTTGGTCATAGCTATAGTTCTATATTGTGTAGTATTTAGGTTTCCTCCTGCACATCTTTGCAATAATGGTTTGCACCTGGAGTTTGCTTGCGTGGGCCAAGTCCACCCTACACTTCAAAGGGGGCCGCTGTCCCCTGTTAAGTGACTTTCACACAGATGCGTTTCCCTGATCTGAGAACATTAACGGTTGCCCCATGCCAAGTCACGCCTGACCAATTCACAGAAATTATCGCTGAGAAGTCACCAAACCGAGCCCAGCAGAGGTCACCGATAGTAGCAGGCCAGTCACATGGAATGCGGTTCTCGAGGTGGCAGCTGTGCCAAGAATGTTTAAAATGAACATGCAGTTTATGTCACATTAAAACTCTGCCTTAATAATTTTCCGGGAGTTACATACAGTTTGTTTGTTTGTGCTTTGTGTGTGCGGGTTTGCGGGTTTGCATAGATCACATTTGAAGACCAAAATGTCCCCTACTTCTCCCTCCTTTTGGGGACATTTTTTCAAGTCCCCATTTGGATAACCTCAATTTTATAAACACCCGTGAATGCAATCAAAAAACGAAAAATGCCAAAAGTCTTGTATTTGTGTTAGTTACTTATAGTTAAGGTTAGGGCTGGGTAACGGTTAAGGGTGTCATGATTGGGATTAGGCTTCGGGATTCCCATAGAAATTAATGTTCAGTTCCTATTTAGATAGATACGCAAGTCTGTGCGTGTGTGTGTGCGTGTGTTTGTTTCTTTTTGCACTTTTCACTGAAATTGTGTTACTCGTGTCTGGCTACACATACAGAACACTGCTCACTGTAAAAATGGATAATTATATAATCGGTAATTAATTAAATGAGATCAGATCACTGAGTACATTACATTAGTCCATACTACCAAGGCGAATTAATTATGCTAGCACTGAAACTCAGAAAAAGGACCCAAATGTGTAGTAGGTTGGTAAATAATGGTGGTCTCTTCAAAACCGAGCATCGTTCAACTAAGGTATTTTGTCATAATAAAACGGAGCCTAAAAGACCTGATTTCGATTACGACTCAATTTTATCAAAACTGAGCATAGTATGGCAGCATATAGAAGCACCTAAGAAATCTGGCTGTAAGTTGGTCTGTGTGTGTGAGGGGAGGTGTACAAATGAGCACATATATATATGCATTATCGCTAGGAGCGATCTGTGGCCGTTCAGGGCCTCGGTTTCCTCATTCCACGCCGGCATCGTCCTCGTCGTCTGGGCAGGCGGCGAACTCCTTTTCCGGCAGGAATCCGTACTGGTTCAGGAACGCCTCCACATCCACGGCGAAGAACTCCTCTCCTAGGTGCTGTGTGATGTGCAGGAAGTTGCCAAGCAGCTCTCCGGCCTTGTACACCAGCACGGCGGGCAGCACGTCATCCGGGAAGCGGTCGCCGGCACCGGTGCAAGAGGCACGCATCCTGCAGAACTTGATGCCGGGGTACTCCGCAGCCAGACAGTCCAGGCAACTGTTGAGCGCCTCGCAGCCCTGCACGCCGTCCTCGTAGACGTGCACGGCCACCAGCGTCAGGCGGTGCTCGTTCTCGATGACGTCCAGGAAGGCCTCGCCGCTCTCCAGCTCGCATACGCCCTCGAACCTGGGCCCGAAGCTCAGGCGCTCGTGCATCTCCTGCATGCATTGCCTGCGGTATTTGCGCAGGCACCTCTCATCCTCTTGCTGGATCAGCTCGTACTCCTGTGTGCTCATCTGCGTGGCAGTCGTGGCCAGGAGTTGATAGGGTATGGGATCAAAAAACAAATTCATATCTGATTCATATAGCAGTCATAGTTTCTGTTGACTCTCCTTTCATTTACTCATGTGCCAGTAATAAAATTGAACTGAATTTAATTGATTGACCTCTAATCTTGTTCCTTAGCCTGACTGGACCAAAGGCAGGTTAGGTTAATGGTTAATACCTTCCGTTTGACTTTGTCCCCGGATTCCTCGAGCTTCTGCGAGCTGGACATCTGCCGCAGCAGCTCGCGCTTGCCGGGAGGCACGGTGCCTTCATCCTCCGTCTCCAGCTTGAACTTCCGCCAGTCATTGATGACTCCCTTGGGGCCTGGGAGTGCAGAAGAGGCATGATATCTGACACCACTTTCATGACACAGCATGGGAAGCCTTTATCTTCCAGGTCCGTTAGAGGCGCAATCAAATGTTATCACTGCGGGTCGTGGTAGTGGGAATGGACTCTCTTATTTCAGCCCCAGCCATGGAATATCTCACCCGTGTGCGTCGCTGGAAGTTCCTCTTCATCCACAGCAAGCCCAGACATCCTGTCCTGCGCGCACCTGCTCCTGCTACCTGTAGCTGTGACAAGACAGCACCAGAGGCCATGCCTGAGGTCCGGAGCAGCTGATTTTCCTAGTTTGTTCATGTCTTTGTTTGGGAGAACTGATGTTTCCCACACATACTCAAAAGGGATAGTTCTTAAAGGGGAGCTCTCTTTGGGCAGTAACTCTGTGCTTTGTCAGTATCAACATACAGCATGCAGATTCCAGACACCCTTCTGTTTATATCTGGGTTTTAGCTCCTCACATCAACACCCCCCCCATCTACCCATATCTGACTTACAGTATTCAAGTCAGTGATTCTTTTGTGCAATGAAGAGCCAAACTGTCATCTAGGTGGCGAAATACTGGGAAACCGTATTTAACCACCAATCACCAGCTGTGTTCATAAGCCCTGGAAGCCAAACCTGAACATTTGTCATTTTATTACTTTTGGAGTGAGAATCGCTAGCAGATTCCGGCTGCGTTAGGATAAGCCATGACAGACTGTTTGAATTTCAGTGAAATTCCCCATCCGGATGTGAAAACGGAAGGTCCAAAGTTTCACATCCTTGAAGAGCGGCTGTGGGGAGCCCTACCAAGAAAATCAATGATCTCACTTCCTCTGCAACGCAGATCATTTGGAGTCTGTAGGCTGCCGCCTATTCTACCAACAGCCGGACCCAGCCCTGTGTTCATAGCCGCGCTTTCCCTCGCAGTAAGGGCCTCCAGACTCGCGAATCGTGTGTGCAGCCTGTAGTGGGTGGCCAAGCGAGGTGCCAGCATCATTTAGGAAGATTGAGGTCGACATGGTATTAGGGGTGATTAGAAAATATATCCTCTGCCCCTACTGTGTGTGGGTCTCTTCGGGACAATAAGCAGAATCGTAATGCATGTGGCTACTGTAGGTGTTCATGAAACCTTGTCTTGATCAGTGTTTCTCAACCCAGTCCATGGGGGCCCCCCCAGGAGGCCCACGTTTTTGCTCCTGGCAGGTCCCAGCATAGAGCTGGGAGGTAGCAAAAATATGGACTGCCTCAGAGTCCCCAAGGACCAGATTGTGAAATACTGGCCTAGATAACATACTGAAGGGGGGGGGGGGGCAGCCTCCACTCCATCCAAGTACTGTGGTCCAGTCTGTTTCACTGAATTTAGCTGCATGTGATTTGGACCCGATTCAGATTAGACTGCAGGATACCATCTCCCTCTTACTTGTGCTTATTGGAAAGTCAGCTAGCTAAATGACTAAGGGCCAGAAGTGTGCCCAGCCTTCCTGTCTCGTCCGCTTCGCAGATATTTCAGCATTTCAGTTCCTTGTGGCTGTGGCCACATGCCAGCACGCCAGCCGTTATCGATGGCAGAATTTGAATCGGAGCTCCCGTATTGCATCGGGTGAAGGTGTGAGCATCTCCTCTTCCTCGAGCCCTGTGATTCCCGTAGCCATGATCCTATACTGGCTGAGCGGTTATGAAAGATAGGTGGCTTGGCCCAGTTCTCGGGAGGTTCGGCTAAGAGACGCCCTGTTACTGGCCGTGTGGCCTCACCACCTTTGGAAGAAGCTTCTGGCAAAATTTCTCCAAGCTTGTGGCATGCCAGCCCAGGGCATGACCATCTTTCAGGGCCTCCCCCGAATGAGTCATCGCTTGCAAGCCAGTCTAATCCTAAATCCTCATTCCTCATGACCTCTGCATACATCCTGTCCAGCTCCTACTGCTGCGAAGGAACTAAATTGTTTCCTGCTGTAGTAAAATTTAAGGGTATTCAAAGTTGGAAAGGATTCTGTCACTGGGGAATGACTCACTGAACAGCTGAACAAGTTGTGCTGTTATACCCTTGCCCACACAGATGGATGAGGAGACCCCAAAGCGTTTATGGATGTTCTTCTACGTGGGTTTCATTCTCACCATTTGAAGTCGGATAGCACGTGCATCTTACTGGTTTGTGTGCATCTGTCACTAAGATGGGTGCCAGCCTGTCATTATGTTATGGGAGTTACTGGACATGATTCACGGGGGATAAAAAACTCACCTAGAAGAGCAATCGTGTTATTCCATTGCTTAAAGAAGCCCGTCATCTTATTTGTATTGAGATGATGTGAATCTGTTTTTATGCATGTTTTGTATCAGTAGCTAGGGCATGCGCTGATACAGCACACTGCCATATTACAAACCACCTCAGGGATGAGATCCCAAATGCATCCATGCAGCGGGTGATACCAGCACCACACTAGTTCTAATGAAGTGGAGCAGTGTGAAGTTTTTTCCCGGTGGGTGGAGTTTCAATCCTGTCACCGACCCCCAAATTTTTCCCCTGAAGTTGGAGGACCTGCTTGTAGGTGCTGTTATACCCAGGACAAAGGGATTGCATGTTAGGAGCCTTGCTCAAGGACCCAACAGAGAAGAGTCGCTCCTGGCATTCACAGGATTCAAACCAGCAACCTTCCATTTACCAGCACAGATCCCTAGCCTCAGAACCACCACTCCTTCATACAGAAATCCAATTTAAGGATAACATGCCTAGAAGGCCTGAAACGTTAAGCCCTAAGATAGAGGTTTTCTTCTTTAGAATCCTCTGATATTTAATGTTAAAGGTTAAAGTAGCTGGTTCCCATAGTTAAAAAAAATTCTTTTTAGAGTCAAAGGACGTCCAGATATTTCAGCAAATTCTCGTACAGTGCATCTTAGTTCCACCGTGTTTTTTGATATTGCATCAGAAACGCTTCTCAGGTACGCACGCTTCTGCCACAGGAAGCTCACCTATGTATTTGTCGAGTGGGGGACTGGAATCGCTTACTCAAAGCGTGGAAACCGCTGCTGTTTCCGGCTTTGCCGTTGCATAACAGCTTTTTTGGAATCCCTTTGGCATTTACCAATTGCAGTCTCCACCAATGACGTGAGCCACAGCCCGTTTTAATACCTATACATGCTTCCAAATTATTGAGCATTTACTATCACCCATTATTCATTATAATAATAATAATCATAATAATAAAAGCACTTCTCACCTTTATGACACGTGTGCCAGTTAGCGATGGCCTCCTCTGTGTGTCCTTGTACGCTAAATCGCACTGTACGACACGCTTGGGGTGACACGTCCCAAGGGACTTATTAGACCCCTGCCAAGATAATTCGGGTAAGGGTAAGAGGATTCTCCGCATTAAGTGCTCCATCCAATCAGGTTGCCGCCTCGTGCCTCAGTGGGGGCGTCCTTGCTCCGGGTATGTGAGGTCTGCTGGACAGGGAGCTAGCACAGGCCACCGGCATGACCCGACACAGGGCAGGCAGAACTTGCCTTTGATCTTACGAGCATTTCGTATCCCAGTCATATCCACAAAAATGCAGCAGTTGTGAAACTTCTGCCGGTGCCCTGCCTTCTATATAGCTATCTAGCGTCAGGCCGATATATCAGCTCTTTGTACTTTTATTTATTTGTTATTGTCATTGTGTTATTTATTTGTCCTATCTTGTTTGTTTTTTTTTTGGATTTTTGTCTTATCTAAAATATTATGTCTTCTTTTCCTCTTCTTTTTCTATGCAGCACCATGTGGGCCTGAGCAGTAGTGGAACTAGACTTTTATACTTGGGGGGGCCAGAGGGCGGCCAAGGCTATTTCAGGGGGTGCACAGACTATGAAATGTGTTTCTCGCACAATCAATTGCAATCGGAGTCTGTAAATGTTGAAATAGTCAGTCATCTGTGGTGGCACCTGATTGGACACAAATGTCCAATCAGATTTCCGGGGGGTCCAGTGCTCCCCCGGCCTCCCCTCTGGCTCTGCCCCTGTGCCTAAGGGAAACAACATTTCAGTGCACTGTATACTTGTATATAGCTGTATTGACAATAAATTATCTCTTGAATCTTGAACCTTGTCATTCTCTTGTGAAGTCATGGGCATATTTTGGCACTGTCTGTTGTTATGGAGCTATAGCCGCCTTCAGAGAGGTGAAAGCTAACATCCAATTATTTTCCTGGAAAGCAAGAAAAAAAAACAACAACAACAATGAGGGACGTTGATAAATGATTTTGTCAGCCGGCACAACCCGAAGATACTTGAAAATGTGTACCACACCTATACCTACATTCCTGTATCCCAAAATCATCTGGCACGATTCCAGCCTGTCCCGACGCCTTAACAAAGCTTCTGAAGTCAACAGGACCATGCCATGTCAGGCCCAAACCTGTCAGAACATGAAAGTGCCAAACAATAACTCTATAGACATTGGCTTGAAATTAAAAATAAAAAAAAAACATTTTTTTACAGACACACAACCGTAATATTAAAGGTTTTGCCTGGTACAGGGTATTTATTAATAAAGTGTTGCTGGTCTCTAATCGTGACAATCAGTCTTTCCACCCCGTCAGGTGTCGGAAATGCTAATTAGTGACCTCGTCTGACATTTCCATTACCAGCACAGCTTTGTTATGTTTAACGTGAGTGTTTTTCAGGCTAAATGTGGCGCTATCTCAATATTTACAAGACCTGCTTTCTTACTCAATGTGGGGGGTGGGGGGGGGTTGAATTGTACAATTTCTGGAAGCATGGAAAAGTTCTGGAAAGGTGCTTCAGCTAGTGTTTCAATGGACTTCTGAATAAAGTGGAAGGTGATCTAATCTGGGCTTTCCAGACAGAGCATGCTGTTAAACACAAAAAAAACTATATGCACGGGAGTTCAGCCAGTTTCTGGGGATCAGTTCTGGGAAAGTGCTGCTTCACTCAATATGGAAATAGCTCACCTTGGGTTTCTTCAATCATTGTATCACTCTGCTGTAATTAAGGCTAAGATGGAGGTGGTAATATTTAATCTCTTTTTGCAACTTTCAGCCTGCACAGGGTAGGGGAACACCCTGGAAAGGGAGGCTGATCCATCGTCACACACGTGTATGCACGGTCACGCGCTTCACGTGTCTTTGGACTGTGTGAGGAAGGGAGAGCACAGGAAGGACATAGGAGCTTTACACACAGCCTGGAACTGAACGCCAAACCCAGGAGATGTGAGACAGGCAGGCAGCCCACAGGGCCATCTAAACCTTCATTAAACCTTGAATAGTATTACAATAGAATTCAATAGAATAGGATAGTGCAATTGTCATTGCACAAAACCGGTTGATATGAATCATATAAAACAAAAATCCAGACGGTTGCATCAGGAGACGCATGTAATGCGCAGGTGGACTTCCAGGCTCTCTCACACCTCGCTGTCCCCTCCAGGCGGAACTTAGTGACCTGGTGTGGAAAACACGGCATAGAGAAACGTAAGCTGTGCTTTGGCTATGCAAATCTGTACGGGAAAACCACAGAACGGGGGTAGGTGGGTGGTCATCTGCAAAGTCATAACAGAGCATGCGGCAGGGCCATACGGGGTACACTCTGTCATGTGGGCTGCGTCACTGCCACCCTCACTGGGGATGAATGGATTGTAGAGTGAGTTGGAAATTCTCTGAGTACAATGACTGCATCAGTGTGCCTCTTCCATTTTGTATGTTTATATTGTCACTCTGCTGGACTTGAAAAAATCTCTCTGGTATTTGTTTATATTCTTCACTGAAGAGTAGCTTTCTACAGTCATACTTCTTTAGGCCTCTGTAAGGGGGTGAAGCCAGTTTGCTTTCTCGTACCAGGAACACTATGGGCTGTACACACTGATATTTATCTGACACAAACATCTTCTACAGCCGCTGGCCCCCGGGAGGCATATCTCCCCGTTTTTGCATTTTAATGTTGCACATTTGTTTGCTGCAATAGATAAGGCATCAGGGCTTCCGGGGTAAAAGGGAAACGTCGTCATTATAGTCTGACTCGTCACTGGGGGGCAGTGTAGCCCAGATCATTTCCACGGTTTTACGTTCGGCGATAGCCTGGGCCGCGGGCTCCGGTCTGTTTCCGATTCAGAGGAGGGTCAGTCGTGGCTCTGTGCTTTCGGGCGCTATCGCGCAGGTGCGGGACCGCTCCCAACCTCACCTTGTGACAGCGCGGTATTAAGAAGGTGAGCAACATTGCTGCAGCCCCCGGGGTGACAAGTGACAAGTGACAAGTGGCAAGTACAGAGCACACTGGTGATGTGTCTGGAAAAAAACAGATATATATATATGTATGACACTGGAGGGTGAAGATGTCATTTCCTTGCTCGTCAGCTGGTATGAGGGGTGCGGCCCTAACCTGCAGCTAAGGTGTAGCGGTGAGCCATGTCTCTGTCGGTGTCATCAGCATCAGCTGGGATTAGACAAAAATCTCACATTGCAGAATAGGATGCTTAACAATAACTATTAGTAATAACATATTCTTTAATAGAAAAAAGCATTCCTTTTAGATTTCCTGGACATGCAGTGTATAACACATGCTTATAGAGCTGTTATATCCATATTTAATCAGCTACAATTAGCAATTTGTGCAAATTTGTTTGTATGCTTTAATAATTGTTAGCAGTTCCACACACATGTTTTGTCAGTAGACACAGTTATCGATCAGTAGGGGAATTTCCATATTTGTCTAATTAAATCAGTCGGGTCAATCTTCTGCAAATTCAAATGTATAGGGCTGTGTAGCCTTGTTTATTATTAAGTGGTGGAATTTAAATTGATTATAAGTAAACCTACAACATTGGCAGGATAAGTGGTTAGAAGACGCTGGATGGACGGGTGGACGGTTAATTTATAAGTAAAATCAGTAAGGTGGCCTTGTTCACTACAGTATATAAGTAAGTAAATAAGTATAAAGCTATTTCCATGAATGAAATCGGAATCAAAACGTATTTATGTGGTCTGAAACTGTCAGGATCTATCCCTGTCAGCCCTCATGTTTCTGTTAAACAATTTTTTTTCCTTCCCATAAAATTATTTTATACCACACAAGAATCAAGGCTTAGCATGCCAAAATGAATCACTAAGGTCAAAAACAAACAAACACCAAACTTATGTTGGACAGACATCTGGCCAGTCAAAATATAAACCAGAACCATTTTTTTGCAGTAAACATATCCACATGTTCAAATTGGTGAATGAAATGGTCTCTGTAAAACTGCAAATTCTAAGGAAATCTGTCCTTACACGTGCCCTCGAATAAACTGTTTGGTAACGTCTGCATTCCACATCATAGCGTGACGTCATCGCCGGATTAACAATGAGCGGCGAGCTGCCTGCAACCGGCTGGCGATACGGCGCGGTTCCTCCCCTGATTCAGTCTAAAAATGAATAAATAAACGGCACCGTATCGTGATCTGACCTTCCGCTGACATTTTTGTAATATGCGTGGATTAATAGGAGGTCTGTAGTCACGGTGAAGAAGGGATTACTAATAATGACAAATCAGTCCAGTGAAAGTAAGAAAAATAAAAGAAATCAACTTCTGACAGGATACACAAGAGTCTGGGTTAAAAAAAAAGTGAAATCCTGGAACTTTACACATTGTGACACAACACGGCGATTTCCTCTGCGTGAGGCGGCATTATTAACGCGGTCAAAGCAAACAGGTTATTCTTAGCCTGCTGTGTGGGTCGCTGGACGCGATGGCTACTGAACGTTTCGGCTCGAACCAGTTACAAATGTTAATTTAGTTTATATTGGGTAGAAGTTTTACAAATTATACGAATGTAGAAACGTTCAAGGTTATGTTTATGGCATTTATATGACTTATGACCGTTTATGTTTATGGCATATATGACTTATGACCGAAAGGTTGCTGGGTCGAATCCCCGACCAGCAAGGTACTGCCCCCAAGCACTTCCCCCCAGGTGCTGAATTAGCCACCCACTGGTATGTCAGAATGTCATACGTGGGTTAAACGCAGAGGACGCTGCGTTGTTGTGCACCGTGATGTTTCAACAATGACAAATCTCCTTCACCAAGACGCCCCCTGGACAGAATGTCAGTCAGTTTAGTTGCTTATGCAAATGTTTTGAACATTCTCTCAGAAGTCGCTGTTGGCAGTATGAGAAAGAGCAACAACTGTTTTCACAGAGAGTCTGGAGAATTTAGAGAGTGTCTGGATGTACCAGAATACACGATTGTTTGGAGTTTTAAATAAATTTTAGGAACTTAATAGAAGGCATATAATCCTACATGGAGGTTATTTGTTTTATTTAACCCCCGCCCCTGTAAATGTTGTCACTATGGCAGAAACATTCAGGAATCCCAGTGCAGCTCCCCATGTGTAATCTGACACCACCCCTCCATTTGGAAACACTTCTGCACTTCTGTCCAGGGCTTCATGAGTACTGTACTTCTGCACTGACGCAGTTAAACATGGGTTATAAGTGAATGAGCCTACTGCGGTGTTATTGTTTTAGTCTCGATCGCTTTCAGTTTTTCTATTCTGAGCATCGCATGATGCAGCACACGCCGGCGTCGGGAATAAGCCGTGACGTCCGAGACAGGTCAGGCGGGCAAACATAATATCTGCCGGAAGAAATCCCGTCTCCTGGCAGTTTTTCCGTTGATTCAGGGAGAGGATCCGTGCGTAGTTTACTGAAATTCAGGAAGGGGGAATATTCTTATTCCAGGCTCTCACATTTTAGGTGATCGTCATTGGTCAGGAATGTCTGCCTCTACGTCGGGAGGCCCAGCAGGCCGAACCGCTCAAGCAGAACGAGTGTGAACTGACAGATTTCTTTCTCACTTTCATTAGCACGCTAATACGCACTGGACTAGTAAATCCCTCATTCACTTTGAGCTTCTCTGCTTATACACATTCATCCGGACTAAGATAAAGTCAGCCTGCCTGCTTGATGTGGTTGACCCCCCCACCTAGGGCTGCCACGTTTCATGCTGAAAAATTAAGGACGCCTACCATAGTGGGACCACAACCACTATGTGCCAAGTGACGCACCAGTGGCGGTAAATCAAGACTTAAACCATGGTCTCAAGAAAGTATTACGATTCATACTTAATATATGAATTGCTCTATTATCAATGGGCATAAAAATAAACTGAATGAAAAACTTTTAAGTTATAAACTGCAATTGGTAATGAAATTAGCTTTGACACATGAAATCAGTCGCTTTATATCAAGACTTAAGGAGCATAACACTTAACAAATTAAATGAATCTTTGTTAACTCCATAACTTATTAACTATAAATATGACAAATGAATCTAATCAATCCAACGGCGTTTTCATACTAAATGCAGACGGGATGATGCTGCCTTCATTACAACTCGGAAATCTGATTAAAATGGGATGCACAATTTTATTGTCAAATACGGGATGATTCCGTATTTTAAGGGACGTGTGGCAGCCCCGCCCCACCCGCCGAATTCTTATTTCTTCCATAACCCTTTGAAGATTTATTTTTGCTTCTCCTTTGTCTTACAGCATTTTTCTACACAACATACCGAAATATTGTAGTATTTAAATTATATCAATAATACCAATTATGTCTTTGTAAGATGCTGTTCTAAATCTTTTGTGAGGAGCTTTGAGGCAACTGAAATTGAAACTTATTTGAATTTATATAGCACCAGAACAGAGCAAGAAGTCATGATGAGATGTTCCTGTTGAAATGGCAGGTCGGGTTCAAGGGAATTAAAGGTAAGGACTAAAAACACCCAGGCAAACATTTAATCGCTCAGCGAATGCTTAAAGGGGAAAGGTGTAAGTCCATGTCCATAATCAATACCCCACTTGCTCCTCTTAATAACAATTTAAGGCCTGTGTAAAGTTCTGGATAAATTGCATCTCTGTGCACATACAGGATCAGAATACCGTGATCATAATTACATCAACAGTAGGATAAAGTTTTTAAAAGTGTTTTCAAAGTTTTAATAAAATTCTTGATTTTTACGCATGAAAGATCTGTAGACCTCCGTGTTGTCAGGCATCAGTTGTAGATCAAAGCTACCCTGTATCTTTTATTATATTCAGGGATATTAATCTTGAAGATGTTCTGATTTTGGGCTCTATGAGGCTTACCTCAGTCAGGGTAACAGTCTGAACAGGGGATTGTAATTAGCTTCTGGCTTTCAAACGACGGGGTGGTGGTGGGACAGTCGTACAAAAAATACAGCTATTTCAGCTTAATTGAAAAGATGGTTTCTGCCCAAGAGCAGCTTTGTCAGTTTATAGGCCAGTAGCCAGGGGGGTCCAGCAACCCAACCAATAGGATTTGTTATTTGTTGTTATTTTTCATTTCTGTGGAGTTCGCTGACCAGGGATGGGGGATCCTCCTCCGTAAATATCACCGTTGGGCTGAATCAAATTAGTCTTTTATCTGGCACATGAATAGGCTGGGACTGGCATTCACACACTCCATTCCTGGCCCTGTTTATATAATGTCCGTGCCTTATCACCCCTCAGCAAGAATGCTAATAACAGCGCTGTCCCAAACGGAGCCTTGCTTCATGCACGAAGACTTTGCCCTCATCGCTCTGCATTCCCCTCTGCCGCTAGTCTGAGCTCGCTTTTGCCACAAGCATGTACCAGTCTGTGAACCGTCTCTACGGACGGCCCGGTGGAACGAGGTGGTGGGCGGTGAGCTGGTGGAAAAAAAATCGCAAAGCCCAGCCAAGGAAGTCACGCACATGCACCATCTGCACAGCTCGCTGAAGTGGTCTCCCTGCGTGGCAGACTGTCGGAACCTGTGACAGTTCACAGATCCTATATGCCGGTGACTTTCTCATGTAGAATCCCCTGCTTGGAGGAGTCATCGGTGCACCCTTGGCCCAGACCATTGAGCTCAGGGGCTCTGAATCACGCCCTCTGAAATTCAACTTTGGGTTCAGATTTTGGTGCTCTGCTGACATTCATTTGACTAATTATCTGTTATTTAAGCAGAAAGTAACAGGATTGAATCTTGCTTGTTATAGAATAGTATAGTGATTCTTTGCCTATTCCCGCACACCCTCCATGAGACACATATACAGGTAAGAACATGCTTTGGAGTCAAAGCCCAGGGCCTTGCTTGAGGGCCCAACAGCGACATTAGTTTGCCGGTCATAGGATTCAAACCCGCCGGGCTACAAGAGACAGATACAATAATATTGCTAATTTTAAATGGATGCTCTGTTCCTAGCAGGCTATTGGATAATTGGCTTGCCAATGCAATAAAAATAAATATTCTTTCCACGGCGCCTTTGTAAACACTTACATTGTTTTAAATCATGTTAAAAAGTTACCAAGAGACGTTTTCTCCTCTGGAAGTGTTCATAGTATTACGTCGCAGTTTAGACAGTGCTCATATTGCCTAAATAAAATGTAAATGAGGGTAAACAACAAGTATTTTAAATATCACCCCAGCTGTTAAAAGCAGGCATTGATGCACTGACCTCTTTCTTGATATATTGTATATGTTTCCTTACAGTATGAAAGAAAAAACATTTCCCACTCCCACATAGTATTTATACACAAACCAATCACATAAATCAGAGCCGTCAAGGAAATCAAAACTAGAAAGTGGTGACGTGGGAATAACTGACAAAAACAGCTGGCCTGCGGCCCAGATGTCGCATTCGAAGCGGCTAGAAATGCTTCCACATTTGCATCTTTGGCAACTTACAGCTGCACTGCAAATTTTACAAGCGTACCTGACGCTGCAGTCACATCTCACGTTCTCCAATTTTTCCTAACTAAGTTGGGGGGGGTCATATCATTAAAGTTCATTAAAGTGTCACAAATGTCAGTTCTTGCCTTCTTAAGAAAGATGCTGAACCCAACCGTTTCTATCTGGCGGGAGAGACGGAAATAAGCAGTTTAATTTCATGGCGTTTCTAGATTACAAAATCCGCCCGACGTCAGGGCAGCGGTTAGCCCACCAGGAACTTCCAAACCGGTGGCACAAAATGAAAAGCATGCAAACCCACAACTGCGTCGATGCTGCAAATTACTCACCGGGAATTACTCCGCCGATATTCCTTTCATCTGCGGTGATTTAGAGGGGGAAGTGAATCGATTCGCGTGACTCAGAAAGTTTATCAATACCAGTATAAACAAGCGCGGATATCCTCTGAGCTCATCTCCAGTGCTGCTCACAAACAAAAACAAGGTACACTGTTTTAAATCAGAAGAAAAAAAACCAAGTGATGTTTAGAGAAGAGTTCTCATTTCCTTTGAAATAGTAAACATTACAATAACAGACTCCAGATAACAAGCCTTAATACATCTTCTATAACTGTTTACAAGCTAAGGTTCACAGTGGGGCCTGAAGTCTATGCCGGGAAGCACATGGTACAAGGCAGAGAGACACCCTGGATGGGTTGCCAGGGATGACCATTCCCACTACTGGCATGCTTTTAGACCAGTGTCAGTCCATGTTTTTGCTCACGCCCAGCTTCCAGCCAATTATAAACTCCAGGCTGAGAAAGAACAAAAATTTGGACTGTCTGTTGGTCTCAGAGGACTGGATTGGGAAGCACCATAATAGCAAATTGGATTTCACTGAGTGTTCGCTATACTGAAATCATTAAGACTATCACAATTTGTTATGTATTTTATTGCTGGTTTTCGTTGATCATTTAGTTTCTCTGCATCGTTTCCTCTGAGACGGCAGAACCTTTCGTAGTTTGTGGATCCTATATTCATGTTTTTTTTTAACCGGAAGATGCAGGCTGAACCCTGACTGGGGCGGTCGTAGCTGGCTTGAGACCCAACTACTGTTTTAGCAATCGGGTGAATCACTGAGACCTCACGCAAAAGTCGGCATGTTAATCACTCTGCTGACCTCAAGACAGCCAGGACCTGCGCAACGCGACTCCCTAACTCTGACTGCAGAATTGCCTTGTGCGGGGGTTTGCTTTGGCCATCAGTTCAATATAAAAAACACCGCAGCAAAGAGGAAATGCTCGAAATAAATGATGCACTTTAAAATACCTGTTTGTCTGTGTGTGTGTGTGTGAACCTCACAAAATACAGCAAATTTTCAAAAAACGTGACTAGTGAGGTAATTCTTTCAGTCCTCACTACTTCGGACTTTATTTGATCAGAAATCTGTGAATGCAATCAAAAAAGTAAAAATGCCAGAAGTCTTGTATTGTTTGGTTACTTATGGTTAAGGTTAGGGCTGGATAGGGGTTAAGGGTGTTGTGACTGGGATTAGGGTTATGCCCATAGAATTGAATGGACGGTCCTGGATAAGGAATACAAATGTGTGTGTGTGTGTGTGTGTGTTTTCATGCTCTCTGGCCTTAACTATTGAGCCAAAAACTGCATTTCAATAAGAGATACCTCAGACAATTGAATAGCTTTTGCTAACATATGTATCACATATAAGCACAAGGGTGGGTGGAAACTCTTATCCACAAAGGGCCAGTGTATATGAGAGGTTTTGGCAAAACCTTTAGGTCAGCTGTTCAAACCCAGTATGAACTGCACAGCCAATCAGTACTGCAGTGAAAACTCGCGTATACAATAAACCTATCAGGATTATTTATTCCCCATGACTAAGCAGGCAGAAAACATATTGATTAATAGGATACAAAATGGAATCTGATTGACCTCTGATTGATCATTTAAATGCACTTCAGAGGCACAAAGAGCACTTGAGACTGCTTTGGTTATCGCTGTAGCATAGATCGGATCCTTATCAGTACATTTCATTCTGACTCCTTATGACACATCAGCTAAACGGCAGTATGAGGAACAAGCCTAGTCCCGGTAGCAACCTACACCCTGCTTGGAGGCAGCAAAACTGTCATTCAGACAGCTCAGAGCGGCATCATAACTGGCTATTTAACAAAAAATTCACAGTCGTGTTTATTATCAGCTCCAGAAATATTACATCTGATAAGCCACAGGTGTGATTGCCACTTACGCTGATGATTACGTGTTGATTAAAGTCAATGAGAGAACCCAGCACGAGGCATAGTCTCCCCCCTTCACTAATTAACATTGGTAAACACTATGTACAAATGGGGCCGTGAAGCACGGCCCTTGGCCCCTAGCTCTCTGGGCACTGCAAGACGTGGCAGGCCTTCAGGACCAAGACTGGGGAGGAGAAATGAGAATCTCCCCATGCCGATCAATAAAATATGTATTTCTTTCTTTTATTTTATATGGCTCGTGTTTCGTGGACATTCTGGACTCAAGCGTTTCCTAACCATTCTGTGTATTTTACAGGTTGTTTGATTTGCTCAGTCCTTATCGCCCTGTGGTGGATAAGAGGGATTTATGTTAGATGCAGAGTCAGCTAGTCCATAGAGGTGGAGGAGTACCTCCTTTATTTTTGAGATTTAATTACGAAAGAAGTAACTTTGTAATGTGAGATAACGGGATCTGATTTTTTTTGTTCTTGGCACGAAGGTGTTGACTGTGGCCCTGGGGTGACAACAGTGCCAATGACACCTGTTTGCGAGGACAGATGGATGGCGGTCAATAACGTCATGGCCCACTGACTCCTCTCTTTCCCACCCTCAGCCGTGACATCAGCGCCGTACAGTACATAATCAGGAGCCAATCAGCTGCAGTCATGAGTGGTGCCTCCATCAGAGGTGGCAATGACACCTGAAGTGACACTCCTGGGTGACACATCTGCGAAAAAGGCACCAGACTGTCTGCTCTCATTAAATGTTACACAATTAGTCAGACGTGAGAAGTTCTCAGAGAATTCATGGTTCATCTCCAGAATCAGATAAGGTTCACTGTCATTACATTTTAAATCATCAATGCTTTAAGTCTTTTGTTTCTCGTTGGTTTCTTCAGCAGGCCATTGTTGGGCCTGTTTATCCAGTTGGATTTGAGTATGAGATGTATGACATTTTGAGTCTTTTTTTTTGTTTATGCTGGACTGGTCCATATTTTTCCTTTCTGGACCTGAACCATCCACATCTATATATAGTTATATATACTAAACTCCTATAGTTACAGTATACAGCTATTGTTATTAAATTTGCTGACTTACATAGTTAAATGTTTATTTAAGCAAATTAAGTACCTTGTTGAACAACAAAACTCCTTTACAAGAAATGGCAATGTATCCAGTAGTTTTAAACAGTTTTCTTATCGATATATATATATATATATATATGTGTGTGTATATATATATATACATATATATATATAAATGGTATGCACAGAAATTTTTAAAAAGGCAAATTGTTTTTGAGACTGTTGCCGATGTAACGCGACAGCTCCGCGCCCCCCAGGGTAAAGGTTACGCCCAGCCCACGCCAGCCTCTGCCGCGACCCACAGGGAGGGCTGAGGGAAGGGAAGCCTTTCCCTTATATGGCTCCCGCAGAGGTAAACCCCGTTACACCCACACACGTTTGGAAGGCAGCGCTCACGGGCCATTGTAAGTCACTCCCCCTGTGCGCCATCGCCAAGCGGAACGGAACGGAACGTCAGCGGCATCGTGCGCAAGTCCAGCCGTGAATCACTTATGGTGCGAGGGAGGCGCTCATGCTACAGCTGCGGGTTTCCAAACACGCGCATGCTCCCTATTTTCCTATGAATTAAGTGGATTTACGTTCTAGAAAATAATATATACGCCGTTATGTAAACCGGACCTGTTATTCTATGGCGCATTACAAATACAGTGAATCATCCATTGGGGAAAAAATTGCACGTTTGCTTTTAGGGAGCAGTACGCGTAGGCTACGTTGTCGTTTAGTGTGGGATGTTTGATTCATCCTCACTTAGAAAAGTGAAAAGTGTATTAAAAGTTTATTATTTATATAAGCCTAACTCCTGGGCAATTCATTCGTATTTTCCGCTGCCTTTTCACGCCGATTTTCATTAACTTGAATTAGAACTTTTAAAAGTGGTTAAACTTTTAGCAGTTACACTGTAAACACCTTGCTTATAGGCATTACTAATTGCAGCAATGGATAAATGTCAAACAAACAAAGGCGATTGTTGATGCATATATAAACTTACACCATCTGGCTGTTTAGGTAGGTTCCTAATTGTTTTATTGAGCAAGGCCTAAGTAGCATAACACAGCTGTTTGCTCTGTATTTTCCTCCAGATGGATTCTAAAAGAGTCGCAGTACAGTAATATGGGAGTGGTGTGTGGCTCAGCTGGGCTAATTGATTCTCTGAGGGCTAACCCTTGGTTTAGTAGCCACTGTCCTGCAGGCCTTTGAGACGTCTGTGTCTGTGTGTCTCATGGGGACCAGGATGAGGAAATCAGAAAAAGGCAAAATTTCCCTACAGAAATCAATTATCATTCTATTCTAATTCTGGACTGGTTCGTACCGAACACTCCTCATGTGTCAGTGCAAAGTCAGCAAAGCCACCCTATTCATAACACTCCATCCATTAATAATACTTTGAAACACCTGCCATAAGATCTAATTCAATGTTTCCCAACTCGGTCCCCTGGGACATGAACAGATGGTCCACATTTCTGCTCCTTCCCAGCTTCCTACAAAAATGTGGACTGCCTACGGGCCCCTAAGGAATGGATTGGGAAACCCTGCTCAAATTCATATTCCCCATCTCTCCTCAGCCCCATTCCTTAACCATTACTCATCCGGGCGGAATAATTTGGGAATCATTGCTATATGGCAACTCCGTCCCACAATGGAAAATGGGTTCCTTTAAATCAGAGCTAGATAGTTCTTATGTTCATAAAAATTGTTTTTCCTAGAAATTATCAATTAATTAATTAACTAGTTAAATGTGTATTTCTTTAATACATTGATACATTCGTGCATAAATAGAGGAAATTAAGTGAAATGATATGTTGCCATGGCGATATGGTACTATTGAGAGTAAAAACCTGTATGGTATTGAAGCACTGTGATTTTATCTCTTGCGCAATGTGGGGGTCACCAATATCACATGATTTATTTATGCAACTTCTTCAAGCTTGGCTAACAGGTAAACCTCTAACCGCAGGTTTTTACGAGGTTGTGCTATTTAACGTTTCACGGTTTCCCCTGAAACCCGGCCGTAAGAACATTTACATTACGCATGATCGAAGGATGGTCGATCCTTCGTTTACCCGTCATGCAAGCAGTTTACTCATTATAACGGTAGTAAATGCTCAAAAGCGGCATTCACAGCAGAAGCTTAATTCCCGGCATTTGGACAGTATCGGCCGGAAAAGTCGTCTTCCAGCATGAAGCCTGTAAGTGTGGAGCAGGACATGCCATTTTCCAAGTTTCAGCAAATTCCGGGCAACGTTATTCCATAAACTTCCATCATTTGGCGGGAAGTTCTGCAGCAGGAATTTCACCCCCTCTTTCCCCCAGTGCACAAAACACTTTGTATATTTCCTGGGTCGGCCTCCAGTTGGCTGTCTTCCGTGTTTACTTTTGTCCTGTCCTTTTGTCTGTAAACGGTTTAGATCTTCTACCTCAGGAATCACTGCAGCGTCAGCTTTAATTATTGGGAGAAAATTTATATCATTAAAATAAGGATTTAATCTCGAGTCGTAAACAGCACTGGATCCGTCTAAATTAAAATAGGCATGTTTATGCATGTGAGTTTGTGCGTGTGTGTTTCATTCACTGTTCATTCATGCACTCCATACAGGTTTTTACACTCTTCCCCTGCCGTGTGATCCCTGGCTGCCTAATACACTTTAAAAAACGTTGGTATATCGGGTATATACACACACACACACACACACACACACACACACTCACCGGCCACTTTATTAGGTAAACCTTGCTAGTACCGGGTTGGACCCCCTTT
>JAODKM010000042.1:6679769-6717350 GCA_026780845.1 Petrocephalus sullivani
CATGCCTAAATGCATTGAGTTGCCACCATGTGATTGGCTGATCAGTAATTTGCGTCAACGAGCAGTTGGACAGGTATGCCTAATAAAGTGACCGGTATGTGTATATATACATATAATTGCTGCACTGATTAGGAGAGTTACTGTACTATACATCAGCTGCAGCCAACCAGTCAATTCTGATCAACGGGTCGATTTTTGGAATATTGTTCGTTGATTGCCATGCCTCCCCATTTGGCAGAATCGACAGAGGGGAATCCCCCATCTTTGTAAAAGTAGCTAACACTGTGAAAGAGTTTGGGAACCCCTGCTACATATTCTATATACCGCGCTCACAGAAAGTCTTAGGACGCTTGCTTAATTCAGTCATATGTAAAAGGAAAATCAATGCTCACACTTATTATTCAGTGGGTGCTGTATGTATAATGTTACTAGAAAAGGTCTTTTGATTGGACATTGGGAACGCATGTTACTGACTAGCCAGGACTGGTATGGAAAACTGTTGGATATACTGTATGCAGGCCTGCTCCGTCCTTCTTCCCAGACCTCTGAGGGTCTTGGCTTTTATCTGCTAATCTTTATTGTTTCTGTCTCCATATGCCTCTTATCCCATTTTATAGCTTCTCCTTTCCCACAGAGGGGTAATAGCTCACCGGTTGAACATGGCTGCTTTAAATCTGCATTACTAAATTGTCTGCTGTTTATGTAACTCATCTGTCCTGCACTCTCTCAACAGATGCCGGTCTGGTTAACTCAGCAGATGCGGGTCTGGTTAACTCATCACCTGGCGGCTCTGTCCATTTATAGAGCGTCGGCCTTCCTCTCTGCTTCCTTTTTGCCACTGTGAAATTCCACTCTGTGGAAAATCACACACCTCACCGCAGAAATACACAAGGGAAGGATGGTGTGATTTTATGAACGATGTCGAGGACATTCCATGTTCGAGATTAGCATCCCGAATGGGATGACGGGGTAGGGACTCGTACTGTAATGTAATGTAATGTCCATCTGTGAGTGGCTGAGCGTGTTGGCAGCTCATTTCAGATCATCTACAATGTTAGCAAAAGCTCCTCATAGGCGTCTTTGGTACGTCCAGTCTAATTAGGTGTGCTAATAAGCACAGTTATTTACCCCATCATGGCTGCCAGGTCATCCAAACTTTTTATTTTTTCAAAAACAAAAGCTCACTTTTAATTTTATTTTAATTACATTATCTTTATTTTAAATACAAAGACCCAACAATATGTACATTCCATGTTAATAAAAAAATTTACAAATTATAAATAAATAAATATACATAAATAGAGTTGTACGTAAAAAAAAGGCATCAGTGCAAGTGTATAACATTCTCTGTTTAAATAAGTAAAAAAATTGCCTCATAAATTCAAGTATGCCAGAACATTTCAAATCCATGTCAATTCGCTTACAAAATAGTCAGAGATAAATAAATAAAAAATAATAAATAAGTAGGCAAGATGGCTCATTGGTTAGCACTATCCTGCCTACAGCTCTGTAGATGTCAAGTTTGCTTGATCTTCCTGTTTATTCAGGAGTTTCCTAATGAAATGCCAAAAAAGTGTTTAGACAAGTTAACATCTCTCGGCTGCAGATTGTGTTCCAGTGACAGTGTGCACTGCCAGGCTTGCCAGTGTTCTCCTTGAACTGTACCCTTCTTCCTAGAATTAGTGGTCAGGGAAGACCACTGTTTAAAGCTCAGAAGTCCTTTCTTTCAGTAAAAGTGTGGGGTTTAACCCATCTATTCCTGAGAGTCCCATACTGGAGTTTACAGATGCCTCTCCAAAATCCTGCATGTTGGGTACGCGGAAGGACACCGCCGGACACGGCCCCTTCACATTCTGGCACACCAGCTTCTCCAGCGAGGCGCTGTTGACGATTTCAAAGCCGACGCTTCCCCCAAACGTGCTGGGCATCCAGTACTCAGGGGAGCAGATGGGGTTTCCCATGAGTCCTTTCAGGGAAAAGGGGGCCCCCATCTCCACCATGGTCTCCCCAAAGATGTTACCGTGCCTGGGCTTCTCTACCAGAAGTCCGGGATACAGCTCCATCATATCGATATGGCCGTACATCTCCTGCAGTTCGGCTGACATCTCCTTCTCTCCTGCAACGTGATTGCACAGGAGTGAGAACTCTGAGTTACAAGTCCAACCACAGCTGCTTTTTAGTTCATTTGTTAGCACTCTTTGCCTCATGCACACAGTTTGCTATTTCTGTCTTGACGCCTCCCCAATCGTAAAGGTCTCTGCGAACCATTGGGACTCACCTGTCAAATCCTCAAAAGAGGTGTAGGGTCTCAGGGAAAAGCGTTCTCTGTAGGCGTTCAGAGACTGGTAGCGCATGTTCCGGCTGTGCTCGATGGACTTCATGACCACGTGCATCAGGTTCTGAGGAACATTACGGCCTCCAGCCACCTGCAGGAGATACCAGGGATTGCGATTATCAATCGGAACTGCCCGCCGTCTTTCTGTCCGTGTCTCGAGCAGGTTCTATGACAGAATACTTACCCTGCCCGCCACTTGCTTGGTGAATGAGTCCACCAAGCTGCTGACTCCGTATTCCATCAGCAGCGAATTGTTGAAGGTAAACTGCTTGTAGCCGTAGACCTGGTCCTGGATGTGGAAGGCCTCCGGCATCAGTGGATGCCAGTGGTACAGGGTGTTGAACTCGGACGCGATGCGGTTTTGGTACTGGAAGCGCTCCTTGAACAGCAGCTCTGGATCGAACTTCAGCTTGAAGTGGTAGCCACTCAGGTGCTGCACATAATCCTCGATTACGATCTTTATGGTCTCGCCTGCGGGGAGGAGAACGTCGCAGATTCAGGAACTGCTCAGGACATGCGGCCAAACCCAAAATTTCATGCCTCTTTTTGTATTCTCACTTAAAGCATAAATTATTCGCTCAACAGTTATCAGAGGTGCACATTTCTGGTCCAGTACGTCTAAAATCCAGACCAAGATTTTGTTTCAACCAGTTATCTGACCCTCCAATTTAGTCACGCGATTAGATCAGTAGATGTCTTATCATTTGATGCCCCTCAAAGGCTCTACATTCGAGGGGCTGATCTGCGTTGCCATGGTTACTGCTGTCACTGTGGCCACTCACCGATGAGGATGAGACGGGTGGTCTGGAATATGCGCTCGTCGGTCCAATCAGGGTGCTCCTGCTTCATGATGTCACAGACGCGGTTATGCTCCCGCAGCCAGAGGGTAGCGTACATCATGAGCCCCGGGACTAGGCCGAAAGCCTCGTGGCCCACGGCTAGCCGGTGCTCCTCCGGCACGTGGGGAGGGTAGATCATGTCCACCTGAGCCTCCCGCACAGTGGGTGGGTAAACCTCACCATTGATCACCTGCAATTACCAGCAAAGTCCATCACGCCGCAGTCCAATACACACAATTTCCTCTAAATACATGCCATTGTTTAATTACACACTGATGTTTAATTTCAAATACAGAATGCAAGAATTTGATTTAAGTAAATATGTGCCTGTGTAACACTGCATAGTTTAATACCTGGAATTTCAGTTTGCCGTCTTCAAAGAGCCTCAGTTTATGCTGCTTTTCCAGAGTTTCTCCATAGACATGGCTGAGATCCACCTGAATCACAGAAATTAGTAGTAATGATTAGTAATAAGATCAGTACTAATGATCAGTTTGGTTTCTTCCAAGTAATAGGACAGCTTCATAAAAATGAACGGCAATGCTGCAGCTGTAACAAACAAATACAGTATATGCAGGTCAAGGAGACACTTACACCATGTCCTAGAGATTTGGTGAAGGCGGGTCCCTTGGCCATATCTGATTTGAAGAACTGGTGTGTGAAATGCTGGGCGAAAAAGGCAAACATCAGACTGGAGCCCTGTGGATCTGGAATGAAGCTTCTTCTGAGCAGAACCTTCTGCACCACCAGCTTGGGGTCTGGAAGTTCCGTCTCACCTAAAAACGGCAAGACATCAACAGATTTACTAAATAAGTCAGCAGCACTTTTGTCTATGTACTCCAAATTCGGATTTATAACTAGGAATAAACAGATGACAACATTTTGCAATAAGAGCTATGAGGTTAAACTTTATAAATTTAGCGTTCGGAAAAACGTTTACGGCAACAAAAGGTACTAAGGTACTTACCCAACACCCCCAGAGGTGAGGGGCAACCTTTTGGCAAAGGAGGAAGCGTTCGCGTATAATAGGAGAGATTGGAATATGCCTCCCAGTTCTTGTACTCGTAATCCGCGTTGTAAGTTGGGGGGCTGTCAATTAAATGCGATCGTGCTATAGTTGGAAAAGAAAAAAAACATATATACACATATTTACTGGATCTACACATTTCGGAATTAAAACGGTACATAGCCTACATTATATGAGCGTATTAACGCAGAATGGCCTAAAATATTCATTGATTACTTTTACATTTTACGTGCTTAAAAGTGATCGTACTGTTAAAACAAACACAAAAACGGTCTTATGGCAACAAGGACAATATTTTTGAACTTGCAATTGCATATAAAAACATTATAACTTTAATATTAAAACGTTCTTTTTTCTAATAATTAATATCATAAAACCGTAAATATGAGTACCACGCCTATAAACCTATTTTTTTTAAACCTGCTTGTTACAATTTTGTGTTAAATCCCTACAGCAAACAGAGATGTGTACTTACATGTCAGCACGTATCGCATGATAGCGTCCCGTACGAAGGAGATCCTGTTAATGAGGCCCCATAGCCCTTTAAAGTGTGTCAGCGCGTAATGCACGGTGTTTGGGGTCGGCTTCAATGTCAGTTTTATCCAGGTGAAGAACTCAGCTGTGGAACAAATAAAGGGTAAATTTAAAGGCTGCACTGATGCTTCGGCGTGACGATGGAAATGAGTTACTGCATAAGAAGACTCAGTCCATGCTCACTTACGAGTGCTGCAGTTCTGGTCGTAATACCCCGTTCTTGTGCAGTCACATTCGTAGGAATCGGCTCCTTTTGAGGTACATATCCCCCGGTTATGGCATGGCTGGCTGCAGCAAGGGTCCGCTACACAATCAGAGAAGTACAAGTTACAATAAAGACTAGTAACAAGTGAAATGACTTAGCAACTAAAATCAGATTATATTTACATTACATGAAATCCCTTGACATTCATGCAGAATATGCGCATTTTGAGTCTTTCGGTACAGATCGCAAACGATTAGGCTACGAGTTCAGTATTTATAATAGCAGTCGCCACCAATATACAGTTTAATCATCAACAACGACCGCGGGATATTATTCCAAGACCGAGCCACGAGTCTCACCTGCTCCACTGAAAAGGATCTTCAGAAGTAAGATCACAGAAACGGAGAGGATAGTATTCATTCCCGAGTCTTTCCTTTCCTTTCCTGTACGCAACTCGCAAGCGCCGTAGAGACGTGACTGAGCCTCCTATGGGGAACAACTGCATTTATACAGTTGTGGACAGAATGTGTTACGTAATCCTAAAAAAAAAATGAATTAATTATACGCGAAACTGGACTTTCTTGTCTTTCACAATTGCTGCACATTCTGAAATTGATTTAACATTTTCAAGTTAACATTACATTAAAACTAAATCGCTTATTTAATTCGTACAAATTAATATAAATTCAATTTCGCAGATCTTAATTTCTTATGTTAAACTTAACTTTAACATTTAAAATAACCGGGTTATAGGGTTGGTATATTTTTTGGCTTTTTGATAAACCTTAGTCAGGGGCAATCCTGTATCTTAGGACAGCTATCATAAGCGTTAATACAAATAACTAGGAAATAAAAAGCATCTATTCAACAACTTTTAATCTTACTTTGTTAACAATAAACTATGTTGCCGATTAAAAACTGCACGCTGCATATACATTCCTAAAATAGTTTACTTTAAAAATAAAAAAGTGCTGAGCTGCAGTTATGACATTTCCATTAATTAAACTTATCTAATTATTATTATAATTTTTCATAAAAGGACAATGAGAACAGATGTACAGAATCACCATAGACTAAATTACTTTGTCTGTAATTACTATGATAAACTTCATTCAATAAGCACACTTAACTGAACAAATAAAAAAAAGCATAAATATTAAAAGATGTTAACTAAATATCCCTAGTTTCAACTGATTTCTTCAATATTTCGCTAACAGTGCGTTGTGACGAAGTACCGTCTCCTATGCCAATGTTACCTGAAAAGCTGGCAAAATATTGGTGCTTAAATTTATTCTCACACAGCGTGATGGATTTCTCTTACTGGCCAAAATTTCTTATTTTGTACTTCCTTTTTTTATCATTGTACAGAACAAACTTTCCCTCCTGTTTAAGGGGGAGATAAGGTTAACTAACTCATTAGAACCTGGCATACTACAAATACTTTTTCCGGATGGCACGGAGCAGCCAACTTTTCAGGCAGTATATCAATGCCCTCTTGCGGCGAATACATGGTAGCTGGTAAGTAATCGCAAAGCCCTTTTACACATGACTGTAGTCCAGGAACCACTATTTCAAATAGATATAATGGGAATTTTTAAAGCAGTTCCCTTTGTTGCAATGTGTTGTAGATAGTATATACTTTTAGACTATAGATATGAGCGGGTCAGTGATAAACAGCGGGCTACAATTTTGCTGCCCATCCCGATCTGGGTTTGTGAGTTTGCATGTTTTCCTCGTGTTTGTGTGGGTTTTCTAGGCGAACTACACTCTAAGAAAAATCATTAGTGCTCTGGAGCACTTTGAGTGCTCTGGAGAACCTTTTCATGCTGGAGAACCTTTTTATGATGTTTAAGGTTCTTTAGAGAACTGAAAACAGTAAAAAAGAGTTCTTTAACACCTTATGTCATTTTCAGTGCTTTGAAGAACCAAAGAAGGTTCCCCTATGGCATCACTGTGAAGAACCACTTTTGGTTCTTTTATTTTTAAGAGTGTAGTGTCTAGCGCTTGTTCGAATTTTATTAGACTGCGTGACTGAATGCTCGTCCTTAGATAAACCGACATACCCCAATGGTTGAACCCGGACGGCTTGATCACTGCACTGAGTCATGGATGTGGTTTTTATTTCGTGCATTGGTGTAGCACGAGTAACCGTGGCAAAAGAACCGTAGGAAATTATTAGTGGCAGCTCGCCACAATTCAGCAGATTCGGACTGACCTGAAAACTGCTTGAACTTCTGATGAGCCGAAGTTATTCAAGCTGCAGCTTTAAGGAAGACGATTTAGCGCCTCCCTCGCCGACAGCTTCTATACACCCGGAGACTAAAGGGATTTCGATTTACCGTAGACTTATGAGCCTTAAAGAATAAGGTAAGTATTCTGATTACAGTAACTTTTAAAGATACTCAACTCTTTACAGCGTAACTTGGAAGTCGGAGGTCGAAATGGTAGAATCGATCTCCGAATTCCACATAGATTTTATCAGGTCGTGTAGGCTAAACAACATTCTTCACTTGCACTGAGTAGAAAGTAAGATTTTTATATAATACTGGATAAAAAAAAAAAAACAACCAACAGCAGCGACACCCATCTCGTACTTTCCTTAAGTTAGGAAGTAATTTAGTTTCACCGAACTTACGTAACCTTAGTGTAGTTATGAAGTTGCTTTTATTTTTTTCGTGTAACTATATAGCAGCATCGGCTTTGTATTTTAGCCTTATATATAAGGCTGACATTCAAATAAAATAAGGCTGAACAAGCACATGGATTTTCACTTGTATATCAAATTTGCATTAATGTTTTTCGTTTTTTTTGCCAAGCCTTTTGCGATTGTCAGTTTAATGAACGCAAACTGCACAAGTTGCCAATCCGTGCAAATAAACCCTTAAATATATATTGTATATGTATTTGGCTCTTGGCGACTGGCCAAGACTAAACGTACAGTAATTTATGGAAATGCATGTAAGTACGTAGGTACTGGTTTCGCTCCTGCAGTAAACACCCCATATAAACATCCTGTATCTTAATCATAATACATTGTAGCAATTATATGAGAGAACTTTATACAACTGCAATGTGGAGACATCTTAGGTTTTCTGGGACTGTTGGTAAACTTACTGCTAAACACGAGGTCCAGCGTATAGGCAGTAATTTGGGTAGTAACTGATTAATCAATGAAATGTTAACAAAAAAACGTTGAGAGTGTGTTATTAGTTTTCCATAAATTGCGCTTTGGGTGGCGGAAATGCGCAGCCGCAGAGGGGGAGAGGGGGAGCGGAGCGGAGCGGTGCGGTGCGGGGCACGGCACGGCGCTGATTACCGCACCCGGCCCGAAACCGGGGCCAGCCTGGGAGTTAGACAGAACGCACCCCAAGCAGACTGCAGCCTCACGCTACAGATCCGCCAATAACCATGAAAAAGTCGTTAGTCATTTAGGGAAGTGTGGTTTTCGCGTTCACACACGGCGTGTTTGCTGACATCCTGTCTTCCTTTTTAATGGCTTTTGTAGGAAACGATCTCGAGTTTTCATTCGAGTGAATCGCTTTAATGGGCCGCGCGTTTACGTAACGCAAAAGCCGGAGACTTGTTTATTTTTCGTTGTTTCTGTTGAAATGACAGCTGAGGCCTGTTCCATGAACTCCGCGTCTTTCGCTGTTATCGGCACTATATATAGTATTGACTGAAACCCACGAGCCGTTTTGTTATACGTCTGATTGGGGTGCCAGGATAATAGACAAAACTGTAAAATAGCACAAATATTGCCTTTCCCAGGTTTAATGTATGTAAGAACATTTGTTATTTCTTCTGAAAAGTATGAAATATTTATTCGTATAATTATACATGAATTTCTGGGTTGAAGATTTTTCTTATTGAAACTGTACTTTGTTGACAGATTCTTTGTATAGATAGGTGCTTTTCTTCTGTTCTAATAGTAATTATTCAACTGTGGAGTCTGTTTCTTACAGTGTATACTTTGCCATCTGATACATTTGAATATCTCTGTACAGGATCAGTCAGTGATTCAGTCTGTGGATCTCCAGGAATCTGAATTTTACCTTTGATGTGTGATTTCATCGAAAAGTGATTCTTGCCTGAGACTGACTATGTCTTCCATAGATCCCTACCAGTACATCATAGTAAGTAATAACATTCAATAAAAGTGTTATTTTATTCTGAAATGTACGGATATTTAGGCTTGCATGTGAACCTCACATGAAGTCTGCTCCCAATAGCCCTCCACACAATAAAATGATCTAAAACTTGCCTGTACACATCCTATCAGAATTTGAAGATAAAGTCTTAAGAATCCCCCACGCCCACACACACACCGCAAACAGGTAGGCTCCTGTGAATATTAAAGGCATTATCTGAAGCCCAGAAACATACATTGCACCGAAGTGCACCATTAACCATTTATTTATTGGTTGATATACAGTGAAGTTTCAAGGCAGAGTGTGGAGTGAGGTTTTCTAAAAGGCAGTCTAGCTTTTCAATGATTTTCCAGCAAAGCTTTTTGTGAAAGGGTTCTGAAAACCTTGGCCCATGAACCCAGTCTCAGTCTGCACTCCACGATGATTTAATGTAATGCTTCTGACCGGGCAACAGCTGTGTTGTCCAGAGAAATTATTGTCTTCTGATTTATTGAGCCGCCGGTTTTACTTGCCTGCTGGAGGGTTAGCAGTCAGACAGAGAGGGGAAATCCCGATAACTCGGTGTTACATATTCTATGCTCATAGGACATAGTTTTAAAAAATGATAATGGAGATGCATGCACACACACGAGATAAATGTGGTGTATCGTCTCATGAAATAATACCTTTGTCCCACTCCTCTGACCAAGATACACAGTTAGGAGAGGTATACATTAATGTCTTTGTAATAAGAGTGCAGGCATATATTAAATATGTGCCTTCTATATTGCATTCTCACTTAATGTTCTGTTGAGGCAATGCAATGAAGCAAAATAATTATGCAAAAAAATGATTATTGCCCCTCTTACAAATGTGCAAAGGATTACACCTATATTATCCTTGGGCAGAAGTTAGTATTGATGCCATCTGCTCCTTACGACAACTGTGCAATTTTGTTGTTGTTATTTATAATTTTTCCGGGCGCCATACTGACGTGATCAGATTCAGCCACTTGTGTTTGATGTGCGGCAGCATCAGCTTTTTATCAAGCTGATAAAATCCCCAGTGCTATATTTGGGTCAGTGCGCTTTGCATTATAAATATTGATGTAAATAAGTAAGTAGGAAGTAGCCATTCTGTGCTTCACTCAAACTTTTATTCGACGGCTTTTTCGAAAAGCGTCGCATGCAGATAATTCCGATGAGTCCTGCGAAAATTTTTAAGGCGGTCCGCGTTATTCTGCTCTAATGCTGTCACTGCAGTGACATTTAACAGGTGTGCGCATGACTTATTTGCCATATTATTAGCAAAACAAAGCCAAATAAAACAACCAAGCATTTTATTTAAAATTAACTAGCTCGATTCATAATATAGGAGAATTATCCACGATGTAATGTATAAACCAGAACAATAGTCAACAAATCTGTGCTTTGGTTTTTAAGGCAGCAATTTAAATATCTTTTTTTTTGGACACAGGTGGAGCACCAGTATTCGCACAGGTTCAGAGTGACTGTACAAAAGGCTGAAAACGTCACTAAGGGAGCACTGGGCGACTTGTGTAAGTAGCAAAATTTACAGCTCCGTCTACAGAAACCACTTACTGTTTGATATACTTCTGCAACAGTAATGTGTGAAGCTGACGGCCATTAATATATGCAGCACGATCCAATCAGTAGGTCCATTCAGTGACGTGTTGCATGCTCCTTGTTTACAGCTGTTAAAACATTCTCACATGAAAAGTAAACTTCGCTTTTCAAATAATATATAATGATAATAATAATAATGCAAGTAATATGAAATGTATGTCATAGACAAAAAGTGGTTTCATTTTCTCGAAACTTGACTCGCTTGTCGCCTTATGGTACGCATTCTCGAAATAGATTTGTGTGGCTGAAATGACATTTCTTTTCTGACTGTACGGCAGAATGCCAGGTCAGCTTTCAGCGAGCACAGTGTCTGCAGTACTTCATTGACAGAGTTTGGCTTGTGGCTTTAATTCCACAAAGATCAGGGTCCATTTGCAATTAAAAAACAGCGAGGGCCTAATGTAGGGCCAGTAATGAGAACAATGACTCTATGTCACCATGTAGAACTAAGTTATGATATTTTGGTATGACTTAAGGAAACCCTGATCCTGGAGTGCCGGTATCCAGGTTTTCTATCCTATGTACTATCTGCCTGAGATCAGGTGTGATCATCAGAGACCAGGCAGGATGGAAAGCCTGCAGGATACGGACACTATGGAATCAGGGTCGCCTACTCCTGCCATACATCCCTTCTCATGCTGATTTCTGTCTGCTTCCATCCATAACTATAGTGGACACTCCTGACCCCTATGTGGAGCTTTTCATTCGATCTGCCCCCGAGTCGAGAAAACGGACTCGCCATATCGACAACGATGTCAACCCGGTGTGGAACGAAACCTTCGAGTTTATACTGGACCCCAATCAAGAGAACGTGTTGGAGGTGTGTGACTGGCAGTGCGCAAAGAGCACATTCCATTATGGGTCAAGACCCAAAAGGCTTCAGTTCACATCTCAAGTTAAAAGCCAATTGGCACCTCACTGAGGCAGAACCGGGCGAGTGCAGCTTATGAAAGCTGCTGTTTTTCAGTGTTTTTGCCTTGCGTAACCTGGTGAAACCACAAGCTCCTTTTGGGTTCCTTTCGTTTCCTTTTGTCCATTTAGATAACGCTAATGGATGCCAACTACGTGATGGACGAGACTCTGGGGACAGTGTCGTTCCCCATATCGTCAGTGAAGCTAGGGCAGCCTGAACAGGTTCCGTTCCTCATCGGCAGTGTAAGGATCCGGATCCTTCTTCAAAGATCTTGCTGTTGCTTCTTCTATACGCCATGGCTCTTCATTGGTTGCCATTCAACATACCCCAGTTTAAAAGGAATTCCGTCTCGCGTTTGATCTTGACACGAGTCTCTCCCCGTGAGGTATTTTGCTATGTTTCTATGGTTACAGCTCGTTAAGTTTAGAATGCCTAAGTCACCGCACTGGGATGCCACCTCTTTAGGGTCCCACTATAACCTGTGTTTTCTGTTTTTCCAGGTAACCAGGGTGTACCTAAAAATGAGCCTGGAGGTATGGTAGGTATCATCGCATCATCGCTTAACTGGTTCCCCCGTCAGTTCGCCTTATGCATTCAAACGTGTTTTTGCGAAGACAAAATGCGCCTGAAAAAAAAAAAAGCCTGTCGAAAATTGCGAGGGCTGGTGAGACTTTAGGGAGATTTAAGTAATTTCCCAGCTGGGCAAAATGGTTTTGCTCTTCTGTTAAAGGTGTAACTGTGATGACTATTCCAGTCCTGCCCTTCCACATTACTGTGTGCTCTCTCTGTCTCCGTAGCTAGTTAGTATTGACTAGCCACCTCGCTAACCGAGGCCTCCAGGTGGTCCCCGGTAAGACCTCTCTCAGTTCCCTGCTCTTTCGCTCATCCCCTCAGCTCCTCCACTGACCTTCGCTTCAGCATGGCCCTCTGCGACCAGGAGAAGCTGTTTCGGCAGACGCGGAGGGAGCGCGTTATGCTTGGCATCAAGAAACTGCTAGACATGGAGAAGGGCCAGTTCCTCCCCAGCTCCATACAACAGGTGACTCTTGGTCCTGAAGTCCGATGAGGTTCCATCAGTAGGGTTAGGCAGAGGTGACAGCGAGCTTTACACTTACATTCTGTTGATTTAGCAGATGCTTTGATCGTAAGTGGCATTCAGTTGTGAAAGCAGGGTCAGAGAAGTCCTTGGAGCAACCTCGCTTAGGGGGCCCAGTGATGAAATCACCCTGCTGACCATGGGATTTGAACCGGTGACCCTCCGATCACAGGAACGATGTCCTGTGGGAGCCATTTTATCCCAGATGTTTTAATATCCTGTTGGATTTTTAACAGGCCCTTAGGTCCAAAATATTAGGATATATTATTTATTTCCTCTCCCAAACCTGTGATGTTCTTCAGAGCTGAAGGATGTAACATTCCTCTTTGAGATGTGATCCCAGCTGACCTAGACTGACCCAGACTGACTCACTCCGGCACATGCATCACTTGCATTTTGCTCCAGAAATATGAATCCACTCCTCATCCTCAGAATTTCCATCCTGAGGGCTTGATTTGAAAGTTGCCCCTTGTGCATTTAAATAAAAACTGCAGATCCGAATGAGCTGCATGTACAGTACAACCCTATGGACTTTTAATGAAAGACAGGATTTATGTGGTGAAAAATACTGGACGCTGTTAGGTGGAGGAAGTGATGTAATTTTGGAAGTATACAGTGTTGGATGGCAGCGGTGGTGACCTATGCTGTCGGAGAATGCGACGAGCGACAGGAAGTTTTGTAACGCTGGAAGTAACCTGATTTTGAGTTCAATTGAAAGTTTAGCTGCCGGTGACGTTTGGGACGGTCGTAAGTCCGCTCTCTTGCCGTATGCGTTTCCTACTTTGGAAAGAGGAAGTGATGTCATGTTTATGAGTTTGCCAATGGCTGCTTTCGTTGGAATGTGCAGGTGCCAGTGATCGCCGTCGTAGGATCCGGCGGGGGCTTCCGGGCCATGGTGGGCTTCTCTGGCGTGATGAAGGCGCTGTATGAATCCGGGGTGCTTGACTGCGCCACCTACGTGGCCGGGCTCTCAGGGTCCACCTGGTGAGTTCTGGCCGCCATTTTTTGTGGATTGTTAGGCCCCCGGCCAAATCAAAGAGGTGCATACGGGCAACATGTGGCTGGTGTTTCCTTTTTTTAACACAAGCGTTAAGACACACCTCTATCTTGCCAGTCAGCTGTATCCTGTGTACCCTGGAGTGAGGGGTATCATCAAAATAACTTCTGCAACCAAGAGCCACTTTAAGGAGGAAACTGCCGGCATGCCGTTTCTGTCGGGCGACTTTTCTTTTTTTAATGCTTCAGTGCTTTTCCATATTCCAGGCTTTGCTTCAGTCGCCCGTGTTCTGTTCATATCTGAAAACGTACCAATATTCCCGTGGTGCTGGATAAAATGTTGCTATATTAGAAACGACCAAGTCTTTTTCTAGAAGAAATAGTCGTTTAAAGAAGGCAGCAGAGGTGTCAATTTCAGGTCCAGAAAGTAAAAATCCAGACCAGGATTTTGTTTCAACCAACTACTTGAGCTACTGGACTGGATTTTTACTTTCTGGACCTGAAATTGACACCTCTAGAAGGCAGCTGCCGTGACTTAGATGGTGCCTTTGAAATGGAAGGATGGTGCGATTTAACGGGCTTTCTTGTGCGGGCCTGTGCGTGCGCGATGCCGCCCCCGGGCGCCTCGGGTCAGCCGTGCCAAGCGGGTGGGAGGAAGAGCTACATTCCAGTAATTACTGCTGTTTGTGTGCCCCCCCCCCCTCCCCTGGGGATCACAGGTGCATGTCGACTCTCTATTCCCACCCGGGGTTCCCCAACAAGGGGCCCCAGGAGATCAACCAGGAGCTGATGAAGAGCGTGAGCAGCAACCCACTGAAGCTGCTCATGCCGCAGAACATCAAGCGTTACATCAAGGCGCTGTGGACCAAGAAGGCGGCCGGGCAGCCCGTCACCTTCACCGACATCTTCGGCATGCTCATTGGGGAGACCCTGATCCCTGGGGTGAGGCACCGCCCCCTCTCACCTCATTGGCCCACGTTCAAAGTGATATTTGAATATTTAAAACTGATTGGTTAACACACTCTTGGACTTCCAGAGGTTTTTTTTCCCCCCTATATTAGTCCAAGATAAGAGTCTAGTCTAATCTAGTGTAATAGTCTAAGGGGTTCTTTCCAGCTCAGACATTGACCCCCTCCAGCGCTTTGCACCCTTACCTCATCATGCCCCCATCTCTCTGGCTCCCTGTTACTTTGCCCCGTGTCTCCGCCAGAGCATTTAAAGTTCTGGGACCCGAGGGCATTTGCAGACTCTTCTTTCAGCGTCAGTGCGAGCTTTGTCGTCGACCGCAGGCTTTTCCTGCGCAGGATATTCTTATCAGATATTGCATGTCGCCGAGCGCCCCGTGTGCCAGTTCTGTGAAAGTAAGACCTGTAGGGCGCACTGGTACCCCTCAGACGGTTCCTCGCCAGGTCACGATGGGTGCACTTCACACGACAGTTCGGGCTTCCTCATTCGATCTTACCGGAAGAGCCGCAGACGTAGCCTGGTTTAGAAGCCGACAGCGCTTGATGCAAATGGGGTATGCTGAGCAGCTCTGCCAGCTGCCCCTGCTTCCTCTTGCACTTCCAGTAAGCTCAAGTCGGGCCCTTTCTGGCCAGTGGCATAACGTCACCTACCAATCCACTGCATCCTACCCAACTTGATCATCATTTTGTTGGTTTGTATTTAGCAAATGCTTTTGTCTAAAGCAAATAATATACCTCAAACATACAACTATCGAGTCAACTGGGGCTGTCACTATCAATTATATCAGTAATCGAGTAATGTACCGATTAATCTGACGCTTCATCTAGTAGCCGTTTATGATATATAAGACAATATAATGCAATCTGCATTGCAACTGGTGTATACTCAGTCACACATATATAAAATTCAGGCAGTCTAGTTCATGTAAGTCGATCGGCCGAAACACACATGCAAACTCCGCACACGAAGCGGGGGCCCAGAGAGCCACTATACCGCCCTGATGGGTTTGTTCATATCAACGTCGCGTTTTATGTCACGTCGCCAGGAACGCCATAGTCTGTTACGTTCCAACCATCAATGAGCATACAAACAGAAGCACCGGCCAAAGCGGTTTTCTCACACTGCCCCCTGGTGGACGCGACCTTTAGTCCTCCAGATTGACGTAAACTACGCGTGCAAGTATCAGCAGCGACACCACAGTGAGAACAAGTGTAAACGCACAGACAGCTATTCGAATCAACCGACAGAGTGCAACACTCAAAGCATTCAGGGAACCTGGTGGAGTAGTCTAGTAGGGATCTGGGAACTGATGGGCGTTCCAAACATTTATTGATGTCAGGGTCAAGCACCATACTAATATGATTTTACATCGCTGTGGCTGTTATGCTTCTTCCAGCGAATGGACTCCACTCTGAGCCAGATGCAGGAAAAGGTGAACGAAGGCCAGTGTCCGATGCCCCTGTTCACCTGTCTCCACGTCAAGCCGGATGTGTCTGAGCTCATGTTTGCAGGTAGGGCTGACGCTTCCTTCACCCACAAGGTCATTGGGTCTATCCGTTCCTAATGCTTTTGGGATGGCTGTTAGCCCTGTAGCCCTTGCGGCTAACAAGGAGAGACTGAGCCGTAAACCAGGGCGCTCGGGAAGATTTCGTAATGTCATGTTTGGGCAAAGCACAGCTAGACGAAAGGCCTCTGCTAATTATCAGCTTACTGGCGCCGAGAGGTGGTCACTACGCAAAAGCCTACATCACGCTAAGGCTCCGAAAAGGAAGTTGCCACACTGTGCATCCGCACTAATGACGACAGCCCAAAACAGCCAATTGCTCTGAGTGCTACCAAAAAAAAGCAGTCTTCCTTTTTGAACTTTTTTTTTCCTCTTAGACATGGACGCCACACTCTGGCACCGTCAGTGCTTTCTCTGTTCTGCGTGCTCACCGCTACATTTGCGTACTTTTGCGTATCTGGGATATAGGGAAATTTATACCAATGGCAGATATAATGTTTCGCTTTCTGTCTAATTGAGATCCTCGCTTTCGTTTTTTTCTTTTTTTGCACACACAAACTGACATTGTTACTAATAAAAAAAAAAATTGTGCAGAATACTGGCAGGTCGTACATGCGGCGAGTATTGAATTACGAGTCTAAATGCTGTAATTCTGAATACTAGCTAGGATTAGCGTTTACCTCTTTGTCATCATAGCTTGAATGGGAAATGTGTGACAGGCCGTATCCAGTCCAGCAGGAGCTTAATAAGTGGTGCCCCTTGTGACAATGCGGCTTGGGGTTTAAGGAGAATAAATGGCTTCCTGTGGGTGGTTTGTTGTGCAGTAGGTGTGCCAGGTCCTCTCCTGCAATTGTCACCTACTCACCGAAATGCTATTCAGGCTTTTTTTCCCCCAGCCCATTTGCTTACGTTGCAGAGGAGGAAAATTAAGAGAGAGGAACTGTCTAATAAATGTGCCGTGCCTCCGTCCCGCCCTTCGCATGCTATTTGCTAACCTGTTCAGGACATTGCCTGGAGTTTGAGGTGTGGAATACATTTGGATGTTGTTTTCATATGTAATGGTTTGCGTTGAATGTCACTGATCAAGCTCAAGTTAAGAGTGAAAAAAATTGCTTTTTAAAATCTATGAAGGGTATAATTTACATACCCTGGGGACGGTTTCTATGGAGTCCTTCTATCAGTCGACTTATGTCTGCTTTCAAAAGCAACATTCCTGTATTGTGATATGCGAGAGTCAACTGTGCTGCTTTCTGTTTCTGTGGAAAAATGAGGAATCCCTGGGCCCCCCGGCCCTCACGATGGCCAGCTAGGTTTTACCTGCTAACAATTTTAACACAAAAATACAATTTGATGACTTCCGGGATGTAGAATCCTGTCACAATAAGCTGATGGAATATATTGCATAATTGTATTGTATTTCCCAAGAATTCGAATATACCTCCCCATTCATACATTTTCTTACACTGAAGATCCCTGCTTAGTAAACACACATAAGTTGTAACAATGAAATTCTCTCAAGCATTCCAGGCCCGCCCCCACGTCTGACAATGTGTGTCTGTGATGCCTATGTGTTGCCTTACAGACTGGGTGGAGTTTAGCCCATATGAGATCGGTATGGCAAAATATGGCACCTTCATGCCGCCCGGCCTCTTTGGGAGCAAGTTCTTCATGGGCAGTGTGGTCAAAAAGTACGAGGAGAACCCTCTGCACTTTCTCATGGGTAAGGAACCGGACGAGGCTTGTTTGCTTTTAACTGCAGAGTCTGGAATCTCGGCCACTAAAGGAAAGTGAACGTCTACATGCCTAGATGTTTAAACTTGCTGATGTAAATGTCTTGCAGTGTCCAGGGCCGTCAGAGAACCTGGGGGGAGAAATAGGAGGTTCTGTATAGCAACCAATAAAACAACAGCATAAATATCATACATCCAGGATATATCCCAGAGTTTCCTAATTTTAGCTTTAGGGAAGCAAGTTCATAACACAATTTGCGATTTCTCTGCTCAGACATACCTACTGAACCTGGCAGTTAGCTAGTGAGCTGAATAAGGTGGTCTGGAATTGGGGAACCCTGTTCTATATGAATATAATGGATATTAAAATGCATCCATCCATCCATCTTCCAATCACATATGCAGTAGATATTTATATAAGCACACATACACACATAAATATGTGTATCTTAGCTGACATGATATAAATATTTGTCTTATGCTGCCTGATATACTTAATGATCTTCATTAACTTTGTTCCGTATACATACAGTACTGTAACATGATTTAGTATAAATGTAAACTCTAGTAAGCAACTTTAAACACGGAATGTCCCCAGAAATAAACCCCCTCATTAGTAGTAAACACTTTGTGCCATTATGTGTGGTATGTTTACCAGTAGGGCCAGGCCTAGCAACCTGAATGGCCGCCTAGGGTCCGACTGACCCAAGGGGGCCCAGACACAGCCAGCGTGCAGGCAGACACAGGGCTGGCTCCATCTTTTGGCAGAGCAGCTAGTTGCCTACGGCCCCAGAATTATCTGTGTTGTGTGGGAAGTGGAATCACCATAAATTATCTTGACTGGGGGGCCTCCCATGTAAAGCTTTGCCTAGGGCCCCTGAAAAGATAGATCTGCCCTTTTTACCGCTGCTGCTTCTTTTCCGGCCAATTACTGCAGAGTCGTACGATTACCGTGAGTCATTTTCAGCCAATGGGCATCAGGCTCTGCCCCCTCGTGGTGTTCCGGCAACTGACGGTATCTGTGTTCGACAGGGGTCTGGGGCAGCGCCTTTTCAATCCTGTTCAACCGAGTCCTGGGTGTCAAAGAGACCACGGGAGGGAGCACTATGGAGGAAGAGCTCGGTGAGAACGGCCTATAATGAAAATAAGAAGTTTAGTCACCTACTGGGGGAGTCACCATGCATTATGGCTTTGATGGGGTTTAGAAGACTCATGTGGCCATACTTCTGGGTCACCAAAGGTCCTTCAGAGCAATGCAAATACCCCATGACTCCAAGAGGGACTGAGTAAGCTGGTACGATCAGTTTCCTCTATGGGGCATAAGAGAGGTAGCGATGGGTTTGTGTCAAACTCAGTTTTGATGTTACAGTGTCATACACAGTTAGTGCCCAACAAACCACAAAGCGTCTGTACATTCAGTCGTGGCCTAAAATACCACAGACCTTGTTCCTATTTGCCAGTTTCTTGTTGTTATTTTCCTGCATTTAAAATAACCAGCAACATAGTTTGTGGTGTAATGAAGTCCAGTAATTGATGTTTCTTATTGGCCTTGGTTCTGTGTGAATGCAAATTCGGTATCAGTAGCCATCGCTGCGCTGTAGTTGTTAGTGATGCGGTCTTTCTGCATGTGCCCCCTGCCTCGATGATGCCGGGCTACTGTTTTAACAAGTTTGCTTGTGGGTTTCAACACTCGCATCTCTGGTCTGACTCCCAGAGCAGATAAAGCCCAAGCACATCGTGGGAGAAGACAACCAAGACAACGACGAAGAGCCACGTCAGGGTGAGGCTTCTGACCCTCGGAATTATTCTCCAAGGGTGGCATCTGTAAAAAGCCCCACTCTGTCATACCAGTTTATCACTGATTCTAGGTGGAATTGGGGGGGGGGCAATACCAGTAAATGAGTTTCTGAACTGTGTGGTTTTCTGCTGAGTAAGCGAGTGTGACTTATAATGTGACTTGCAAAAATGTTTCCTGAGAGGCGGCCGCGATAACGTTTCGCCCCAAACACCCCACGCTCAGAGAACCAGGAGGTGGAGGACGAGTACCAGCGGAATGCACAGGCCAGTTGGGTGCAGAGGATGTTCACCTCTCTGGTGGGGGAGTCGACCTTGTTCAACACGCGGGAAGGCCGCGCCGGCAAAGTGCATAACTTTATGCTCGGACTCAACCTCAACAGCACATTGCCCATGTCCCCCTTCCCCGTCATGAACGACAGCCTAGCGGAGGAAGAAGTGGACGCGGTCACTGGTCAGTAGCCCAGCGCCCCCTGATAAAAAAAAACGCACACTTACGACAAAACAAAATGCACACACAAAACAAACAGAAGAAAACATGCACAGCACTAAAAAAAAAGTGCACACATAGAAAAAAACAAAATGCACACATAAACCAAAATATGCACACAAAACAAATGTGCACAAAAAACAAATAAAAGAAAACATACACAACACACAAAAATGCACACAAAACAAAACAAAATACACGCATAAAACTAAATAAATGCACCCGCTAAACAAAACAAAAACACAATATATACACAACCCAAACAATCAAAAAACACACTCACTATTCTCTGTCTTTGTTTGGTTTGGGTGCATGACAGCCTGTAAGATTTGTGCTTCAACTGTATAAGCAAAAAAAAAATAAACAAATTAATGTAATGTAATCTTTAAAAAGTGCTCCCTGCGAGCTACGTATTAACCACTGCTCTAGAACTTTCTAAATTGGAAGCTTGGTTTCCTTCGAGTGCTGGGAAAGTGAGATAAGCAGCTGGGCCGCTTTGAAAAGAAAAGTGATAACGTGCCGATTAATGGTGCAGGGTTTAACCCTTCGCACGCTGCTGCTGTGGTTAGTCACAAGTGTAAAATTTTGTTCTGCGGAAATTTACCGAATTCTTTCATACACAAGAGCCTGTTTATGTTTGGTTTATTTAAACGTCATACCAGAAGTGTTTCATATGAACACAAGCTGCACTTTTGCACCATCTATATTTGTTTATATTTATATAATATATTGTTCATATTTAAATTCATATATATACTCATTCAAGCTATCTCTTACGGTCTCTGTACCCCACCAGACCCAGATGAGTTTGATCGGATTTACGAGCCCTTAGATGTAAAGAGCAAGAAGATCCACGTGGTAGACAGTGGGCTGACGTACAATCTCCCCTACCCACTGGTACTTCGGCCGCAGAGGGGAGTGGATCTCATCATCTCCTTTGACTTCTCCGCCCGGCCCAGCGACTCCAGCCCTCCCTTCAAGGTAAGCAGGAACTCTCTCTGTTCATCCAGTAGAACAAGAGCTTCTTGTAATGCCTTAGTATCTAGTCAGGGTTAATGTTGGAACCACAGATAAAGGCCTAAAGTTTAACAAAAAGGTTTGGCTGTCAGGCTTTTGACAGACATGAATAGCTTGGAAAAAATGAAAGCTATCTATCAGCGCAGGAATGTGCTGCCATTATACCTTTGGCAATCTCGTTAAAGTGCCCTCTTTGTTCTTAGGAGCTGCTTCTGGCCGAGAAGTGGGCCCGCATGAATAAGCTGCCCTTCCCGAAGATCGACCCCAAGGTGTTCGATCGGGAAGGTCTGAAGGAGTGCTATGTCTTCAAACCCAAAAAGGGAGACCGCAACTGCCCCACGGTCATCCATTTCGTACTGGCCAACATCAACTTCAGGAACTTCAAGGCTCCGGGTGAGGGAGAGGTCGAGCACATCGTAACACCATCTCCCTGGGTGAAGTAGGGGGTGGAGAGAGACAGAACCTCGTGACCCAGGGGATGGGAAGGAGGAATGGGGAAGTAATTTGAGGACAGGAATGGAGACGGGTGTAACGAAAAGAAAGGGCCTTTTAGTGCAAATGCAGGGGAGAAAGGTCTGGCTTTAGTTTGATGCATTTCCTGGGAACAAGGAACCGCTGAATTGTACTTGCATTATAGAACCATTTATTTATGACCAAACATCTGCGAAAAATTCGGGTATCGGTTCATATCTTAGATATCAATTATGTTTCATCTTCTGGGGTGATGTGAGGCATGTATCACATTTCATCTGTATATACGAAGTGTCATTGACTATTTTAAGGTGGAGTCCCATCCTTTACTACCCTGGGCTTTATAAATCGTTAAGATTAGATGTATCTGAAGGCCTTCCATCACACATTTTTCTGAGAATGAAAATGTTTAACATGTATACATTTTAATCGTAATCCGGCATGTCAGCTCGCAAAAGCCCCCAAGAAATATCCACGTGAGATTCAGGTTTTGCTCGAAAAACTGGTTAGTAGCAAATCTTTTAGCTTTACAACTTGCAGTCAATGGTACATGTTGGCTTCCAGACATCAGCCTGAGAAATAATAATCTCTAACTCTCCTATTTCGTCCAGTCACTGCCTCAGCTTCCTTCTTCCAGTGTCTCGGTATAATCAATGTACGTCCGCGTTGAGCTTGACGAAGCTATAATTAGCCAAGTGTTTTTATCCATAGCATAGCCTACGTATGTACTATATTCTTGATGCGTGCAAGTTGCATCTTTTTGTATTTTTGAACATATTTGAGGATAGTGCTTACAAAGAGAATGGCTGGCTTAAGAAATGTTGGCTTAGTACCATGTGGGCATTTGTGAGTTAGAGCGTAGTTTGTGTTTAATTGACCGTCACTTCTAGCAGTAAGTCAGTGAGTGCAGGACATAGTATGAAGTATTTTTATACCACTGCACAATACTGCTTACTGATTCTGTCAGTACTGTTTATATTGCTTACTCTGTTTATACTGTCCATATCATCTGCTAATACTGTTTATTTCTTTACTTTTTTTGGACTGTACTGGTTCTGATGCTGCGTTCATTATTTATTATTTACTACTCACTGCCGCCGTTTTCAAAATTAATATTTGTGCTAAATTTTTTGTTAACTATCCAGTAATAGCATTGGGTATGGAATCCGCAAACTAAAACTGGTCGTACCAGCGCAGTGTCAGTTGTACTTGTGCAAATTACAATGAAGGCATTATATTCTAAGATCTGATTACTTAGCTACATTGATAATGATCTGTTGTTCCATAAACAGGCTAACGGATTCTTTACAATCTTAGGCCTAACAGGGCTAGCCAATCTCATCCGCAAGGGGCCGGTGTGTATCCAGGTTTTTGGGATAACCTTTTGGTCAGCTGGTGTGAAGACTCTGCAACTAAATAGTCGTCTAATTAGTAATCTAATTAGGTCTAATTAGAGTTGCAATGAAAATCGACAGGCCCAACGACCCTTTCTGGATAAGATTAGCCACTCTTGGCCAACTGAAGGTTATGCAGAATGCAGTCCTCATTATCTGCCTTTCTAATGTAATACTTCACAACAGTTTTGGGCAGGGTTCTGTTGATCCGCTAACCGCTAATTAGCGAAGCTAACTTTCCGCTAACCGCTAATTAGCAAAGCTAACTTTCCGCTAACCGCTAATTAGCGAATGTAACTTTTCGGTTACCTGTGCACACCACTGCTTAACAGTAATGGTAGAACATAAGTAATGTTTTATAGCAGTATTTTGTGTGTTGGGACTTTGTAGGTGAACAGGAAGCCTAATGCATGCGCGGTGTGTTTGCAGGAGTGCCCCGAGAAAATGACAAGGAGAGGGAGTTTGCCGACTTTGACATATTTGACGACCCCGAGACACCCTACTCTACGTTCAACTTCCAGTACTCCAACCAAGCATTCACACAGCTGCATGACCTGATGGAGTTCAACACCCTCAATAACATCGAGGTCAGTCGCTATGCTACTGGTCGAAGTGGCCTCCTCCGGGAAGATGTGGGCTGTCAGAGGGAAGGGAAGCAGCGGGGGTAGCATATAATGTGGAGGTTCAGGATTCCCATAAGTAGTGTTGGCTGCAGTATATAACGGTGTTAGAGAAAAATGAGTTACCCATGGAGAGGAAGGCGGGGCCCGACGACCACATGGTCCTGAACGCTCCCCTCTTCTGTTGTCTATCAGGTGATCAAGGACGCTATCAAGGAGAGCATCATGTACCGGAAGCAGAACCCCTCCCGCTGCTCTGTGTCACTGTCGCTCAACGAAATCGAAAACAAGAAGTTCCTAAAAAGGGAAAATGGCGCAAAGGTTTAACCAAGACTGACGGAGAAAGTAAGAGAGGCCGCATGAAGCTTCGCACATGTCTTCAAACCAACCCTGGCTGGTTTCGTGGACAGGTAGCGATCCTAGCTCTTGTCAGGTGTAAGATGACCTTGGTCCAGTGGTGTATATTGTCATCCCAAGGTTTAATAATGGGGCGTAGAAGCATCCCCTAGATATAAAACCTTACAGTTAGCCTTCATAATATGGACAAAGGACCCGTGCATTATTGAGTACCGGATCAGTAAAACCCCATATGGGGATGTTGCTGTTTCCACCCCTGAGTTTAAAAATTAGGCAAACTCAAGTGTATTTCTGTGTGTGTGTGTGTGTGTGTGTGTCCGTGTGTGTGTAATAACCACCTCCAGGGTCATTAATTGCAAGTGTTCTGGTTTCTGTTCTGTTCTGTTCATGTTCTTCCTACTCATACTATTTGATGAAAACAGAAGTGGACATGATACTACTATTAACGGTCAAAAACTATTTGCAATCACTGCATAGCTCTTTGAAATTCTGTATTATAATTTTATATATATTTAGTGATATTAGTGTAATACCAGCTCAGGATAACAAAGTTAGCGGGGACATACTGTCTTAAGACTTTTTAAATATACGTATGTTTATCACTATGTTATTATAAAACTTTTTTATAGATCCAGCATGACTGGAATTTCCTTACTGTGCATCTCTTGATCAATGGAATTAGGCCAAAAAGGCTCAAACTGCCCCTTGATTGGTTTTCGGGTGGCTGGCAATCAGGCGATTGGTCGGAGCTAATCATTGTCTCCGCCTTTGCACATTTCCTCAAATCTGTCACTTCTGCGCCATCTGTCGTCTGTGTGATGCATTGTAGCATAAACTTCATTGTAGACATCCTCTTTGAAACATATTTTGTCTTTAATTGCTTAAAACACTCCCAAAACACTCTTTCCCTATGATACTTCACTGTACTAAAGATAATATTATTATTATTCCATATATGTAGCTGATTCCACCTACCCCCTTGAAACTTTTTTGTATCAAAAGAAATGAAGATAACACTTTATTGTTTTATGTTACAGTAATGTAGACTTTATATTTAAGATTGTACTTTATTTGCCTTATATTGTCTAACAGCAGTGTTTACAACTAAAGATATCTTGTTTTAGCGTCAATCAATGTTGATTTGGTTACTCTGAAAGTGTGAACTGATAGCATTTCTATTGATGGTGACCACTTCTATTTATGTGAATGGGGCATTTGCATAGTAATGCCTATATGCTGGATCTTATTTATATGTAAGAGTGATGATTGATCCGCCTTTGTCTTGAAAGTTTGTAAGATGCTGAATAAAGGATTTGCTTCAACTTATATATTTTATTATTATATAATTATTTTTAATAATAGTTGATGACATTTATTATTTTGACCTGCAAAATGAAATGAAAATAACTCCAATTATTATAATACAGAATATAATGTCTTTTATTTATTAAGCCCAAATTCACTGAGTGAATGACAGGGAGGCCTATAATTAGCCATGACTAAAATGTATCAGGTCTCTCCTCCTATCGCCTGTTCTTGCTGGTACAGCCTCCCCAGCAGCTGCAGATTTGTGTACTATTTGTTATAAAGAGCCCACTGTTTTCTCTCTGACGTAAGACCAAACTGACCAGGTCTCATTTTCTGAAATCAGCGATGGCATCTACATCTTGTCTGGTTCACTAATTTTCACTTGATCATATGTTCTTTATTGCATATCTTATGCTATTACATCATTTCCTGTATGATTTTCCCTAACCATAGTGGACTGGGAATACATATGGTTCTGGGACCAGACCACCAACCTTTTAAGAAACATTCTAAGGGTAACAAAAAAATTAAATCAGTGCCGCATAATGATGGCAAAGGAAAGAGTAGGTTTGACAGTTGGTCCATTTAGCGCGACTAAATATTTAAAGGATCCTTTTCAAAATATGAATAACTGCAGGTACTCAGATTTTTAGATAAATTGCCCCAAAATATAAGCAATGCTTCTTAGTGGCATCAAAGGAAAGATGACTGCAGATAACATTTGACCTTGTGAATGAGATAACTGAAAAAGTATTTGATGGGTCATAATGCTACTTTACAGAAACATTATATAGATGAAAAAGCATTCCACACATTTTTGTTCAACCATTGCAGATTGTAAGGGTGAAGATCTGGACCTGATCTTCTATGGTGGTACATGGTGTAAACAGTTTGTGAACCACTGTTTTAGATTTCCCATGACACATTCTTAAATCATAATTAATTCTTCAGGCTTATCTGTTGTAGGACAAACACCTTCATAAAAAATAATATTGCAATAAAAAACAATGTTCCTAGTGTGTGGCATTTGGGGGAACAGAGTGGCTCATGTGGGGGTGGGGGAAGGCATAGCCTGTGAACTGGCTTGCACATTTCTAGTTCATCCATCCAGTAATTCTAGAAATTGTAGAGGTTAGGGTGTGGGAGGAGTAGGGGTTAGATAATGGGCAGGAGGTGACTATTTTTTTTATACGTAATTACCCCCCAAAAAATCTTCCTGGCCCACCCTGTTACTGAGAGCTGGAGCGTGAATTTAAACAAACAAAACAGATGAATAAATGAATGAAAACAGATTTGTTTTTATAATAAATCATGCATCAAAATGAATAAGCCTAGATGAATACCTACACTCACTGTATATTGTTTCTTTTATTCGGCCTGTTGTAGTTTGAAGCCTGTAGAAGGCCTCCCATTTATTCAGGAAATTCCCTGATTGTTTGACTGTTTCCAGTGCCAGTGCCATGGAAAATCCAAGCACTCGCCCCCACACCTGAATAAGCGTTTCAGTGAATATTTCAGAAAACACTGTCAGGAGAAAAAGGACCAGCTGTACCTTTGAGGGTACAGTTACTTGTCACTGGGGCTGTACCCTCAAGGGTCTGCCAATTATGCCCTAGCTGTAGGTAAATGTACCTTTTAAGGCACAAAAATGGCCTCTGAGGAACACTTTTGTACCATTGGGGGTACGTTAATGTTGTTTGTGCCGTGGGGAACAAAATTGTACCTGGGCTGTCCCCTTTTTTCTGTGAGTGTAAAATGGGTCGTGTTGTGCGCTGAGCTTTAGCTCTGTCCGGTACCCTGGAAGAAACCCACAGTTCGTGCGAGGTGACTGACTCGTTTTTCATTTGACTTCTCTAGACATTGCGGTTTTTCCTTTAACGCTTTGCCATTTCTCCCCCCAGAGCATATTCTTTTTCCATTCACTGGATTTCCCATTCATGTTTTGTATGCGTTGTCTTAGAGTCATACTTCCAAATAAGCCCTACTTATAAAAGAAGTGGAGACGCATATAATTGTCGGTAACAAAAGATTATTTAAGTCAGTGGTGGTTATTGCCCAGGGGGACATTTTCTGAGGGGGTGCAGACTTAGCGAACTGCAGCCTCTGAACGGCCCCACCCCACAACCAGTTGGATAAGTCCAGGCAATAAAATGTAAATCCACATAATCATCTGGTCAGACAGGGCAAATTTCCTGTTTGAGTTAATGCACCCAGGCTGAGTGGACTGTTTCTGCAAGGTCAGTGCAAATGATAAGCTTTGCAGACCTCTGAATTCTCGTCCAAATAGTCGGGTATTCGCAAAGCTAGTCTTGCCCATGAACTCAAGTATGTAAAAACATGCATCTGCCATTATCCACAATCATAAAACAGAAAAAGTGCAGGCATGCGAGACGTCATTTTGACCACACACGTAGTCAAGTCATTTTTGTCACATTTCGGTACCAGTACAGTACAGAAACAAGACAAAGTCTAAATTCCTCCTTGGGGATTACACATTGAAAAATGAAATAATATATCAGCTGAAACTTAAAATCGCTTGAAAGGCTTTATCAAGCCTGATGCAAAATAAGAATTTATTTCTAGAGCTACGGCGCCATCTGGTGACCGGCAGTAGGAAGTCTACAAATATTCGGCTTCTTAACTGCATGACATCTGAAACGACAAATTAAAACTGATTTCGAAATATCAATTTTCTATGCTCGTATTATTTCTATATTTGTATTATGCAAATATATTTTGTCCAATAATGCATAAAAATTCTTAATATATTTAATTTATATTTAGTTATTTAGTACCAACTATCGTCTCTCTATATAAAAATACTATTTATATATACATATATATATATATATATATATATATAAAATATGATTCATGTATACTAAATGGTTCACGATACAGAGAATAAAAATGCATGCCTAATTTTAATTAAAACTAAATAAACGGTCAGCGGTAGATGCAGTACTGCACTGCGCCAGTAGGTGGGGCTGGAATGCGGAAGTAAGTCATCGGAGGGGGAAGAAGGAAGCGGACGGTCGAGGGTTCATTGAATTGCTTTTATAGGCCTAGTTACAACAGAATAGTGTTTCGGCAGCAAATCGGCTAAATATTTCGCGCAATGTCAAAGAACACCGTGTCCGATCGCTTTAGGAGGGTCGACGTGGACGAGTACGACGAGAACAAGTTCGTCGACGAGGAGGATGGTGGAGAGAATCAGTTAGGTCCAGATGAAGCAGAAGTCGACTCTCTGATAAGACAATATCCTTTAACTTGTTAAAATAACCGCAATAATAATAATCATAAAACCGTGCAACATATGCATGTCGCAGGAATGGTAAATCGACGGTGCTCATTTTGTCATTATGACCATTTAAGGCGTTTTTTAAGAACAAACTTCCTTTGCAAGGAGTGTCCGGAACTGCCATGGGTGTGGCTGTACGACTAGAGAACGAGATTTAAACAAAGAAATGCCAATAGTGTTGGGTAAATGTCATAAATGTCATTAGCCTTGAAATTGTAAGTCTATCCGCAAGACTTTGTATGGCAGCGCCCATGGCTGATGGCAGCGGGCGACTGAGCCTGATACCGTCACATTGTATCATTCAGGTGACATCCGTGTATCTGTCCAAGCAAAGGCATTTGCATGATTCATTTGGGAGACGAGGTCAATGTTGCGTTAGATTTACCTGCACTGGCTCTTCCTTATAACTGTTTCAGACTTAAGTAACATCTTTTGCCGATTTCCTTGTGCGTTTATTGACACCGCAATGGTGTTTTGTTTTTTTTGGTTGGTGGTGAATGTGATGGAAAGTGAGGTTACCAGGTCACAAGATGGAAAAGCCTTTTTTTATCAGAAAAGAAGACTTTGCACTGATAATATTGTTGGTTGGTGTTCATGCTTGCCTGGTTAGTTTTGTGTGATTGTTGAAGAGCGCTGAATTGCACATTTCCGGGTCACACTTGGGACCGAGATTCAGAATATGCGTAAGCAGAAATGAAATATTCCTAGGTGTCAGGTGGAAATGAGAGACTTCTTGTGTGTGAGGTGCAGGGATGTGGTCGTACTTGACGATTGTGCATTAGACCAAAGATGTTGTCAGATGAAACTGAGATGTTCTCCCAATCCAATTTCTGGACTTGGAAGATGGCCTTGGTGCTGGGACTGTGCAGCATACAGATAGCCTTTTGATTCTGTCTCATTATTGGCTTGTATTTTGCTTAACTTTCTTTTCACGGGGAACTTGATGGGGGCCCTACAGGCTGTTCTCAAGAACCCGCCGATCAACACGAAGAACCAGACTGTGAAGGTGGGAGTCATTCTATGGCCCTTAGATGAAGTGTCTGGCTTGAAGATCCTAGTTAGATCCAACCTCATGACCTGGCTGGTGTGTGCAGGACCGTGCGGAGACACTGGTGCTGAAAGTGCTCAGCTCCTTCAAGAGCGGCGATATCGAGAAGGCGGTCCAGACGCTGGACAAGAACAGCGTCGATCTCCTAATGAAGTACATCTACAAGGGCTTCGAAAGGCCGTCTGAAAACAGTAGTGCCATCTTGCTGCAGTGGCATGAAAAGGTGAAGCACTTTTCTGGGGGGGAGGATTAATTCCCAGACGCCTTCGTGCTGTTTAAGAAGACCAAATAGAAAACTATACTATTGTTGTTGTTGTTCTAATATCAGTATTAAGTTTACCCATTTCAGCAGAAGGACATTTTCACAAAAGTAATTCATGGCTTTGACTTTTCTTGTGGGTACAACAGCTTGACCTTTCCTGGGACTTGAATCGGACGCGTTCCGGGCCTGATTCTGTGTCCTTAACTGCCATGCCACCTTCTAGACCTAATTAGCTAAAGGCAGCAGCAGATGGTCTGGTCGTTAATGGCTCTTTCGAGTCCCAGTGCAGCATATTAATGAGATTGTTTGTCTCCAGGCTCTGTCGGCGGGAGGCGTGGGCTCCATCGTGCGAGTCTTAACCGCCAGGAGGACAGTCTGATGGGCCCGGGGTTTCCCATTCATCACCAGAGGGCCCCCCCCCATGGAACCTGGGGACCTATCAGAGCCATTCTCTCCATTCCCATTCCTATTCTCTCCTTGCTTCTGACCTTTCTCTCTGCTTCCGGAATCTTCTTTTTTTTTTTTTTTTAAAACGCCTCTCTCTTTCTCCACCTGTACCTCTATGAATCCTCCATATTGGCTCTGTTCTATGCAGGGGTTGTATCACCAGGATTCAGAAGGTTCAGGAAACACCAGGCCAGACATGTGGGTGGGTCCATTCATATGACAATGGATCTGCTATGAGGAACCTAAGGTTCTCTGGCTATGAGTACCCTAAATTCCCCTTTTTAACAGTAGAAGATATGGTCTGGAAGTATTACTCTTAATTACCCCCAGGAGCCTACAATTATGTACCAGTTTAATCTCAATTATTTTAATTCCTAGGGCCCTGGAAATTACAGTTGACTTAATGGCCATTGGAACAGACTGAAATTTTCTTCACATTTGAATTCTTAGGGATTTTTACCTAGTGTTAACCAAATAAGATTCTAGGTATGGAAAATGTGTCCCTTTTTTCTTGTTTCCTGAAACACGATGTAGTGATGTCACGACAGCTGTCTGGATTCTTGTCACATCCCCGGATCACACAAAGAATTCCCAGCTTACATCACTTTGGAATAATGTCACCACGCGGTCTGTGGTAACAGTGGGATGGTGGGTCAGTGATTCATTAAGCCTGGTGTGTTAAATCTACTACAAACGTTTCTTCGTCTGGTGAAGCCGATGTCGACCTCGGTCCTGAATGGGCACCCCTGCACGACGCCCTCTGATCCGTGCCTTAGAGTGAGCCCTCGTTTCACTTTGAGGTTCACAAGCAGGCTGTTCAGTATTACAAGATGGCCGGTCGTGCCACACTTCCTTAGGTTGAACAACTTCTCTTTGACCACCAGGCAGTGTTTTGGGACCAAAATATCATAGTGAAATATAGTGGGTGTATGTTTTTTTAAGAATAATATGGTTATTTTGTACTTTATTTGTTGTAGTAGAAATTAATGGTGCAATAGACATTTTCTAATTTACTTGGAAACCAACTGATTATACTGTAAATTTTCTATTGGTCACATTACTTATAGCGTATTTAACTTCTTTTTCTTACTCTTTAATCACCTCTGTTCCATATCTTTTCTGTTAATCTGTTTCCCAGCTTCTGCATCATCCATGCTTCGGTTTTGTATGATTGTCCTATGAGCTGTTCCGAAAAATAAAATTAAAGTTATTTCTATGTCTGATCTTAAGTCATACCTTAAACATTTGTTTTTTCCCCCCTAAAAATAATAACCCAGGGTCGAATTCACATGCCTCTGCTACAGAATAACTTTCAAGGTGACCATGAGACTTACAGGAGATTAACTGGAAATTTCTGATTCATAGTATTGGTGACACTATATGATATGTTTGTGGGGTGACTGCCTTCTTTCCATCAGCCAAACCATTCAGAAAGGACCTTTAGTCCAGGGTTTTCCAGTTTCAGTTCTAGAGGGCCAGGATCCAACACAGTTTGCAGATTTCCTGGTTCAAACATACCTATTAAACCTGGTAATTAGCTCAATGTTTTTGAGCAGGAAAGTCTGCAAACTGTGTTGGATTCTGGCCCTCCAGTACCAGAACTGGGCAGCCCTGCTTTAGTCTTTTTGGTCTGAGACAGCCGGGCATAATGTGTGGGTATTCATTTATTTTTTTTAAATGGCCGTATGCGATCAAAGCAAGTCTTTCCTGTAGGGCTGTGAAGTCCTGCTCTTGCGAAATCCGTCTTTTGATTCCTGGTGGTTTATGTGTGGTGAGACACAGCACGTGCGGTATGCCTGAAACAAACTGGTCTGTGTTCATATGCGGTGTAACGGGGTCGGTCACCGCCCCGTTTATTTTTAAATAAAAAAAAGTTGACATATATGAAATTGTGACTTTTCACAGAAGTGTGAAAATGTATGGCAATTAAAAGACCCTACCGAGTGTACAAAATGCCTTATTACAAATATTGTATGTGCTTTTGGGAAAACAATTAAAGTGTGTGTACATAGTTCTTCTTTGTCTTGTTATATATATTTTCATCCCCGTGACCCATTAAGTCAAACTCAGAATTTGATGTGCTATGTGTTCATGTAAAGCAGGCTGGGTTTTTGAACCGATTCCATTAACCCTTTCTATATGGTGAGTTTCATATATGACAATAGTGTAATGTATCCTCAAGCACTTGTTGATCCTAACCAGAATTGAAAGGTTATAGTATTGCAGTTTATTTTGGACAGGGATCCATCGCAGGACATGTAAAAGTTCACATTGGGCCCCTTCATAAATAAAGAGTTAATTCAGTATTTACATTGAATAACATCTGCAATGCGATGTACATAGCAGTGTCATTCTTGTGCCCGAAGTCAAATCAAAGAGTATAGAAGTACCAAGAGGTGAAACTATGCACTTTTGCCACCAGTCCCTAGATGGCGCTGCGTTAGCGCCGCCGCCATTTTGGACCGAAAATCGCCAGCAGCAGTGAGTCCAGGGCGTAGTGTGTGGGATGGGAAAGTGTACGAAGTGTATGCATGGTGAAACTGCTCACACGGATACGAATTCATCACATATTGCGCACAAAAAATCTGCGAATGTCGCAGCCAAACCAGAAGCGTAACACAGAATACTGTACTCTTTACTATCTGATGGAAATACCTTTAAAATGCTATCTTTTGTATTTATAATTTTTCGGATACTTCGGGAAACAAGTAAGTCAATCTTTTCATTTGGTACACTGGATTCATATGTAAAGGTTTAATGTAATTTAAAAAAATAATTCTTCTCACAAAATGAATATTAAACAAGCGGGTTTAGGGAGGCCGCCGCTGGGTAACGTTACTTAGTCATAAAATTTAGATATATAGTCCATAATTTTTACATTTTCTGTTCCACACCGGTCGTTTACGTGCCGCCTTCAGTCCAAAATGGCGGCGGCACAGTGTCGCCATGGGAACAGCTGTTGCCAGGGAGCGTTTAGTGAGTTTCGCCTCATGTCTCCTTTGGGCAAATAAACAGACGACGCCACTAGATGGCGCTCTGCAACTAATTTGCAGAGTTCGAAGCTCGTTCGTCAAAAAGGTACGGCGTGTAATCATCTCCATTACCAGGTATTTCGTACTTATCAATGTAATTGTAAGCCTCGCATCAGCAAATTACAAACTGTAAGCCTAAAGCTGATATCTGACAGTAACGAAAGAGTCGTCTACATTTGAATTGGCATTTCACTTTTGCAAAATAGTTAAGTGAAATATGTTAAGCAAAAAGGCAAGCCAAAAATTAAAATGTAACCTTGACGGGCTTTACCGTGGGATACACACAGAATTAATAGAGAATGGCAGTGCTGTCGGTGACAGATTATTTACTAAGGCAGTGGATGAGGCAGTGAATCATAGATGGTTTTCCTTTTGGCAGGTCATTCATTCCGGTCACATCTTCGCGACCCACAAGGGCAGCGCGGACCTCACACGTGACCTCACACGTCACACGTGACCTCACACGTGACCCCGGCTGCTGCAGGTGCTCGTCATTTTGACCGCGAACTGTTGCGTCTATTAATGCCAAAAAACACGCATTATTATTATTATTATTATTATTGTTGGGCCATTAGAATCGCAGTCCGTGAAGGGGTGACCTAATGTATGCCACCTCCCATATTCTACAAGTAGCCCCTGTCATATAGCTGCAGTGGTTTTAAAAAACAGTTTTGAAGATCAGTGGCTTATTAAATAAGAATGAACTGAAAATGATAAAACAACCACCCTCTTGAATAAGATGTGAATGAATGAAATTACTCCTGGTGCTGCTTCTTATGTTTATGAAGAATAAGCCTGGCCAGCCTTTGCACTTTTAAAGCATGCGATCAGACTTTTTGCTCTGGTTAGGAACTCCTGTACTGGGAAAGTAAACTGTTTTCAGTTACTGGGGGGTCAGGGGTCTGGCATGCAGTTTTTGTGACATGGTCCACCAGGCCTGGTCACTGGGAATAAGCCTCCCGGCATCTGCACCCAGACAGTGTGACCCCGGTGCTCCGAAACCAATGGGGCCACACTGTGCCCCTAAGGCTCAGTTACTCAATGCTCCAGATCCCCTGATTAGATCCCATCTAATCTGCCCAAAGCCATCCTTTGTGTCCTGCTGATGCCCATTAGCCCATGTGGTTGCATTCCCCTCCCTTTGTTATGCACCTTTCACAATGCCGTCAGCTTATTCACGGTTGCCTGTCAGCACACACATACGCATACCCATAATGCCCAGGGGCCTTCCCTATGCAGGAAGCACCCGTGCAGCCTGAGTGGAGAAAATATGAACAAACCTTTTCCTTTACGCTCCCCCCCCTTCCCCCTGTGACAGTGTTTGTTTGTAAACAAAGTGAAAGGCATGGAAACAGACGAGATGCAAAACGGTCCGAACCCCCCCCTCCCCACCGGGCCCCCCGGTACGGATCCGCCCAGCTGTGGCTTGAATCTGCTCCCAGAACACAGTGTTTTGTCTTGACACTCTCCTTTTCAGTTTTCTCACGGCGTTGGGAGCGATAACTCCACTCGGTTATGTAAAAGGAATCTAAACGCCCCATACCGGGAAGCAGCAAGCCACAGAATGCAGAGAGCAGTGCATCTGCAGGAGCTGAGAGTGGCCACGTAAAGCGAGGCTCTCTCTTATCGGAGCGCTTCTGCTGGCTCCGCCGCTTGTTTACGTCCCATTGGAATGTTAATTTGAGAGAAGCTTGATCTTGTCATGCCGCAGGCGAGATCTGAGCGCAGGAACAAAACAGAGGCAGGATCAGGCTGTATTTTTCACAAGGACTGTGGTCTGCGGGCGTCACGAGCGCGTGGTGCCCCCCCTGGCTGCCTGTCTGCCTTGCCGTGTTTGTACCAGTACCTAGGAAAAACACAGAATGGAAAAAAAAAACAACACAACAAATTGCATGTCCTGAAGAGCAACCTTGGGAAATAAATTCACTCTTCGGCTGTTTGCTTGAAAACCCTCCCCTTTGATTCCCTTGAATTGATTCTCCCTTGCAGGAAAACACATCAGAAATGAGAGTTTTTTACAGTAACTGCAGTGTGTGAGCTCAGAATGAAAGAAGATGCGATTTTTGTATAGAATGTGGCGGTCACAAAAGCTTGGAGGAAAGTTCTCTGACACAAGGTGGGGAGAGTCGTCACGTAAGCATGGTGGGCTGTGAAGACCTCCACTTTTTCCGGTCGGCCTTTGAAGACCACCTTCACATGGCCTTTGGTGGCGTGGAGATCTTCCCCTGCTATTCCAAACAGGAAGTGCTTGCTCTGTGAGAATGGCGGTGACCTCCGACACAGTAATCTCCCCCCCCCCCCATGTCCACCTGACCTGATGCAAGTGTACACATGCTCGCACGTATCTGTGTAAACTACAGACCCTCACAAACATAAGGCGGGTAGGAAAATGACTCAGAAGGAAGATGTATACAAAGTGCATAGGAATTCCTGGGATTTCACATGAGATGCCTTACTGTCCGTGAGAGACAATTTTTGGGGTCAGAGCACAAGGTCAACCAGTATGCAGTAGCATCCCTGGAGCAGTTGGGTTTAAGGGCTTTGCCCAAGGGCTCAACAGTGTTATGATTACTCTGCTGGCCATGGGATTTGAACAGACAGCCTTCCGGATATGTGGAAAGATACTTAGCCTACTAAGATACACACTGCCCTAGGGAGGGAAAGAAGAAATGTTAAAAACATGAAATTATATTTAATCTTCAGTTGGGAGGAATTATTGTCTTGCTATATAACAGTCTGATGTGTGTTAGCCAGCCTGCGTTGTTCTAGTATCAGATTGTAAGAATTTATGATTATGACTAATTGTGAATTTATGCAACTTTCAGTCTTTGAAATCTCTATAATAAAAACAAATGGAGGAGCTTCTCGCCCGTTTGGTCATGGTCTGAAACGGAAGTGGAATGTGTGTTTTTGGGCTGACGGTGAGCAGTCGTGAGAGGCCCCAGCATATTCCAGGGAGGGCGATCCACTCCGGCTTCTTGTCAGCCTTTGTTTTGCGCCAGGTGTCCACAGCTGCTCCGCTGAGGTGGGAACATTTGTTGGGGAATTTTGTGTTGTGATAAATCCCTTCGGATGTTGTGAAGGTCATGGACACTACAGCAGCTACAAAACAAATTAATCACTTTTCCTAATACTTTACAATTACTACCCCAACTAAGTAATTTTATATCTATTAAACACTTTAATATTTATAAGCCTGTCCAGGGTCTCCCTTGCCTTGTACCCTGTGCTTTGTATAATGGGATCCAAGCTCACCATTACCCCATACTGGAATACATTGAATCATCATCAGCATCTAAGTTAGCGTATTTAATGTGGCATTTGAGTTTTAACGGGCACGGTTTTGATTTGCATGCTTTATAGCTATTAGGTAGTGCATTTTGCTAGCAATACGAAGGTCGTGGTTTTGAATCCCAAAAAAGCACACATTAAAAAAAGGATAAAAGCATCAAAACTAATTTTAAATGGAAATTCAAAGACATACTGAGTTAAGAAGTAAAGGGCTGGGCCTGAGGTACAGCCCCAGTCAGAGGAAGCTGGGGTCTGACACGACAGAAAGACCTTAGATTTGAAAGTGTTTATCTAACCATGTAATAGTTTATCCAAAGATTACTATTTTACAATGTGAAGTGTAGATGAAGAGGTTCAGTTCAAGGGCGCGTTGACCAGTTCAACAGAAAGACCAGTCCTATAATTCATATGGCAACAGCATGATCGCGCGTTTAGATATTTAACCGTTGTCCCCGGCGACGGCAGCATGGAACCGGAATCGGGGATCGCTTAGTTACAGCTGTCAGCGCCCTCGCTAAAGTGCTACCTGCTTTCCTGGATCCCGGCCGAGGTGTGTGCCAAGTCGCGTTCCCTTCCTCCCGTTCACACTCTCCTGAACATGAGGGACGCTGGAGGTTGCCAAGAACCATAACTCAGGACAAACAATGGCAGGAACCCCGTGGGGGGAGGTGGACAGAGAGAGCCGGGCAGGGAGGGGGGGGGGGGGGGAGGGGAAGGACAGAGGAGAGGGGGCAAAGAGGTGGGAAATGATTACAGGAGGCGGGGGGGGGGGGGGGGAGAGGGGGGGAGGGCGGGGGTGGGGGTGGGGGGGGGAGGGGGGGGGGGGGGGGG